>VZSZ01008972.1:250411-327805 GCA_013398815.1 Ibidorhyncha struthersii | reverse complement strand
GGGGGGGGGGGAATCCACATTTTAGTGTTAAAAATGCAGGGAGAAATAATATTGTTTTCCTTGCTACTTTCTGCGAATTCTTATTATTATTTGCATGTATATTGTAAAATCTAAGAAGCTTTTAATTTCTACTTTGAAAGCAAGTGGCATGCAAAGAGCATTTAAAAAAACAATTAAAATGACATAGCTTATATTCTACCCAGCTCAACTAACATAGTTTAAAAATATACTGCCATCTAGAGCATACATCTCAGATGCTCTGCAGCTGCCGAAGACCTGCCCAGTAAGACACCACAAAAGGGAAATTAATCACTGATAAAGAGCTCAGGGTCTCAATTACAGACCTGACTGGGAATGGCTTGAAGTTGTTACTCGTCTGCGCGTGTACAAGAAGCCTTTAAAATAACCAACAGCTGACTGATCTTTGCCGTAATAATCTTTTACGGCACAATTAAGCATCTCCGTGGGCAACACTGAGAAAACAAAGGACTGAATGTTAGTAACTGAACTGCTCTCAACTCTGGTTTGTCCCCTCAAAAGCTGAGGCTGCTGGCAGGACTGCATCAAGGGATGCTCTTCTCCTGCCTATCTAGCCTGCAGCTTTGCTAAACAAAGGGGAAAAGTCCTTTAGCAGCGAAGCTCCACGTACAAACACATATTCAGAATTTCGGATGCTTGTGCATTGTATCAGCTTTTAGGTATTTTAGGATCACAACTGGAAAAGGAGCAATGGGGTGGTAAATTGTGGGGCTGTGAGATTTCAACACAGGGCAATACTTGTCTTTGGACTGATAACGAGTGCGTCTGAATTACTGACCAGTGAAAACCAGAAGCCATTATGTCCAGCTGTTTCCTGCAGCACGCACAGACCTCCAGGCACTGCAGACAGCAGGAAAGCGCAAGATGAAGTCTGTGCAACTGGTAACCTTTCTGCTAAGGCACACTAACATACTTCAGGGTGCAGATGTTCTGAATTTTTTCTGTACGTGTAAAAATGAAGTGATCCTTCCGCTGTTGTCTGGGTTATTTGTCTACTGTAGCTTAGAAAAACCTCCAAAAAAAACCATCTGAGGGGCAGTATTAGCGTTGGGTCCGTGTGGGTCAACATTAGAGAGTTCCTCCATTCACAGTCATCGGGAGTCCCTCCAGTGCTTGCTGGACTGGCCCCTAGAAGGACTCTCTGTTACGGTGCTCCTCATCCAAAGGAGTTCAGAGCAGCTGCTTACCAGTATGATTGCTATACCAGTATGATTCTCATTTGTCACAACTGAGGTCCCAATCCTATGTATTCTCAGTGTCCGTCTATTTGTGTGTCTCAGATTACTCCTTTACATGTATTTCCCTTTAGTCTGTATCCACTTAACGTAACCTCTAGAAGTATAGTGGCCAGGCTTTCAAGGAAAAAAAAATAGCACTTGTTTTGACAGAGTTTTAACAATTCATTACACATACTGACTTCAAACCATATAGCGCCTTTACCTTGGATTTCTGCATAGCTACTTCCATATTTAACACATACACACAGTGGGAGTCTCTCATCAGATTTACACACTTCCTATATCATTTTAAGTAGTGGGATTTAGGAAAAAAAAAGAAACGAACCCAGAAACAACCTCCTTCTCTTTATCCACTTAAAACCCTCTTTTGTACTATATTGACTGTGTACTAAACCAGAATGCATATCCAAACTTCTAAGCAGTTATCACTTTAACACAGCTGCAGATATTTAGATACTCAGTGGTCCGCAGTCCCTGCAAATATTAATACAACCTCCCATTTTTCCTCAACATCTGCCTTTTCATCTGTCTCTTGTTTTCAAGGGGTGGCATTCAGTGCTCACTTAGTTTTGTCTCCATATTTCTTAAGTTTCAGTGGGCAAAGTTACACGCAAAAATTCCTTGACCATATAAATGCCATGGGAATGAGTATTTGAAGGTTTTGGTGCAGATCTGAATCTGCGTGGTCTGCAGGAGGCTCCTCACCCTCAGAGCAGGCAGCCTGCATTACCTTTTAAAGACTTCTTTGATCAGAATGAAAATGGTGGTAACTTGCTTCGCCTCCCACATTTTAATACTCCATCAGTACCTCTGGCTCTGGAGATGCACGTAACAAAGTTTAGGGAACATTTTTTGCTTTCATATATAGCAACTAAATGTCCCCCTTCCAACTCGAATCCATCTACAGTCAGACGCGACCTGAGCATTTAAAACCCTCTTGCACTGCACTGCAGCATTGAGCTTGGATGGGTGTGGAGAGGAAAAAAGTTTCATTTTCACACACCTATTTCATACCCGAAGGAAGAACAAACTTTCTTCCTATGATTTCTAATGCAGACACAAGACATTTCGAAAGGTCCCAGTTCAGCCTGACTTAATTTGGGAAGTGTCTTTACTTCGCTCCAGCTGATTTATCCAGGTTTCCCTGGGAACTCACATTACCTGTATCCCATACTACTGCTACATATACCCCTTCAACAATGCTCTATGAAAAAGCTTTTTGGACATGCGCACCGTCCTTCCTCCTCAAAGAGCATAGGGCAATGTCCGAAACTCATGCACCACCTGGCATAAGCCCACCTCAGGAGCAAGCCAGCCTTGTTCCACTGCCTGGAACCATTCAATAACCACAGCTGCAAATGGTGGCCAGTAAAAAACAGTTATTTGGAAGAAAGTAATAGCAGTGGTATAAGTCAGCCTTATTTTTCCTCATTACTATCATTATTACTATTATTGCTTCTGTGAAAGGAGAGAAATTCTATGTTTATTGCACAAGCGCACGTGAAAAATAATGTTGACAGAAGGCTCAATAATGGTCCGATGTATAGAAATACAAATCTAGGGGCTTTTTTTAAAATCAGACATCCCTACCCCTTCACATTTAAAATAGGCCACAAGCAAAGGAAATAAAATACAGGAACTTCAGGTAAAAACTGGAGAAATACAGGAACTTCAGGTAAAAACTGGAGACTCCCTGTACAAAAGAGGCAGAAATCCTGAAGTGATGTCTCCCATAGCAAATGTGCCTTGACTGCACCACACAGACAGAGGGACCACCTTTAGAAAGGTCACTGCAGCTCCAGAGGCTTTGTCCAGCTTTAATACATGGAATAATTCTGAAACCTTGCAACCCAAAGATGGCATTTTAGAAGAAGAAATTTTTAAAATACGCCTGCTGTATCAAAACGTCAAGTGAACACCCTGAGGAATTACACAAAGCCCTACATACATACAACAGACACAAACTGTGAAGCAGCAACAGTTATGAATTCCCTGCCATTTGTATGGCTAAAACCATTTATTTGCTGCATTAGGCATTTCTGCTAAAATACAGTGTTGCAGAACAACAACATACGTGCAGGGTGTTTTGGTACCAGAGAAAATACTAGACATTTGTTATTGGTAGGCAAGCTGCATTATTTCTAGAAATAGCAAAAGGGTGCGATGACTATTTCAATGTAAAACACAGCTGTCTTGGCACTAACAATAAAAACAACTTCATATTCCCTTTACTAGGAAAGATGCCAATGTGCTTATATTGTCTATTTTCACTGCAACGTTTAATTTTGCTTAAGGTAAAGGACAGCGTCTCTGACTACAACTGTGGGGTATTTAGGTGCAAAAGCACTTCTCAAGGAAGTTCTGCAAGTGCTGCCAAAATGAAGGCATAAAGCACCTCGGCGAGGCACAAGAAACTCCTGTCTTCACCCAGATAGTCACCTCTGAGTTGACTATGAGTAGAGATTGTACGAGGGAAATTACTCGTCATTCTGTTTTTCAGGTGCAAAAGAAAAACGAGAAACAGTATCTCCAGAGATGCCCTGATTTATTTTAGGTTGGTGGTTTTTAGTTTGTGGGGGTTTTTTTTTGTTTGTTTGTTTGGGTTTTTACCACTGCAGCACAATTTTGCTCTGTATAGCTCCTTTCCAGAGATCTTAAATGTTAACCAATCCTCAGCATTAATGTAAAAGAAGTGAGTGATGCTGTAAAGCAGCTGATGCCACCAGCCACCGCTATCCTCTGCTGAATGGCACCAGAGCGGTTCAGTTATGAGATACAAAAGACAGTGCTCCAGCCCAAGGCAGGGCCTTGTGTAGGGGGCAGGATGGCCCAGGTCACCTCTGCTGATGCAAACCACGCTGCTCTGAACTCCTATTTGGCCTTGGATTTGGCTTCTGGTATAAAGACGACCATCCAAATACTCCATGAGACACAGTCTGAGTAGGAAGAGGCAGGTTATCATCATCTGCCCATCACAGAAAAAAGTCCTGTTTCCTCTGTTACGTATTCCTACATACTACTACAGCCTTCCTCTGATGTGACAAAACATCAGGGCTGGGCTGAAAAGCTGGCCCACAGGGAGCTGTAAAACAACTAGTAGAAGACATAAACCAAACAGAAAAAAAATCAACATGATGGATTTGTTGCAGAATTATGTACATCTTATGAGTAGGGGTACTAAGAAACCATGGGATTAAATGACCTGCACAAATTCACATGACAAAATGGAAGTAAAGTTTAGAAAATAAAACAACCTTTACTGTTTCCTTCTCCCCAGAGGTCCCCACTTCTGGTAGTCCAGCCCTGTCTCTGCCAAATGACTTCTCTATCTTGTGAAATTCTGCGCATCTGGAGCACAGCCAGTGTGTGAATGGGGCTTTAATCTACACAAATATAAAACAAAATAGCCTTGCAGGAATATCTAGAAGAACAGTAAGGTATTTTATACCAATTTTTGCTTTTCATGTTTCCCCAAGTTTACGTCTACCTAAATCCTTTCCTCCAAAAGAGAAATAACTTCACTTCTTTTCCCCCCAGAACCTGGACTGTTCAAAAAGAATTTCCCAAAGTGATTACCGAAAGGCTTGTAAGAGAAATGATTACAAATGGCTGAGTTAACTGCTCCAGACGGCCTCATCAGTCATCATAATGCGGTCACAGCACCAGACTCATCAGGACAGGCAACTTGTCATGACAGATGACACCTCTTCAAAGAAGCCTTCCTCCCATGGCTTTTCCCCAAGAAAGTCCTTATGGGGTAAGGTGCTTGCAAATAGTGGTCCTTAAAAACAATCAAGGAGGAATCATTAACAGCTGCCTTCGGTGAGCTGCTTCAGTGTTGGGGCTTTTTTTTTTTTTTAATTTTACCTTTAGTCTCTGAGTGTGGAATGTTTTATCTTCGTGCACATCGCGAAATCAAAGTACTTTCGGCAGCTGCTCTAAAGGTGAATTTAGAGATGATGATAAGAGCACCAAATTAAGAGAAAGGAGGCCAGAAAAGGCTGAGACAGCACTGCCAGCCTCAAATGCTGTAAAACAATCTGCAATCTATGCCTCATTTTCCGCATCTAGAAAAGGAGTATACAGATCTCTGTTGTAACTCTACTATGGAAACTGGTAAGTTGAATTTTTTTGAGTTATACAGCACCTTCTGTGATAAGCACCACACTAATACCCATTATAAATAAAATCCAACTCATCATTCCATAGATACTATTCTGTGAACTGGAACTCGAGAGCTAATTCCATTCCCAGCTCTTATCTGCAATGGGATCTAAGATAAAATGTGTAGTTTCTCCTTTTGCCTTGTTTTTTTCTGGAAGTAATGGTGCTCACTGGGCTTGGGACTCCTTGGATAAAAAGCAGTAAATATTTTTATGAAGAACTGTCTAAGCAAAGTTTTTAAAATATCATTTCCCTTAAACTCTATTGTCCTGCTCCTCACATACAGTTTTTACTATGGTGAGGGTAAATAGCTTGTTTAAGAAGAACAGTTGGCTTCTTAATGACACACATCTCAGTCACAGTGAAGAGGCAAACTATTTGCAATGAACAGTTTGTTTGTGAAATTTGGCACTTGTTGGCTGTTTGCAAATTGTTCATGGACAGACCGCAGTTGATGAATACTCTGAAATTACTCAAATATTTACTGGGAACAGATTTCAGCCCTTGGGGTTTTTTGTTTGTTTGCTTTGTGTGGTACTCCAGCTATGCACCAGTTGGTCTTTCAAATGCCCATGGTACTGAATAGGTGCTGGATCCGAGCAGCAATCTGAATTTCTGCTTTGCAGGAAAATCCCTGATTTCTCTTTCTTTCTGTTCCATGTGTTTTGAATGAGCGAGAATAAATCTGAAGTTTCCTGCAAATAAAATCTTATATAGTAAAACAGCTTGGGAGCAAATGCTTTTGTGTAAAGGAATTAAATTTTAAGTGTTTCATGTCAAATTTACAGTAAAGTATACTATAGTATAGTTGCAAATGAAGTAAATGATCCAAATGCTTCATTCTGGTAAAGTCAAAACATTTCATTTTCTCCCAGACTGAAAAAGACCCTGGTATTTTGTGTAAATTGACATATTCCCATAGGAAGTCTAGTTTTCAAAATGATATTTCCTGACGGAAAATCTGACATTAGAACACAACTTAAGTAATTCTAATTCTTATGCATCTGACAATATATCACTTTGCTGTGCAGCTGCCAGAGCACCTCTCTGGGAATCCCCTGACAGTGACCTTGAACTGCAGAAGCCACTCAGCTTGGCTAGTCTGAAAACGGAGACTCAATGAGGTCTTTTAGAAAATTTAGTAAAGAGCAAAACAGAATGAGCACAGCTATGGTAAACTCATAAAAAATTCAAATGAAAGAAATTCTCTATTGGCTACAAACTTCAGATAGATATTTATTTTTATTGACAGAGAGGGAGCTGCATGTCAGAGACAGAACAATACACTGCAGGAATTACAACAGACTGAATCCCCACCAGAATGATGCCATTGCTCCTTATATCCATACCCTTCCTTGATAACACAGGCAGGCAGTTTCAGAATGAAAACCACACGTTTTCCTTTCCTTTACAAAAAAATATTGGCCTTTCTGTTTACAAGCTGCCTGCACTTGCAGACCTTGCCACACCTTTAACTGTCTCACAGTGCAAGCAGCCGATCCATCACCAAACGCAGTAAGCTGAAGTGGCATGTGTGGAGCTGCAGAGAGCCACTCTGTAAGTTTGCATCCCATCAGGGAGGCAAGAGCATTCAGCCTTTTCATAATTTCTGGTTTCAAACTAGGCGAAGTCTTTTGAAACAATCAGTTTTACAAACTGCCTTTCCTCTTCCAAGACCTGTCTAATATCCCTCTGTCAATGATAGTATCAGCAATCACAGAAACTATCAGGTAAGGATTTGGGGTATTTTAAAGTTTTTTTTCATACAGCTTAGCAAGTGGAAATAAATGTCAGCCAGTATCACCTTAGCCGCCAGCCCTCTAGAATTCATTAGCAAACTGACCGAAACTGTCCTGCTTTGCACGTAACAAAAGCCACCCCAGATTCAACCAACTCAGATATTGTTGTAGATCTTAGAGACTCACATCTGTACTCCTACCTAGGAAAAAAGTATTTTGTGAATGTAAGCAGCCTTCTTTCCATCCCATTTACTAAAAGAAATCCAAGCAAGAAGACAAACGGAGTATGCTTTTCTCCCATGATAACTTTTTGTCAGGAGAGACTCCGGTTCAGCAGGGTGTCCTAAGTCTGTAAAGACAACTGGAGCAGGTAATAGAGAAAAAGACCACCATCCTACAGATGCGTTGTAACTTGCAAAGAGAGGGAAAGATATGAATAATTTGATAACACTTCTGAATTATACAGATGTGATCAGATGATGCAAGAGAAAAAAGTGTGGTGATAGGATTTTTACCACTAAATCACTAACTTCACTTCCTGGCAGTCAAGACAACTCTCTCATACAGTTTAGTGGTCAGGGACCTGTTTTCTTTGGGACACTTGACCCACATCTTGATGATAATAAGGGCCCCAGTAAGGTATTTTAATACCAATAGCATCCTCTCTTTCCCCCCCAGGCTCTCCCCAGTGCTTATCTGCCCTCCATCTCAGTGTCCCTAAGCCATTACGGCCTCTGGCTCATAGGTGTCCTATAGTCGTTCTTCTGGGCTGCTAGAAGCAGTCTTCAGGAATTGGGTGTATCTGCTTCAGTTTTGCTTTATTTCTTCCCCTCCCTTCCTCTGCTCAAGACAAGTACTGGGGACAAGCACTCTCCCTGTCCTCTTTTTTTATATCCCTGCTCCTGTCCCATGACTGAGCACAGAAGGCCTAGCATTTCTCATACCATTGAGAGGGAGCTACTTTCTTGGCTCTGGGACCTGGTACCAGAGGCAGCGTTGGCTCTGAAGGGAGGTCTCCCCTGGCATTTAGCAGCCAGGTGCCTCTTACCAGGGCAAAGCTTGGTCTGGAGCACCTGAAGGACACTGAAGGGATGGGGTAGGGTATAGGAGCAGCCTGATTGTCACAGTGAGGGACTGAGTACGTTCTCCTGTGGATGAAAGCTGCCTCTGCCCAGCTCATGCAGAGTTTTCGATTAGTAGTTGCCATCTCAGATGCTTGTGCTCCCTGACCACCCACAATCTAACACTTATTAGGGAAGTGGTGCTAACTTGTCCAATCTGCCCTTACTGCATTGCTAAAAATAGTAATTAACCTGTTTTTCTGCTCCTCGCTATCTCTGGAGTACACCTGCTTACACAAGGTTGATCAGAACCCAGCTCACTACTCACAGGAATTAACATCATTATCTCCTCGTACAGACTGCCTGAGCTGCAAATTCAGTTCCCCCGCTCTGGGTTTTAATCTGCTGGTAGCTCTTCTGCTTTCTGACCATTGCATCCTGGGCTGCATGCGGGAACATCAAGAACTTTCCCTCCTTCCTCTGTTTCCTATTCTGAAATGCAGCCTGCCCTGCTTCTCAGGGCACCGGCCGCTGTGTCTCCAGCAGCACCCAACCTGCCATTTCCACTGTGACCAGCTAGAGCTGGAAGCTTCCTGCAGTGCATCCCCTAAAAGTGAAACTAAGTCAAATCCCTTCAGTCAAACTCGAATATTGAGGTGTGCAAAATCAAAATCTGGAATGCTGGCTTGGAAGGGATCTGTATCATCTCACGTCCAGTAGCTGGAGAGTATGATGCCACTTCTATTGTAGTCTTAAAAAGGTTTTATCACAGACCTATCGCCATTGACAGGTCAATCATAGCACTGTAATCAAAATCCAAACTGCTACTTTTAAGTCTATTTTTGTGAAACCTTGACACCAGACAATCAGAATTGATACAGGATGAAATAAGCAAGATTGCTCAGAATTTCATCTAAACTTTTTAAGATAATCTGTTTGGCACTTTTTTCTTTTTTTTTTTCTTAATTGAGTTCCTCTCTCTTCTATGTAATGCTGCTTTTCCAGTAATACAGATTCAAGCTGTACCTTTACCAGCCACAGAAACAGATCAGAATGCTGCAGACACACAGGTTCTCTTCTCTTTTTCCATCCAATTTTGCAGGGGTTGGAGGTTAGCATCCAAATGATCACCTCCTTAACCAAATTGAATGACACGTCCCAGTTCTTAATACATCTCTACTGCACGGAAATCAGCTGTGTAAAAATATTATATTAATGCAGCAACAGTACTCAGCTGGTCAATGAAAAATGCAGTAATTTCCTAACCGGCAAACACAACCTAGGGGCAGAGTTAAGCTGGATTTCTTCTGTCCTTGTACAGTGTACATAGTGGCAAAAATCCTGTAAACTGAAATAATGGTGTCAGTGAAACCTGTGCAGTCCCAGTGCTTTCAGTGGTCTGGGCAGATTACTGACCAGAACCTGGGTTAACAGCACCATTACTGATAGCGCTCAGGTGCCTGAGAGCCTCGGTGCTGTGCCAGCTATTATTTTTGGTGACTATAATATAGGAAGGTGGAGATTCCAGCTTGCTCAAAGCTGAATTGGTTCTGCAATGCCAATAGAAGTAAAAAGCAATAAACCCCATCATGTTGTCACTAACAGATTTTATATGTGTCTGAACGTACACAGGGAGTTACTCTATTGATTAAATAAAGACCTTTTTTGAATAGTCATTCTCTAGAGTAGAATAGCATTTTAAGATTCGTAGTGAATTGCATTTGTTTGGGGATTTCATCAGGATGCTGTAGCATTCACAGTTTTAGTACGCTTCGGTCTTGCAGTAAGAGCAAAACATCCACAGTACCTGCCGGCAAGGTTGGTTTGAAGTGGAAGCAAAATTCAGCACAAGACATAGCTATTGTGGGACCAAAAGCCAAAGATTTTGCTAATATATAAAGCTTCCGTGTGCAGACTAAACATCAGGGATATACTTTACTGAAGAAACTAAAAAACCCAGCTCTGCGTGGTGTAAGCATTATCTCTACTATCTTACTAGTGGCTGAGCTCCAGGCAATACAGAACTAGTAGAAAACCTAAACCCAAGTGGGATACAACCTAATGCCTGCATCCTCTGGCAGAATCAGAGAAACAAACTTTCCTCTGTCAGTGTATTGATTTTTCCAGGCTTGTCTCATTTCTTCAGAACAAATATTCTTTGGAACTTAACTTCATCCTGAAATGATGGTGGTAGGGAGGAGTGTAATATTTCTTTGCTTTTGTGTTTTTAACTAAAGTAAGTTGTGATCCACAGGTACACATGATCTAAAGGAGCTACAGGGGTAAGTTTACTCACTGGTGAAAACAAAGACAGGAAAGGCTTTCACACCAGTGAATTTCCTTAAACTCAAGGAAAACGTTCCTTGTAGAACATTTCTAAAGAAACTTCTTGCTAAATTCAGCAAAAGTAGTGCAATTACATGGAGGATGAACAGAGGCCACTGGTGCTTAGATTTATTTTTCAATTTAGACTAAGTTTTGTTTTAAAATCAAGTATATGGATGACAACGAACCAAGGGGTGCAGCTGGTATGCCAGAGGGCGGGCTGCCTTCCAGAGGAACAAGGACAGGCCAGGGAAATGGGCCAACGGGAACCTCATGAAATCCAACAGGGTCTAACGGAAAGCCCCACACCCGGGGAGGACGAACCCCCTGCAGCGATACAGGCTGGGCACTGCCTGGCCGGGGAGCAGCTCTGCTGAACGGGCCCCGGGGGCGCAGCAGGCTGGACATGGGCCAGCAGGGCTGCAAAGATGGCAAACAGCCTCCCGGGCTGTATCAAGAAGATCATAGACAGTAGCTTGAGGGAAGTGATTAGTCACCTTTACTCAGCGCTTGTTAGACCACTGGATCCAGTTTGGGACATACAGTGCAAGAAAAACATCATTTAACTGGAGGGAGTTCAGGGGAGGCCACCGAGCTGGTGGAGGCAGGATCATTTGCCGTGTGAGGAAAGGCTGTGGGATTGGGCTTTGTTCAGCCAGGGAAGGGATGGCTTGGGGAGACCTAACAGCAGCCCCCAGCAGCTAGGGGAAAGTGACCAAGAGGTGGAGCCAAGCTTGTTGCAGAGATGCGTGGTGGGAGAACAACAGACATGGTCGTAAATTGGAGAGGGCAAGGTTCTTACTGGACATAAGGGGCGGGGGGAAATCCCTGTAGGAATGACACAGCAGTGGGACAGGGCCAAGAGAGGATGTGCAGGTTTTCAAGCCCTGACCGGACAAAGCCCTGAGCAACCTGGTCTGAATTCAGTGTTGGCCCTCCTTTGAGTAGGAGGCTGGACTAGAGACCTCCCTTGTTCCCTTGTAACCTGAATTGCTCTAAGATTCTATGAGAACAATTGGTGTGAGCCATAGCTCATTTTCAAGATGACTTAGAGGGCTGATGACTTTTCATTTAAGAAAATTATGACTTCTGATGGTTGTGTACTGGTATCAGTACAGGTTGGGGGCTGACCTCCTGGAGAGCAGCTCTGTGGAAAGGGACCTGGGAGTCCTGGTGGACAACAGGATGACCATGAGCCAGCAATGTGCCCTGGCGGCCAAGAGGGCCAATGGCATCCTGGGGTGCATCAAAAGGAGTGTGGCCAGCAGGTCGAGGGAGGTCATCCTCCCCCTCTACTCTGCCCTGGTGAGGCCGCATCTGGAATACTGCGTCCAGTTCTGGGCTCCCCACTTCAAGAAAGACAGGGATCTGCTGGAGAGGGTCCAGCAAAGGGCTACAAAGATGATTAGGGGATTGGAACATCTTTCATATGAGGAGAGGCTGAGGGATTTGGGTCTCTTTAGTCTAGAGAAAAGAAGATTGAGGGGGGATCTTGTTAATGCTTTCAAATGCTTGAAGGGAGGATGCCAGGGGGATGGGAGCAGTCTTTTTTCAGTGGTGCCCATTGATAGGACGAGGGGTAACAGGCACAAGCTTGAACATAGGAAGTTCCATCTTAACATGAGGAGGAACTTCTTTACTTTGAGGGTGGTGGAGCACTGGAACAGGCTGCCCAGAGAGGTTGTGGAGTCTCCCACTCTGGAGACATTCAAAACCCGCCTGGACGCTGTCCTGTGCAACCTGTTGTAGGTGACCCTGCTCTGGCGGGGGGGTTGGACTAGATGATCTCCAGAGGTCCCTTCCAACCCTGACGATTCTGTGATTCTGTGTGTAGAAAACCCATTTTGAATGCTTTGCATCAGTGAAAGCACAAAAGCAAAATTCAGCTGGCCTGAAACCCAGCAGGTCAGCACCAAAATATTTTGCTTACAGACACCTTTTCTGGCTTCCCTGTGTAGTTTGAGGCACTCAATAGCTTCGTTTTGCAGCTGGAGCAGCGGATAGTTTAAGCGACCTGCTCCTGTTTGTACAGATTCCATATCAGACCCCAAAGCAAAAAGGCGTGATTTGCTCTGATTTTGCAACAGAAACACACCTTCCAAGCATTTGGGGAACATTTTGAATGCTTTGTATATTACATAGAACCTTTGTATAACAATTATAGTGTTTTTAAGACAGCTTAACAATTATAGTGTTTTTAAGACAGCTTCTTGGTGCTTCTTTGCAGAATACAATACTGTATAATTCACTTCTGAGAACAGCAGAGACTCAAACCTCAGCACTGAGCTTTAAAACAAAAAATAAACAGAATTTCCTCTTCTTTATTTTTGTTTTTCATTCTATTTGTGTTCTAGGAAACTGGCCTAATAACGCCACAGTAATTCTATAAGTACAGCTTAATCTTAAACAATAAGAACAAATGAGTTTCATTTGATCTGTTCGAACACAGCGCGTGTTTGACAAAAGCGCCAAGGGCTGCTGGTGTTAGAGGGATATTGGCAGAAGCCGTTTCCTGAATTATAGAAAGGAGGAAAGGAGACCATTTTTAGCATTTGCTGAGGCAGTTGCGGCAGATTAACTTTAGATCAATGAGTTGCTTGATTATTCTACTTCACTCTCGAGTCTCTTTCAAGGCTTCTCTTTACCACCCAGGAAAATAAATATACAAATTTAAAACACTCTCCCAGTCTTTATCTTCTTTCACAAAGAAGGGATTTTTCAAAAGTGACTGTATGTCATCTGCAGCAAAGCAGAGGTGCCAAAGTGTCACTGGGTGTCACTAACTACCTAGTGATGCGGTGCGCACCCAGAGGTATTTTCAGAGGGGCTTTGACTACTCCGGCTCCCTGGGGTTGTGACTGTGTTCTTGTTGAGAAATAGGAAAGAAAGTACGATTCCCACCTTTGCTTATATGAATCCCTCTCGATTCTAAACTACCCTCATAACTTGTTTCCCTTTTTCTCTTTCTTTCTCCCGCGCTACCCTGTCCCTGGCTCAGGAGTCATTTGGAGGACTTGCAAAATATTATACCTGCAGGCATGTTCTCCAGTCCCACCTTGTGCTCAGCAGAGCTCGGAAAACATCAGTATGGGGAACTCAGACCTTTAGCTGGCACAGTGAGAGCCACACACTTGCAGCCATGTTGAGAGGTATCTGCTTTTGCTTACAGCAAACTGTATGCTCAAAGATCCTTAAATCTGCCTTTCCAGTGCTTCTTACCTCTGCTCCAGCCCTCCTGACTCAGCGTGGCTCACTCACCAAACCTTCCCAGATCCAGCTGCCTTTAGACTCAGTACTACTGTACCCAAGATCTTCCAGGTAGGTGAAAGAGCTGCCTCCTCCACGTCCACTATTGGTAGGAGTCACCTTCAGTCATGGCCAGGATCCACCAGCCTCTGGAGCAGGCAGCTTCTAGGAAAGCCTTTTCTCTAAATGCTGAACACAGCTAGGTATTTGGCACTAGAACACTCTGAGACTGGCCAGTATATGCCCTCTGATTTTAGTAATGTTTTAACATGAATACTACCATAGAAACTTCCAGGCCCCACTTGACTGTCTTAAAAATTAATTTATGGTGATATTTTGAAAGCTAATATTCAGTAAAACTATCTCTACCTGCTGCAGCATATAAGACTTCTTATTCTTCTCCAAGTAGCAGAAGAATAGTCTGAGTTTCATATCATTATTTTTCGAAGCTATGCCTGTTTCAGACATAAGGTCTGCTTAGCAGACAATTATTCCTCTAACTTTCTATGGTAATCTGCCTATGCCCTAGAGCAGAATTTAAGCCATTTTGAGTTTGTTATTTTTCCCTTTGTTCAGTTTTGGTTTGTTGAATGTTTAAAACAAGATAGACCATCCCTTTCTAGACTGACATCAGGTTCTTAATAAGAGTGCTGTGGGATTTCTCCCTTATCTGGCAAAGTCCTCTGTCCCTTCAGTTGCATAAAGTAATGGAATTCATAGTCATATTAATGCATTAGCGTTGGGCAATGTGATGAACAGACTTACATACGTACAACACTGCAAATAAGTATCATAATGTTTTGCTGCCTTGCAACGAAGAAGCCACTGCTGCAATCATTTGCTCATCTCTTTACACAAGGTATCCAGTACTCCTAAGGGTGCAAATAAAAAGTTTACCAAACTGAGAGACATAGTAAAACAACTGTTAACAACCGTGTTTAAAAAGAAAAAATGTGATAGAAACTTACTGTATCTTCCAATGTGTACCTAGAACAAAGGCAATATAAACTCATCCCTCTCTAGCAAACCTTGTTAAGGACTTGGGAACAAGACTCCTGGGCTTACTGTATTCCAGGTTCTGTCTTTCACTTCTGTTTCTGCCTGTGGGGACCTTCTACAAATCATCTAACCATCTAAGCCTTGTTTCTCTTTTGGCATGTATTTTGTGCCATCATTTAAGCTTGCAAAACTTTGCATTGTTCTTACACTACTTAATACCCGTATGTGCAAAATGCCTCAGTTTAGAAACCTGGAATACAGAAAAAAAAAAAAAATTGAAAATATCTGAGCATACAGAGAAAAATCAGGCATTTACTATCATCAGATAAGAGGCATTTGATAACTCTATTGACAGACAAAAGCCAAAAGGCTATTAAGTAGAGATGGATGAACTGGAGCAGATAAAGCAATTTACAAGTTGCTGATATTGCTTCTAACTAAACTCACAGCATTACTTGCATTGCAGCATTTTCTCGCTGTTTCTTCCCCCCCCTTCTCTAGACCACCTCTCATTGCACATGAAAACACAGACACTGCACAGACTCCAGTGCACCCTGGTCCCAGATTAGCCAGGAATCTTGCACAGATCTGGACTCATGCATGAGCCGTGCTCCTTCTTCCAGCTGTTTGGATTTTTAGAGGAATCTGAGGAGACTTAGCTTTGTACATTCCACAGAGATTCACTTGGAGCAGCCCAGAAGCTTGCACAGTACAGTACTTTTGTTTCAGCACGTGACTAACGTGAAGCTTTACATCCATTGGCACATTCCCCTCCTCGTTGCCATTATTCGAGGGCCACTCCTATAGAAGGGGTCACAGCCAGCTCCTCAGCAGATGTACAGAACCGATTATACAGGATTCCTCATACAAAGATGTCATAAGGGTAGCACTTGAACATTTGCTTCAGTCTTGCCATTACATTTATGCAGCTAAGCTCTTCTGGAAATCTCCAGGTTTCTTAGCATCTCACTTGTTTGGACTGGGAGCCAAGCAGTAAGATTTCCTTTAAGAAACATCCAACACAAACATTTCAGGGGTATGTTAGCACATGAGAACCAGAAAGCAAAACAATTACATGGAGGCACTGTTTACCTTCCTAAACTTGGTTTAGCTTGCACAAATATCATAAAGAAGGAAAAGCAATAAAACTGAAATGCTGCTACAGAATGTTCCATCTGAAGTGTGTAGGACAGGAAAGGAATGAAGACTAATGTAAAAATCAAAGGTATATGGATTGTTCCCTTTGCTCATGGATATTAGAGAACTAATTCAGTCTCCTAATTTCCCACAGTGTAGTGATTAATTAGAAGAAGGGGATTTTCATGTGTTTTACCATCTCTTTGAACTACTTAGGCAGTAGAAAATGGCTTGGAACCTGTAAGGTCTTCATTTCTCTCAAACTGGCAACATCCATTTAAGGATCTAGTCTTCTGGTGTTTTGCAAGCAGGTGTGAACTTGCTCTGCAAGCCCACCTTGCCTTACATGCTCTAAGTCAGTGAGAAAGTAATGATGCAGAGCCCTAACTACCAGTGCCAAACCAGATGAGTACGTTCCCCCGTTCAGCAGGGCACACCAGCTGCATGTGAGTATGGCTTTCCTGTGGTCATGTAACTGCCAGCAGGTTAAGAACACCAGCACGTGCACTCTCATCTGCCTGCAAAATATCACACAGACCTGCCTGAAGGAACCTTGTACTTCCTAACACTAGACACAGCCCTGCAGCCACTCCTCTGAAAGCTGTTCAAACCTCTGTTGGACTTCCAACCCTGTCCACCATAAGAAGAAGACCTGGTTTGGGGATTTTTCCACTAAGCCTGCCAATTTTCCTCAGACTCCTTCAGCATCTATCTTCCTTTCATATAGGTCCAGTTTTGGCTACAGCAGATATGGTAGCACACAGGCTCAATGCTCTTTCACATCCCCCAAAAGACTACTCAAAGGTACTGCCACAGTGACAGAAGAAATTGGCATCCTTAGAATTGAGCTAAGTTTGCTTGCATGCAGCCAGCGAGCATCCTGGTGGCAGCTCTCCCTGAAAACCACATTAGGTCAACTGAACCCTCCAACAAAATGTACTAATAACTGATGAAGAAGAAAGAGCTCTTGCGGAGCAGGAAGGCTGAGAGACATGGGAACTCCCACCAAAGCTGCTTCACAGTGTCATTCTACATACATACAAAAAATAAAGGGATATCAAAACCAAAGACTAATTTCTGTGTGTGTGGATGGCACAGTGATTTCCTCCTGCTTTCAAAGGCTCACACTACCAAGAGAAATAGGGAAGTTCAGCAAGTGCATATGCCAAAATCAGTGCTTTCCAACATTTTGCTGGAAGCAGGATTGTGACCTTTTTCTGGTGACTTCAAGAGGTAGAAAGAACACTGTCCATGAACGCAACAAGTGAATCAACCTAGAAATCTTGCTGATTTTTACCAGAAATCTCATTGATACTAAGCCTGATTTGAAACCAGAAAGGTAGTACATACATAATCTAATATACGCAATAGACAACAGTTTGGTTCTTCATGGTCTTACAGCTTTCCCATTAGTTACATGCACACGAAAGATGCACAAAATGAACAGATCAGTTAAGGAAGTCTCTCTTCCTTTTTTTTTTCTTTTTTTGTTTTTTTTTAAAGCTACAATGAGGCCCATGGGAAAAAAAAAAGTTTTATTCTGAGCACAGCTGTTCCAGTCAGTCTGTTCCAGAGCCTGACCAACAGTTTCCTGGGCCTCAGATTAGATGGTTATTCAGGACAGAAGCCTCAGGAATTTGGGCAGTTTAAATTCTCTTCTGCTTACTAGCAATATAAGATTTTCCCCCCCCAGTATTAACCCAGTCATGCTACTTCCCTCAGTCATGTTTCTGTGTGCTCCCACCAAGTTATTTTTTCAAACCCTGAGAAATTTGGAAAAAAAAACATAAACATACATATATGCACATAATATACATACATACTAGCAATTCAGCTGACTGATTGGAGGTAAAAATCAATTATTTTTGGCATGCAATCAAAGCATTGACTTTTGGCATTTTCCAGAGAACATTTTTTTCAAATCTTTCATATTCATTGCAATAAAAAAAAAAAAGAAGCTGGGTTCTTTGTCCAAGAGCCTTCAGATTTCAAGAAGATATTTAAGCTTAACATTTAAAAGTTAATTCTCCCTTGACAATGTTGAGAACTTCCATTAAAGCAAAAATTATTATTAGCATTCTGTAACCCTTTGTAAACGGGCCCATTGTTCAAATAAACTGACCTCTGCAGCAATTGACCTTAACATTGCTCAAAAGCTTGACAGTCAATTATCTTCTGATCTCCCTTCAATGGGCCTTGTGGCTGGAATAACCAATCCATCATCTGGAAGGTAAGTATAATAGTGTCTCACGGGCATTTCTTCACTACTTATGCCATAAACACACTGCTGTAGAATAAGTGGAGAAATTCTGTCTCAGTCCCACTGAAGTGTACCTAAAAAGCAACAATACACCAAGAAGCTATTCTCCCTTGCAAATATCTCTGAACACACAATGAGAACCACAATGAAAAATACCTAATGGAAAGAACACAACCTCATCTACTTCTTGGCGATACCACTACTCACACACAGTACTGGACTGTGCCTCCACCAAATATCACAATTACGTTGAGTCTGTAGGACATGGAGTGTGGGGTGCTGCAGGAAGATGCAATTCTCTCTGTCACTCTTTTACTTCCACTCAATCTGATCCCACTGGGCCCTGGGACCTGCTGCCGGTAGGGGCTTGCAACATGGTTGAGACTGCCCTTCCCCTCTCTCTGCCTTCCAAAGCACAATTTCCCCCTCCCTACACACCGCTGCAACCTCCACATTCACCGTTCAGCCCACAAGTGTGGGAGCTCTCTTCTGTCACTCTGCCTGGGTGAGCAAGGAGAGCCCCCAGCACAGCACCACCACTTTCACCCTGGGGAGACAGGCACGTGGCTGGCTGAATATTGTGGGTACTGGAATATTGCTGGTGCCTAAGATTCTCCCGTTGTTTGCTGCCCTGGTCATTTACAATTGCAACACTGTGATAGCCTTCATACATCACCCTTCCCCAGTGCCGATTCAAAGCTAAAAGTGCTATTTACCATTAAAGCTACAGCAGTGAGGAGTTTCTTTTCAGCAAAGAAAAAAAAAAATCTTCTGCACTCGAACCTTTGAACTTTAGACTTAAAGGGTGATATACCTTCTAATATCACAAACTATACAATATTAAAAGTACAGAAATATTGGTTTATTTCCAATAAAGTAAACGTCAACCATGCTCAACCTTGCTCACACAACAAACACTAATCATACCCTTAGCACACACATTCCTTCAGTAGAGACTATGCATCTTTACAGCATAGGCTTTCATAAACAAGGTTCCATAGAAATATAAATCCCATTGCAGCCTTTCTCCAGACCTCATGTGGGGGAAAATACAGACAGTATCTTGGGAGCTGGAGACTGGCACGGAAGAATAAAACCCCAGGTTTCCTGAAAAGGCAGACGAGAAAGTATGGAGAAGGAAGGTGGAGAAGAACAGCAGGCCAAGCAGCAGTAAAGCACATTGCACTGATGCTTAGCTGGGTAGTAAATCCTGCACTACGATTAGTAACTCTTCGGTGATTCCTTAGCCCAGCTGAGGTTTAGGGAAGCCTTACAAGTAGCCCTGTATTATTAGCCAGTATAAACTGCTGCAACCTTCACTACAAGACTAAATTTGAGTTACTCACATTTGAGCGTTTCCATGAGCTAGAGCAGCTCACATGTGCACACACACTCAGTACTGTGCCCACACAGGGCAGCTCACAAGCAATGCCAAGACCTGAAATTTCAAGTATAAAAATAATCATTGCTAAGCAAAGGTGATTCCTGATGGACAGAAAAGCAGGATGAGGTGAAGAAAAGGATAATTATAGTAGGATGAAAGCATTTGAAATTAATAAAACAGTTAAGCTAGAGATGAACTGTCCTGGCGTTTCATGGTACCTCCTCTCCTGACATTTAAAACATGCTTAAGATTATCCTGAATGTCAAAAGCAAATATATACCAAGGACAACCACCACAGGACTTATCAGCAGTTTGTCTGTTATTACTGAACCTATTAACCCTGTGCAACAGAACAACTGTGACTAACAACCATAAAAGAAACCATAGTTTTTTGGTCCTCAAAAGACCAGCCACCTGATTTTTCAGGTCTGTTGAACTTTCATAACACAGCAGAAGGGAAGACCAAAAAAAAAGGTAAAGCCTGTTATGGCACTTCAGAAATAAAATACCCAAAACCTTGCATAAACAGTTTCTAGTCTACATAAGCATCCAGCGCTTCAGTAGAAGCCACAGTCTGCTGGTTGTCCCCTGGTATGGGGGCAGAAGTCAGCAGCCCCACTACAGCTGCTCATTAGCTGCAGTGCTTTTCAGCAGTGTGAGAAAGAAACAGTTTAGGATTAAGTCTACAGGACTATGCTCCACCTTTACCTGCTTGTCCTTTCATGTGTAAGGTTGAGGGTGCTGACGTGTCTTTTGATTTCTCTTTCTTGTCAGGGTTGATATCCCTAACTGGTCATCAGATTTTATAATTCTGTGGATTCTCAACTCCAAGGAACTCAGTCCCCTTGGTGGCACTATATTTAGAAAATATCCCCACCGCTCAGAGTAAATAATATTGTGCCTCTTGCAGAAGCTGAAGAAGTACCTGTCCTGGACCTCAAGTCAGTCAATGCCAATAAGGGACATGCAAATCACGAAAGAGCCCATCAGCTACTCCAGGGAAATATTAATGGTTTTTATCACTTGTGCACAGCAAACCCGAAGTGAAATGGCCATGTTAGCGTGAGTGCAAACAGCAGATTGTAACAGGGACAGAACTCTGAAAATGCGCTGTATATATTTATTATAATGAGTGATCAGTTGTAAAATGTGGCAAAAGGACATCTTCATTAAGCTAAGCTCTGTTTTGCAGCTGGCATCATAGTAGCAAGTTTAGGTAACAGAAACAAGATCTGAGAAAAGCAGTATAAAGTAGGATTACTTTACTTAATGCTTAGGGAGCCTACATCTACCAATTAGCTAGCTCCCACTTCATCTTGGCCATTTCTTCCATTACTGGAAGCTCCCAGAGGAAGTATTTTGTAAGAGAGAGCACCAGAAGGGAAGAGTATCAGATAGCCAACTCCGGCAAGTGTACATAATTTATCAGGATCCTAGAAGACAGCACTGTGGAAAAACTTTGAAGCTTTATATAAAGTCCAGACACAGGGGAAGAGAATAACATTGGGTGCCACTATAAGCATTCCCTATTTCTGTTGTGACCTGACCTATCATCTCCAGCCAAGATCAGCTCCATTTTTCTACGCACTGTCTGCACACAAAGAGAAATACATTCCCTGCCCCAAAAGCTTTCTTTGTGCTCCGAACAAAGCCACAGAAGATGCGTGTTGGCAGGGAGGGGACTGGGTACTGCTGCACAGGTACTTTGAAGACACTTGCTAAGCTAATACCCCGGCTCAGCATACGGGTATCAGTGTGGTGCTACACATATCAGTACCAAAAGTATGAGAGCAAAGTTTTCATAACTTCTCATCAGTGAAAAAACCTTGGGATATTTTTGACAAAACTAGGATGTGAAGCACAGGCTGCCAGGTAAGCCCTGCTTGGGAGAATCGCCTGGGGCTACATAGTCAAGTTTTACCTGGGATTTCATATGCATCATTACACCTTGTCTTGCAATGGCATGGTACACTGTTCCTTTATACCAGGAAAGAGCTGCTATATTATGACCTGCAAGTGGTTGTTTCAATGGTGAGGGTGGAAGGTGAATTGCTGGAAATGTGTGAGAAAGAAAAGCAAAGCCATCTGGTTGACAAAAGTAAGAAAGAGCTTTGCTTAAAAAAAAGCTCAAAATGAGAAGATTCTGTAACACATAGGGGATGTAGATAAAGCTACTGTCAAACTGCTAGCACATCATGTTACTCTCCATTGCTTGGTTATGATCTGAACTTCCCTCATATCCTACCTTGGATAAAGAAAGGAAACATATTGCATAAGTGGCGTGTGTTGGCAGGACTAAAGAAAGCAGACCTAGATCAGTTACAATTAAGTTGGAAAGTTTCTCTCTCATTCTTTATTCTTCTTAAAGATTATAAACTTGATTTTTCAATCCCTCTCTGGAAACACAATAGGCCTTTGAGGAGGACCATCAAACACCTAAAAGGTGTTTTTCATTTGTGTGTTTTTAATAGCACAAATAAAGAATCTCTGGCAACCCATGACAGGGTGACAAATAGGCAACCCTCGCAATTATTATTAGCCCATCTGTGAATATCCACAGTGGAGTGCTCGGAGGAGAAAAAGCAAGAGACAGAAGAGAAAGAAAGTACCCTGCCATAATTTAAACTCATAAACGCAGAAAATATGAACACGTTTCATTGTAGTGAGTAGCCTTTAGTGCCAGGGACCTTGGCTCATAATAATTTAAACAGCCAACAATATAAGATTTATGGAAATAATTTAGCATCTCTTAAACAAAAAGTCTGGCGTACATCTCATATGTATGTAGAACTAACACTTGAAATCACAAAGCAGATAACAAAAGCCACTGGTGTATTTACAAGAGCCTTAAAATGATACTAGTGGCTTAACTTAGGTCCCAGCTACACTGACTTGCCAATCTTAGTATGAATATGTTATAGGTATACAACAGCATGCATGTAGATGGTATTTTTCCAGGCCCAATTAGCATTAATACATGCAAAGACAAACAGAGATACGAAAAGAATTTGCAATGACCCATGTTACCACAAACCAAGAGAACATTGTATGCCAGAACATGAGTGGACAGTAAAGGATGTGGCTGTACAGGTGCTAAACTGATGCACAGGAATGGGGAAGCTCATGAGGGAACTTGCATCTGGAGGATCTTTAAGAGGGAAAGAACCCGGCCTAGCTGCTGAGGTAGACCAGAATTAGCTCTCCTGGTTTTGGGGGGTTTTGTTTGTTTTTAATGGGAAGAGAAAAATAGAAATAAAATGTTGAAAAACTTCTATTTTCCTGAGCAGGACAGCCTGAAGATTTCCAAAATCTCAAGTGCATACACTTGCCTGATGTGAAATAATTCCTACCATCACCTGGAAGCAAGCCTTGTCATAAATTCATTGACATAGCTTTAGATCTAATCTGACCTCTTTCACAGCAATGGTCCTTATGTTTCACCCAGTTGTCCCTTTAAGCCCCATCCCTTCAGTTTAAAGAAGATCTTCGAGAAAAGGCATCCAGACTTCACCTGAAGGTGTTGACAGGGGGAGGAGTTGCTGTTATGCTTTTTTCAACACTTCGTTACCCCTTCTCCCCTTGACAGAAATCTGTGCTCCAAGTTGGGATTTGTCACTTTGCACATACAGGTCTTTTTCCTACCTTGCTCTGTAGGATTAACATCCATAGCTACTGCCAGAAGGAGAAAAACAGGACGTGAAGTCTCCCAAAATGACCCCTTGATCTTTTCTTGATCGCCTAAAGGGATGAAGCACTTAATTTCTCTCATGCTAAAGCATTTCCTTTGGCTATAAAATAACTTTGCAGGCTTTTCCTTATGATGATACAGGTTAGGGGAAGGAGAGGGATGACCAGGTATGACCTTCAGGTGAGAGCATTCAACCAGGAAATGGGTTAGTGAGGTTCTGCTTCAAAGAATATTCAATGGCTATACACAGAGCAAAATAGCTTCTAGAGAAGAAATTGGGAGAGACAGAGTGCTTGGCCAGCTAAGATTATCACAAAAAAGGGCTTAGAGGTCACCTGGACGTGTAAAGCCCAGCACTTTCATCTGCTGCCTCCCCACTAAAAATGATTTGTACGTTTTTGCATAAGCAGAAGTTTTTATTTATGTTCTGCATTTGCTTTCAGTCCTTTCACTCTTCTGCCTCTCTGGAACCTCATTTTTGACTTGCCTGTGTGCATATAAAAAGCTTGTGTCTGCCGATCATTTGGATCCCTGCTATATTGTACGAGCTGAGGCCACACTCTTCAATAATGCATGAAGCTGCAGCACTTGCTCCTGTGCTCAGAAATGCAAAAAGGATGTCTTTTAAATGGCTTGCAATGTGCCAGAGACAAATGAAAAGCAAGTTCAGTAAATATCAGCCTATCTCACAGCAGAAATTTACCTCTCTGTAAGGATTCAGATGCAAGTAAAAAGTTACATCAAAGTTCCACTGCGGTAAAATTTGGTTGGGTAATGTGCTCTAAGTTTCACGCAGGATTTTTTTAACACAGTCAAATGTCCTTATACATACTACAACAGCTTTTATCCAAAATTCACTTAGTACATTTAAGGGCCTGGCTAGACAGATGTATTATGGCAAGATAAACTAGCATGTGGATTTACAAGGCATTAGGCTCTCCATGATAACTGCACATGTCTGTGCTTACCCAGCAGTACAGGAGGCAATAGCCTACTCTTTCAGAGGATGCCTTGTCCATGGGACACATCAGATTTGTCACACTGCCGCACTAAGACCACGCCAAATACAGGCAGAGCAAGCTCCAGGACATCTAAACCCATCCACATAGATATGCCCTGAACATCAGTTTGAGATGCAGGACACAGGACCTAGTGCACATGATTATGCCTCTCTAGAAGCTGGTCAGAGGAACGTGAAGAACCTGCTACTTCTCCATGCCAGAATGAGATCCGCAGCTAACGGAAAGGCCTGGCTCTTCAGTCCTGCTGTCCCTGGCTTAAGCTTCTTGGATGAACACTGTATCTCATGCAAATGGCGACGTGATACATTATAAACAAAAGATCACTGCCAATGAAATGTATGACTACAGCACAGTCTTTGTAATAGAAAAATCAGATGGGCTGGGAAACATCTAGCTCAGCTAAACTGTCTTTTCTAATGGGGGAATTTCCTGGGAATTTTATTCAGGATTATGGGAAACAACAAAAGTTGCGGGGGCCTTGATTTCTTTAGGGTAGGGTATCAATCCCACAGGACTGACCCAGAGCCTTAAAACAGGGATTAAATATCCCCAGTTAACTCTAAAATCAGGCCATTTCTGCAAATAAACCATTTCATTTTCCTGTGAAGACAACCAACTTGCAATTAAAATCAGTTGTCCAAGATTTTTTTGATTCTGAAGTTTGTAATTTTGCAATAACAAGGGGGAATACTCATCCATGCCCTTCTTTTCCAGATGATAGCACAAAATACTCAGAAAATAACAAGAATTTGTCTGGGATTTCAGCAATGTCATTTTCACTGGTTTTGTGTAGCACTCTGCACACTGGGCACATACACAACCTCAGCTCTCCTTCTGAAAGGTACTTCCACAGAACCCTTCAGTACAGAAACTCAAATGCTACCTTGAACAGTCATGTTTCCCTGAATCAAGGTCCTTGACAGAAACACTGAGACTCTCACGATAAGAAATTGCTGGTTGTCCTGTTGCTAAATGAGTTCAGTTCATATCCATCATAATAAAAGTCATCTGATCTAATGCAGCATTAATGCAGACACAAAAGGTATAGGAGAATCTATTGTCATTAAGTGATTCATTGATTTGCCATTAAGGTGTTAGCATTTTAATTTATTTAAATTATTTGTTGCATGTTAAATGAGCAAAATAAATATGCACATTATGTTTTGCTCAACTCCTACTGTTCACAGAAGCAGTGTCAGCAATATGCCCTGCTCGCGTTTGGCTCATCACAGCGACCTCCCCAGAGTAAAAAAGTCAAACACAGAGTTCAAAGTCAAGGACTGAAAAGTCAGACAACTCAGTCCCCACTGAGGTCTTTACAAATGCTCTGAGGCTTAGCTGTGCTGAGCACCCACCAATAGTAAAAAGCAGAAACGCTTCGAAGGATAGGACCCTGAAGGTGAAATCTCCTTTTCAAGGCCATGGCTTTGCAAAATACTGCATCCTCATCCTACATGGAATGATGAGACGCTGCCCTGTTTCTTTAGCAGACTTTATGCCTGGCTGTGTTAAAATGCATATTGCTTAACAGAGCTTACCTTGCTGCTGCTTGAATTTAGTTCATGCATCCGGAGCGTTAAGCTTGCTGTTTACCTTACCTTGCTGTTCGTCTCATTTGCAAATTTTGCAATTATTGTACAATTTCTCCAGATCTCTGATACAACAATGTTAGGTAACAAGAAGTTTGTGGGGAATTCTGTGTAGAAACATTCCCTTTGTACTATAACTTATTACCTCAAAGTGCTTAATTTACTTAATATGGCCTATATTGCTTTATGTTGTGCTTTATCATACATATCATATTGGATATAAAAAAAAAGCCTCAAATGTCTTAAACTGTGCTGGGTCAATACAGTAACTTCNGGGCAAAGGGAAAAAAAAGAAGTCTGTTTGGGGTCAAATAATGGGTATACCATGACAAAGAGTGCCCCAGTAAGTATGATCCCTCTGTGTAATTTGTAGCCTGCTGATGAGGGCTACCACACGTGGTGTGAAGATGGACTGCAGTCCCCACTCTGACTGGCTCAAAGCAGAGCTGGGAATGCTCAGGGGCATGTTGCAACCAAACGACTCTAGGCAAGCTTTACATTTGCACTCTGTCTCAATCAATACACAATTATTTTCGGTTAAATTCAACTGCTTTAGAAGGGAGGGAGGGAATGCTGAAATACACCCTGCAGCCTGGCAGGAAGGGTGTCTCAGAGGCAAAATTGCTCTCCTGAATCTGAACACGGGTCTATTAGATGAATATTTCAGCTGATCTTAGGGAGAAGTGAGGCTCCTTGGTTTCTATATCTTGTGAATCTAAATGGCAAGATGCAATGGGTGACCATTTTTAATTTTTCTTTCATTTTTCATTTTCATTAAACTGTTTACCAACATTCCCCCCCTCCTTCCTGCCAACAATTTTAGTAGTTGAGATTACATTTCTTGGCTGAGCAGCTATTCTCTTTAATCAAAATGAAGTGGAGCACACATGCTCCTGCAGCAATGGCCTACCTTAGGCCAGGTTACTGATTTGTTCACATGATCTAGTCTCCCCACCAGTAGGCCAGCAGGCGATCCCATGTTGCATTTGGTCAAGCAATAATTTTGTCCTTTTTCTCTTCCCTTTCTTCCCCGAGGACATCTCATTCTTCTCTTTGTGATCTCCCCATCCTCCCTATTTACCTTCCCCACCTTGTACTGATGCAAATGTGCCTGAACTGGATCATACCCAAACAACAGTGTAGTGTGTTAAGTAGTTTGAGGACTTTTTTTTTAAGCCCTGCTCACTTCACTGATTTGTCTTCTAATTAAGTCCCTCAAATAAGTGTGCTGATATAGCTATGGGGAGGGCCAGGAGGACAGAGGCAGGAATGAGTGGACATGGTGAAATGTCAAACTGTCTTTGCCACTAGAGACACCAGAGTGAAACCTTCACCCCAAGCAGGGTTGTCAGAAGACCAGAAGTGACTTTTTAATGACACCTGATTGATTCAGGGCTTTCGTTTCCTACACTCGCTAAATTGCATATCTGCGCTCAGCACAAAATTTGAGCAATGGTGCTGGCGGGGGTAAAGGAAACAGAAGATTAACAAGGCAGATTTGCACTTGTGAATGAACCTTCAGACAAACTGGCAATTTTTATAATGATGAATGCTCAGTCTCCTCAGTTCTTTCTTAATAGGATCACGAAACAAATTTACCATGATCTATTAGGAAATGATCAGGCAAAGCTTCAAAAAAGCCACACAACCAAGGCCAATTTCAACATTGCTTTAGCAGGCAATTTCACCCGGAGATGAAAAATTCCTGGAACAGCTAAACCAATATTATGCAAAAAGTATGTTGTATTTACCAAGAGCCAATTTTGAGTCTATCACCATAGCATCTAAGCAAACAAGATCATAGCCTTGCAATTATAATACGGATGAATTGATTTTGTCTTCCCTCTGCAAGCCCCAAATTTTATGATGGCCTTCAACAAAATAATGTGTTAATTCAATGCCATTTTCATTTTAACTATATAAAGTCCTTTTTTTCTTTGCCGTAAGAATGAAGTATTAGGAGTTATACTTTGCTTGTGCATTGACACAGCACTATGTAAAGAACTATGCAATAAATCTTTATTTTCTGTCTCTGTAGCCATGTTCAGTTCAGTTTTTCCACAGTTTGGTCAGGATGTACCAGAAGAAAGGAGTAAGACCATCTATTGTTAATAGTAATATTGCAAGGCATTTCAGAAGCAAAAATGATTCTCCTACTGTCAAAGAAGGAACAGGTTGTGATTGTGGCTGAGATCCTAGAGATACGACTTTTATGAAATGATAGCTCCGCCCTACCTGGTAGGTGTATTCAGGCTCATGGAAATACTTGATTGACTTACATTTTACAGGACTCAGTCCTGGGCAATTTAGTCATCAAGTGGGCCATATCTGGTACCTGTGGAGTAGCACCTACACACAGGCTGCGGAAAGCAATGGTGACAACTCCATGCACTACTGAGCTCTGGTGGGCTCCTGCCACAGCAGCCACTCAGACTGAATGCTGGAGCCATCCATCTTCCTTAATCTTCCTGTATACACTTTCCTATTTTGGATTCTACTGTTCATAATTATTCAGCATTTTGGATTGCTTTGTTTCCATCCTCCCTATGCAGTTACTACGAGGAAGTTATCATGCTGCTATCAAATTGCAAATAAAGTCAGGATATTGGATCACAGCCTTCATAATCCATCAGACATTGCAATTCAGAGGAAGCTCTGTAGGACCAGCTTGAAAGATGAGGCAGAATCCGAAAAGTAATAAAATGTTTCCTAGAGGAGCCGGTTGGATTTGGAGGTATACAAACCACAACGCTGCTCACAACCTCTGATCAGTAGCCACAAGACCTTGAAGAGTCAGAGAACAGCTGCACCAGCCACTACTCAAGGTTAAAAACCACTCGTGCTGTGCCGAGGTGTGCGCTGTGCTGTGTGGGTGCAAACTGACCGCAGAATCAGGCCCACTGTGTGCCACTGAGCAAATCTAATGTCTCACTTGCATTATGCAGTTTCCTTGACAGGCTTGACAAATTACACCCTCATTTCTGCTTCACATTAATAAAGCAAGACTGATCTCTCTGAAAATAAACACCTAGGGAACTAAAGGAAACATGCAAGAAATAGCAATACAAGCCTTCCCTCCTCCATTTTTCTATTTAGCTCCCAAAGCACTATGAATTAGTAAATCTCAACATGAGATAACCAGTAAGTCATTGTCACCATTGCATGTGTAAGGAAAAACTGAGGTCCAGTTGACAAGAAGGCTCAGATCGGTAGCAGGTAAGAGACTAAATGGAAAACCCTTGTCAGAGTAATGCATTCTCCTTAGAATTCACAGGATGTCATCCTGTCAGCGTGACTTAGTCTTGGCCATCTCAGGTTGGCTATTAAAGAAAATCTCTTGGAGAACAACCACCAGAATGGGCCTATATTCTCCTCTTATCTGTAACAGCAGGTCAGAGATGTATACGAGTACTTCTCAAATGAGAGCAAAATGGTCCAGACAAGGTTATTCCCGAAGTTCTGAACCAGAAAGTCACAATTCTTATTTCAGCCACTACTTAAGACAGTGAAGCCATCAAATACACTCAAGAAGGGAGCTAAAGCACTATAGTGGCAGAGCTAAATGTTAGTCGACATGAGGATAACAGCAATGCCTGTGAAATGCAAGGGAGTAGGACCAGCTCACCCACATGAGATTCAGTAATAAAGCCAGAGAAGTCATGTATTTCTCTGAATAAATGTCAGATAGCCCAGCGGATAATCTGTAATATTGTCAGTTCATGGAAAGATAGAATTTTTGGCCAAATAGTTCTGTTTGCTCATCACTTCCATGAGCTCATTGTTCATGCAAACCTCTCAGTTACTTTAAAAAATGAAAGCAAGCACAGGAGCGAGCTACTCGGATCCTGGATAGAGGAAAATATTCAAGTGGTTTAGAAGTGAGCAGAGAGTAGAATTTTAAAAAGGCTGATTATTGCTTCAGCAAGTTTTACGGAAGTGAAAATACATCACAAATGGGACAGATCAGCCTTTTTGAAGGAAATGGATATTGCTTTTAAAAAGCATACCAAAGACCTCTTGCAGGCAGGCAGCATTTGTCTGAGATGCAAGATGTCTATCTGCAGGCACTCAGATCCCTACAAGATGTTTGCAGGTTTTGCAGTCACACTGAGGGGAAGAATTCAAGGCTTAAGAAGGGCAGAAGTGACTTTCTGGAAAAGGGACATGGGATATGTAGGCTAAGCTGTTGCCAGAGAACCAAATCTCAGAGCCTCCCTGCTGATTTTCTGAGTGGTTAAAAAAAAGCTGGTGGGACTTTACACAATGCCCACTGGTTTAAGAGAGCTGTTTGGGAAAGCGTCCACTTACACAAAAGTCAGTGTCTGCAGAACCAGTATCTGAACAGTATCATCTCCAAGGGCAGCGATACAGATACAAAAAAAGAAAAAAATTAAGAGGTACTTGCATGGTGAGTAGATCCCTCTTTAAGGCCAACCTCCAGGCACAGGCTGACCAGCTGAGCTCCTTCTGGATGATCATCAGCACTGTGCTAACAAGGCCCGCTTTATTTCTTACAAAGCAAAGAGGCTGGACACTGCCTTTGTTGTGTCCCACTTCATAACGCATTTAAAAAAAAAAAAAAAAAAAAAAAATTAAAAAAAAAAAAAAAAAAAAAAAGTGTAGAAAATGTCCTGCCCATTCCCATCCCATCCTCAGGGTGGAGGAATGATACAGATCTCTTTCCCCAGAAACAGTTTCTAGCATTGATTCTTCCAAATCTTGCTTTGAAATGGAAACATGAACCATCAAATATTTGTTTTCCAGTGACAGATGAGGAGCTACAGAGAAGAGGAGACATTGAAATTTCACCTTTTTATCATTTTACCTATCACTCCTTCCAATGAAAAGGAACAAAGCAATCAAATATTCTCTGCAGTACTTGTAAACTCAGCATCTAACCAAGGTACCAGTGCACAAACCAGGACTGACAAGAAAAAAAAAAGCAACACTTGTCTTATTTCACAGGGGAAATAAATGATGAAGTAATAAACAAAAGAGATGGTTAAAAGTAATTATACTTGCATAGCACAATGCTTTAAGGCACCTTTTTTTTTTCCCCTCTGAAAAACGGAAACTAGATTTTCAAAACACTTGTACAACTGATAATTTGCGATGTTGTTCTAGTGAGTCTGCAAGACCGCTTTTGTCATAAATATATTATTTTTATCTTGAGAGCGTTCCATCAACAATGCAAATAAAATAGGCAGGCAAAGAAATGCAGATAAATAGAAGGCAAGAAAAGGAGGCGGGAGAGAGAGAAGGGGGAAAGAAGGGGAAGAGAGGGAAAGCAGGGAAAGGAGGAGGACAGGAAGAGGGCTAAGCTAGCTAGCTAGCTTCAGTAAAATCAAATAATCCTGAGTTAAGTAGTAAGCAGTAATAGCAAGTGTATATAGGGATCAGGAGGCATAATATATGTTTGGAACAGAAATAGAAAGAAGAAAATAGATCATATTTCAAGGAAAGAGAGAATAGGAGAATGAAGAGAGAAGAGCCAGGAAGTAATATAGTATTTTTTCCCATTACTACAGGACCAAATCTAGAGGCTGTACATCAGTGGAGGCGGCAGTTGGAATATTACAGAATGGATATAAAATCTGTAAAATATATGCAGCATTATTCAAAATGTATTTTCAAGCAGAATAGTAGCTGCATATCTTCTGGCTTTGGCTATAATATTAGGCTTTAGACAAAGCATGCTGGGGAGCTAACCAAAAGGAAGGAAATGGAGAAATGCCCAGCATGTTTCAAGGACTAACAGGAATGTCATCAGCAAATAAGGATAATAAAGCCCAACAGATGATGCCACAGTAAGGCGATTTGCAACCACTGCCACATCCTAGAAATGCTCATGACTTTCCAAATCCGTTCCATAGAATGACTCTAAACGGCTCTCCTGCCTCCTTTCCTCCACACTGTCCTCTTCTTCGGCTTTCCCAAAATTTGGTTTCATTAAAACCAAAAAACACTAGAATGAGAATAGAGCAAGGTTTGGACCAAACAATCTCCTCAGCTTTGGGTTCTCCCAGAGCTCCTGCCTCACCTCTGGACTTCAATGAACGGATCACTACGTCCTGCCTCCCTCCAATGCACAGTCTCCCCAGAGTGGCATTAATAAGTCACCTTCAGGACTCATTTAGCACTTCCTTGCAGGACCAACCCCAGCTAATATAGCTGGTTCACAAAAACATGGAGAGCTATTCCTGGAGCTGCGGGAGAGAATATCTTTGCATGTCTTATTTTCCTCCTCAACTAAGCAAGGAGTACAGTTCAGCCAACTTCTCCCTTGCTGATAAGTGCTTTACTTTGCAAGTAGCTGTACTGAGGTTAGCGTGCAATTTGTCACCCTCACAAGAGCTGCCATCAGGCCCTGCAGGTAACCTTTCAGCAAGCAACCTTGTAAGCACAAACTCCAGAAGAGGAAATCCTCTGTCAGCCAGGAACGTTCACAAGGAGCGTGTCAGGGTATGAGCTGTACCTTTACCTTCTTTCAGCTATTAGATTTTGCAGTTGGGCTCTGCATACCACTGTGTCTTTCCTTCAGCTCACCCCAAAATAGCTAAGAAATTATTTAAAAGGAAACATTATGGAACCACCCAGAGACAAAGCTGCACTTGATATTAAGATGCATCATTTAAGAAACTAGAGTTTCAACAGGAAAATGATAACCCCACTGTGAAATCAAACAGCTTTACCTTCACACTGAAACAGTGCCGTGAATGTACAACCAGAGGGAAAATGTTCATTTGAAAACAATAATATTAGTAGTTTGAAAACCTCAGATGCACTTGTTAAAGCCACATAAATTGTGAATTCTAACCTAAGAAAATTGTGCTTGTAGAAATGGTACCACTGGGTTCCCTAATCACTGCTGTTCACCAATCTCAAACCTACATCTGTTTGATTCTCAGATAAACTGCTCTTTTCCCCTCCCAAACCCATCGATAAACCCTGGGCTCTTTCCAATCATACGTCATCAGTAAAAGGAGGACTTGATAGCTTGTATTATCTACACCAGGCAACACGGTCATCAGAGAGCTCTCCAAGTGACAACCAGAGCTCACTGGTAGCAGAACCAACGCAACCACCTTCAAATTACAACTTCTGCATGGCATCTATGCACGAGTGCCTGGCATTACCCTCCGTACTCATTCACATAAAGGAAATGGGTACAAATGAGCTTCAGGAAGGACAGGCAGGCACCTCCAGCACTGGTGCCAAGCCACATGTAGAAAAGCAAACCAACTGACCGACTCAAGCAAAGGTAGGGCTGGCCGACAGCTTAGTAAAGAGGGGAGAAGTTACGACAAAGATCAGTGAGATGCGATGTGCAGGGAAAACTTCAGCACTGTTTACACAGCAGAGCTGCATTCTCAGTGACCTTTTATAAGCCACGTTAAGTTATGTGAATAGCCATTACGTTGGCAGTGCATTTACTTAAAGCTTGGTGATTCAAGGTGGGCCAGCTCCCATGGGTATTAGTTATGCAGTCGCTATTCTGCTGCGCTGGGAGCACACAATCACATTTCCCACAGAGAAAAAGAGGACCTGCAGGAGAGGCCATGTGCAGCGTCTGTTACAAATGAAGTGCTACTGAACTCCACACTTCATCATGCTGCTGATTCAAAACAAAAATAATGACCTGAAGAAGTGTCTGGTAATTTGTTGCCTTCCGCCATTTACACACACGGCATAGAAGTAACTCTGGGAGGACTGTTCTTGTAGCTGGGCCAGATATACAAGTAAAAAGAAAGAAGGCAACTACTTGACAATTTTAGCCCAGCCTGGCATTTACCAACAACCTTAATGAGCTTTAGGTAAATATTTCAGTACTTCAGCAGTCATTAGTCAACTCCCAGTCACAGTGTGTGGAATCTGCAGGTATGGCAACAGCTGCAGGTTAATGCAGATACATACTGTGCTGGCTTTAAAGTAGCACTTAGCTTCCAGCCACCACATGCCATAAAGCCCACCTGAAGGGCAGGGTGCATAACCCAGCTCTGAGCTCCGCGATGCCACGGGTAAGCCAGCTGAAAGCTGTCTTTTGTAGTCCTGAAGTGCACCACAATACAGTCTCTTATGAATTCAATGTGACAGTAGATCCACGTCCTTGCTGTGGTTTCTTTTGAGTATGCTGCTGGGTCTACTGATACAGGGACTTCCCAAAGCAGTAATGTGAGGGGAATACTCTGACAACTGAAAGAAGTCTAACATTTGAAATCACAAGCATTTGCAGTGGAAGTCTCTACCATTACCCCCGAAAGCTGGAATACAGCAGGTGACAGGAATATGACAGTGCTTTCATTCAATCTATGAGAGTTTCAAATTACGACTGTCAACTAGATTCACTGAATAGCTTATGTGTAAACATAAGCTGGATGCATTGGCATAATAAACGGTCAATCAATAACAGTGAAAGGACAGATTAATAAAAGTTGCTTCTGTCAGAGGACAAATTGAGGACATCAGAAAAGATGAAATTCTATGAATACAATTGCTTCCTGTGAATAGTAACATTCAGCTCCTGTTCTGATTAGATGGAATTGGTTCAGATGAGCATCAAAAACTTCTGAATGCTTTTCTAAAACTGCTGAGGCTTGTCAAAAATGCACTGCACCAATGCCAGAAAAAGACAACAAAGCAAAACACCAAAAACTCTCAAACCGATTCAGAAATAATCCATGGGATTTTGCAGCCGTCCTTATCTGCCCCATTTGTGCCTTCCAAGTTTTCTTATCTGCTCAGTAAATTTGTATTGCAGGGTACCTTCAAACTCTGAATAGGTTTGGATGAGTAAGCTGTGCACTGCTTTGCCTCGTGCGACTAAGAAAAATAGCCAGTCAGTCAAGCCCAGATTCTAAACTCTTTACCGTGGGCAGTGATGATGATGTATGGGATGGGAAAAAAACACAACTTGATTTTTCTAAGAGCAGCATGAGCTAGCCACATTGGCAGTTAGAAAAAAAATCTTGTTCTGACTCGTAGTGCTGAACAAATTTGATGGATTAGTCACTAGCTGAGAACTGATACAGAGTACCAAATTACTATATTGGACATTCCTCTGAACACAATACATTATATTAAAATATATAAATGTCATCATTTAGAAGGTAGCTCCCTGGCAATGTTCTTAAAGAAAGATGACTCTGATGTGGCCGGCTGCCTTGGTATTTATGCACATGCACACACATGAATAAAAATATCATCTGAGTCTTATCTGAAACATTTCCTTTATCCTATTGCCCTAGTAATCCATGTACTCCCCACAAAAGCGAAAGAACATCATGTTAGTGGTTATTCTCCGCCGGCTTAAAAGGCAAAAAGTCCCCAGGTAGAATTTGGAAAGCAACAGCAGAAGAGCTATGTTTTGTCTTTAGAGACAGAAATTATATCCATGGAGACCTAGACATTAATAAGGGAATACTGCGTAAACAGTGAAGCTATCCCAAATGATAATCCGCTTCAACCAGGAGTCACAGAAATTATTAACTTCTTGCCACCTTATTCTTTCTGTTTTCTGTCCACAGGGAACAAAACTGGGGTGCTGAGTGAGCTAAACAGTCACTAATTTAGGGGCACAATACCTGGGAAGAGAGTCAAAGCACAGCTTCTGCAACTTCCTACCTCAGAATTGTTTCTGGTGTCCCAAATACTGAATCTCCCTCACTCCTGCCATAAAGAAGATAGGATTTTTTTCTTCAAGAGTGAAAACCCACCAAATTTACACCGAATTGCAAGAGAGGGAATACAATATAGATGGAATATTTTATGCAGCATGTGGATAATATGCTGAGAACTTATTTTTACACTTCCTCTGAGATCCTAGAGAGGTTCCACATCCAGGATTTGAAGGCAGAATTACACGTTACATACAGGAGCTCAGAGCCAGTGCTGCAGGATCAAGGCCACAATGAGATAAGAAATAGTTCAGGAACTGCCATGGATATACTCCTGCCCCTCTCCAACCCTGAGCCCATGCATCTTCCCACACTTCTCATCGCATCTTCAAGAGCCCAGTACAGGAAATGCATATTCCCTACAGTGAGAAGAGTCATCAAACTTGAATTGAAGGCTTGTGTATTTTTAATATTTACTACTTTTCATTAAAGGATTTCAAAGTACTTTAGTTAAAAAGGTAAGCTTTACCAGCAGTCCCAGTTTACAGGCAAAGGAGGCAAAGGAGTTAGGCAAATTGGTCCACGTGTATCAGCCTGCAAATTACAGACTTAGGGACAGAGTGCAGAGCCCTCATACCATCTAGGATCACCTTGAATGACATTTCTCTCCCTGCCTTGCCTTCTTTCTTTAGTGTAATCTAGCTGTCATCAAAACCCAAGATTACTCCTACTGCCTGCTTCACGAACATGGCAGAAATTAGGCAGCACTAACAAAGAAAAACAACAAAGCTTTTAAAATGAAAATCAGAAGTACCAAGGTGTAGAGTTGTGGTCCAGCCTTCCCACCATCCCTTCCTAAGTCTACACCAACATTTATTGCAAGTTTCTGGACAGAAAAATGAAAGCATTCTGGTTTTTTTTTCTCTGAAAAAGAACGTTTTTCATGAAGGCAAAATTTTCAGCACTATTTTGCTAATGAAAGTGAATTGCTTTTCTTCACTGAGATCTCCTATGAAAAACAGAAAACAATTTCCCAATACTTCTAAATTATGCCATTAGATACTATAGGCTGCTTCAGTCTTGGACTGGAAAAGAGACACAGAATTTAGTTTCTGTCCAGCAATCTCTCTGCTGAGTCTCCTGTATATTCATTACAGCCTGTTCCTATTTGTTCTCTGCCACAAGGCACATGTAATTGCAAGTCGGCACCAAAGATTTTTTTAAAGTAAATCTATCAAGTCAGCGGTGGTACCATATGACCAGAGATATAGCATCTATATTTAGTAAATCCAGACCTACAAACCTGTTAGCCCAACCCTGGCAGAATTCAAGGCTGAACAGGTTCTGTCTGAAGTGTAAAAGATTGGAGGTGAATGGAAAAAAGGGTTGAAAGGTGTCTTGGGTTTAGCAAAAGCTGGCAGATTTAATATAGATATTTGCTAAGGTAATTGATTTTCTAAACAAGGGCAGTGCCTTACATTCCACCAGCGCAGACAAAATATTTGAGACATCCCCACAGAGGGAATAGGTAAGACTGGGAAAGCTGAAGATTAGTGGAAGAGCCGAGAGAGAAATAAGAGAGTAGCTAAAAGCAAAGTAGTGGTAACAGCTGTCCTGGAAGTGGAACTCATGAGAGGTCTTCAGACCATACCTACAACTACTGCAGGACACAAATTCTGTAGCTGTTTTCCACGCTGAACAGAAACAATCATATGTGACAGCAGTAAGGAGTGCTGGAGAAGTTACCTGCACACAGGAACAGGGACTATTTCAGTGTTATTCAAAATGACAGTAGCTTACCCTTCTGGAAAGGGGAGGAGGAACATAAAGTCTTAAATAAAAAACTAGATGCCCGGATAGAGGTACCAGGCTATGGAGAAAGTGCCTGTATTGTTATACCCTTAGTGATTAACAGTAATTTTCAGCCAAAACAAGACATAAGACACATCTGAGCACAGATCTGCTCTGGCGTGTTCCAGCAGGATGAGTTTGAATTGGATCACATGCATGGCTATTAGTGTGAACAGAAAAATGGAAGGGGACCAAATATCAAATAGAAATACAGGGTGAAAAGGTAGAAGACTGCTGTCTTTAATATATCTGGAGATAAACAGCACGGGGGAAAAAAAGAGTCATTAAAGTCAAACAAAGTTATTGGCATGTGAGCGAACAAATACAAATTGATGTTAAAAAAGTAAATCTGGAAATGAAAAAAACCCTTCTGAACAGCAGAGGAACAAGGTTCAGCAATAACCTTTCTGCAGTATTAGTGGGAAGCCAGAAGGGAATCTCAGCTACTTTTAAAGGAGGTTATTTAAATCTTAAATGTGATTACAACTGAGTCTGTGGGGAAGCAAATATGATGACCCAGTATATACCATTCCTTCTACATTAGGTTTGTCTTAGTTCTGCAAACCAATGAATCCTTCCTGTTCTTGATACAGAGCATCTCTTCTTTGTCATAAGAGACAATAGGATTGTTAGAGTCCTGTGTTAGTAATGTTACCTTTGGCCATTGCAATGGTTAATTGTAATCCCATCACACAGGGTCTGATCTTGGGTAGTTCTGAAGCCCTTCAATTCACAGGAAAATCAATAGCATCTAGAGTGATTGATGCAAAGGACTTCTGCTAAGAGACTTCCTTTAACATGAGTACATCTTCCAGAGAAGCATCATGTACATAACAAATACCTGAGAACTACTCAACTCTAACAGCCACTGTCACTGCACAACATTTCCTTATTTGGGGCCTTTTACAAAGCATCCGGTTTTGCTGTAAATGTATTTGGACCTGCACAGAATAGCACACACAAGCAACCAAACAGCAAACCAAGCAAAAGGAAGATACTACTGTTCAAGTGCTGTCATTCCTGCCTTATGTGAAGAAGGTGACAGTGTCTTTTGAGTTTCCTACTAGGTTGTGAAAGAGAAGGAGGGAAAGATGGGGAAAATGCAGTCAAATGCGTTATTCTCATCATTACATGGGGTTAACCCTGGGCATATATTGAAATCATCATAAAACATCAACAACCATATATTTTTTTTTTATAATTGCCCTGACATAAATTGAGAGAAACAACTGTTTTAAGATTACACAGAGACTACCTCCACAGCAAGCAAAGGCTATGGAGAATTGACTGGACAGCCAGAAAGCCCATGGCTCTTAGCTGTGGCAAGCAGCTCAGTAGTCCCTTGGTAAAAGAATCACAGAATCTCCTAGACTGGAAAAGATCTGTAAGATCATCTAGTCCAATCATTAACCTAACACTGACAAGCCCACCACTAAACCATGTCCCTAAGCACTATATCTACATGACCCTTAAATACCTCCAGGGATGGGGACTCCACCACTGCCCTGGGTAACGCGTTCTAATGGCCGGTGACCCTTTCAGTAAAGAAATCCTTCCTAACATCCAATCTAAACTTCCCTTGGCACAACTTGAAGCCATTTCCTCTTGTTCTAGCACCTGTTACTTGACAGAACAGGTTGACCCCCACCTCTCTACAGCCTCCTTTCAGGTAATTGTAGAGAGCGATAAGGTCTCCACCGAGCCTCCTTTTCTCCAGGCTAAACAACCCCAGTTCTCTCAGCCGCTCCTCATAAGACATGTGCTCCAGATCCCTCACCAGTTTCGTTGCCCTTCTTTGCACATGCTTCAGCGCCTCAATGTCCTTCTTGTGGCGAGGGGCCCAAAACTAAACACAGTACTCAAGATGCAGCCTCACCAGTGCCGAGAACTGACACCAGAAACCAAGTGCTTCCACTGCTGTAAAGGGAAGTCCTGTCTCCATTGAGAATCACAGCAGCAGCCAAAAACTGTTGTCACCCAGGATCTGTTCAGGTATTCAGGGAAGGAAGGAGATGTCCTAGACAAGTTGCTGCAAAGAGGTAAATTTAGTGTATGTGTTAGAAAACACCAAGCAGCTGGAAAAGACAATACTCATGTCTACCTCGGCCACAGTCCAATGGACAGGATGGCACAGTGACAAACAGTCCACAGAGGGATGTCTAGGACTGCTTAAGTTCCTGCTGTCACCAGAAGCCCACGTCAGGCTCTCTGACAAAGCTGGTGCACAGATCTGTGGGCAGCAGGAGCCCTGGAGCCCCAGACAAACAGTTTTATGTGCCGTGGTTTAAAAATCAGCCAGAGAAAGCACATGGTGTTCACTGGGAAAAGGGAAAATATGATGTTATCCTTGGGGACCAAGGTTCAATTATCTGCCATAGGACTTGTTATGGATCATCTACTGATCTGATGGACCTCTGGACTCTGCAAGTCTAGGCACCCATTTGGTACGAGCTGGAGTTTTCTAAACATTATTTAAGGTTTTGAAGATGGGAATACCAACCGTTAGTTCCCTATCTCCCCTACGTGCTTACTGCAAAGATAAGTACCTGAAAAGATTATGAGGTACCCAGATGTTACGATATTAATAAGTTAGATTGACAGAAGTTGGTCATCCTTTTTAACACGGCCTTGATAATTGGTAGATAACTGAAGGATCTGCACAAGGCCCACTTCATTTCTGTTGAAAAGCAAGTTAAAAAAGGTAAATCATTGAGATAATTGAAGCACACTAATCTTCCCTAATTATCCGTATTTCTTTTTAGTACCTTCCATCCTCCCACTACCAACTCCTGCTTGCTCAGGCAGTTATCATTGCAGGAAATAAACAAGATTTCAACCACACAGTCCCTACTTGTATCCCCGTCACAGCTGCAATGAAGAACAGGCTGATGAACGAGGGGAGCTCCTGACAAAAAGCAGAGGGTATCCATTAACCTCTTCAACAAAGGGCATCGAACACTACGTTTTATTAGGGGGAGTAGGACAGCTTAAGAGTTAGCAATCCTTCCTGCAAAATTTAATTAGATTGTGATCAACAGCCCTAGTATATTTATCCAACAATTATTAAATTAGCCATTGCTTCTCTGAAGACAGTTCTTGAACTTCTTGTTCATAGTTCCCTGAAAACATCACTTCAACACTCAACAGAAGTCAAAAAGGCAACTTCAGAAAATATTCAAAAAGAAATCATGAAAAAGCAGGAAATGTCATTATGCTACAATTCTGGTTCCATTTTCCCCTCTGAGACACCTACCTCTTCTCCTCATTCTCAACACAGACATAAAAAAGTTAGAAAAGTTTCAGGCAATGAAAGGCCACAAAAATGATCAGCCAAATGGCAGACCTGGAGAACTTAAATAGGCTAGAATTCTTCAGCCTGGAAGAGAGATGACTGAAGTAATTTATAATAAAGGAATAAGAAATGATGACTTGCAGGGAAAAGATGGTAATTATTTTTCACAAGTCAAAACCTAGAAGTTCACAGTAAAGTCACCTGACAACTTTTAAAACACAACTTTCTCTCGAATGATACAATTATTAAATTGTGACACTCAGGTCCACAAAATGTCATGGAAGTACAAAGGGTTCCAAAAGCAATGAGACAAATTATTGGAAGAAAGGTCCATTAAAAGCTATTAAACAAGATGATGCTGATGGAACTTCCATCTCTGGAAGTTCCTCTGCTACGAATTGCTGGAAATTGGGATATAATACTATGAAGGAGTGCACCACTTTATACACACTCTGTTCTTACACTTTCTTTTTTTTTTTTTAAAAAAAAAGCTATGACCATTGGCAGAACTTCATAGGTTCCTGCTCTGACCTGGTATAATCATTCAATTTTTGAATGGTGTCAACTATGCTTGGAAGCCAGCAAGGATGATTATGCTCACTTACTGCACAAAATAATGAATATTATAGAGCTGCACCATCTAATTTCTGCCTCAATCTCAGATTTGTGGTATAGCTACTAGACAGAGGATGTCATTACAAGACTGCAAATGATATGAGTAACCAACCACTTTGCAGACTGTTGTCCTAGCTGGTTACCATTCAAAGTTTTTACCTTATCTCATTTCTGAATTTGTATTACTGAGATATTCAGTTCTTTTACTACAGCCATATATCTTGTATCAGCAAGAATAACTAAAGAAGTCTTCAGTGTTACTTGTACGGTTAATAAGATCAGAAAGTGCCATGAGATTAATCCAAATGAAAGACCCCTTTCACACACAATCTTGTTTTAAGTCATAGTATATAGCTGTATCTAAAGATGTGTAACTGGTCTGCTACGTGAGGTTAAATATTAAGGGAATGCTGAAAATAACAATGGGAGGCAGAGTATTTTTAAGGCTTGTGGCTGAATTATCCCAGGAGGGAAAACAAAACATGACAAGCCACCAAAGTGTGCTGGCTTATCTATCAGTTCATCCAGATGATAAGACTACACAATCCTTGCTGCTTGCTTTCATTTGTGCTTGTATGTCATGGTTTTAGCATTCATAAGATCATTCAGGCTTACAGAAGCCTCATGCAATATTAAAATGTTTATGCAACCCCTTTCTGTGCTTTGAGCAGCAACAAGTTCTGAGTGCGCGGAGAACAAGAAAAAATAGGTTCCACATCTCAGGAGAAAATCTTACTCCAGTGAAACGATGGTCTCTGAGCCATCTTATGATTAATCAGAGTAGTAATTTTTGTGTCAATTAGCGCCATTTGCATTTCACCACTCTTCCTCTCTTGGCATGTATTTAGAAGATGCTTCTAGGCTCAGATGCATCAATAAGCTAAAGAACATGCTGTTATTTCAAGAAATTGACTCTTCAAAATAATTTTGTCCCTACCAGTAAAGCATTCAAGCTGCGTATCACGAGACAAATATTGATATCTAAAAAAGCACACCACTTTGATCTAAGTGGCGTTTTACAGAACCACTTGATGCTTCATGAGATGAAAGTGCTATATGAAGCAAGCTTCAGAGAAGGATCTGGAGAAGACCTCCGCTTCATCGCACCTTGGCTTAGCAGCATGAATTGCTTCATGGCAAACTATCATGAACACAGTAAAAAGGGAACAAAACAAAACAAAGAAAAAGAGGGGAAAAAAGGCAGAAAAGGATTCTGCTTAGTGGGAAAGGGACTCTGATGTTAAGAGGACCAGCTTGCTCAGATACACAGCTGGAATGGGAGTGTTTCAGAGGCACAGAGGGCTGAAACGAGAATATGTGATAAACAGAGCTCTGCAGAAAAGTGGTACACTTGTACCCTCTGGAGGTTTCATGCCAATGTCTGTACTCCTCACATACCCACTTGAAGTCTTGGACCACAATTCAGATGGAAGCAGCAGACCATCATCCTATGCAGTTTTCATCACCGTAATACTCTTTTGGTCCTCTGTACTACAGAAATGCTCCATTTACACTGTGTGCAAAGCTCAAGCCTCAGTTCCCAGCTCGTCTGGCTCTGGCTCTCACAGTTAGCTGCAGTTTTGCCAGAGTGAAGAAGTCAAGCTTAGTCATAGGCTGGGTTTATGTACATGACGGACTGCGTGATCCCGTCTTCTCACCGTTGCATACGACTTAGCAGCGTACTTTACCTACATAGTGAACCTAGATCCTAATACCAGTCTGAATGATAACGAAGAAATTCATTCTTCACCTTCATTTCCATCAGCTCTTTTTACGATGTCTCCTCATTAACTGTTAAGTTAAACATCTTAGTTTGCGTTGTCCATTAAAGATTTATAACTCAGATAAAGCCAAGCTGAAAAATTCATGCTCTGCACTTGGTTTGACCATCCCTCACACAGCTGCTGACATGCTTGACTGAGGGCCCTCTGATGAGCAGGATGAGCTGCACATGAACTAGCAAATGCCCTGCAGGCACCCCTGGGCTGAGCAGCAATGCTCAAAATGGCACTTTAACAAGGCACCAGAAGACTGTTTAATCCCACGCTGCAGCCTTCTGAGATGATCACATGGAGGCTTCAATTGCTTTTTTTTTTTTTAATGACCTTAAAAAGGTTTTATTCTTTAGAGTAGCAGGGTTTGCATCCTTCAGTAACAGTTTGGAAAGCATGGGTTTGCAAACCTCCTAACGACGTGATGCCCGTTACAAATACGCATTAAAACACAGTCTCCAAATCCCACCCTGTAGCATGTCTGCAGCCGCATAGCCAGCACTGTGCTGCCTGCTCTGAGCCAGGTCATAACATCAAGAACGGTCTGAGGTTTTCCCACTTCACAGCTAAGCATGGCCTCTAGTTGCTCATTTTAACCCAGCCAGATACTTCCCAGCAATACACAGTCCAACATGCGTTAGCACTGGTTGTTTGATCCAGTGATGAACACCATATATCAACCAGCCAAGATTATTGATTTTTTTTAAACTTGTTTACTTTCAGAGATTCTCAAAAGTGATTCTTTTCTGAAAGAGTTTGAAGGCACTAGGCTTCACAAAAGGAGGAAAAAGAACGAAAGGCTTTACAAGACTCTATGTAGCATTCACCCAGTCTAACAAGAGCTACAGAAAACCAACACCTATAAATCTCCAGCAGTGCTTCCTGCTTGTTTCTAGGCATAGTGCTGCCTCATTTAATATCACAGACAGCTAAAAATCAGTCTAAATACTCTTGTTCTATTATCACCTCAGTTGTTTGCTCTTAAAAAAAAACACAAACACAAAACCCCCTGAACTGCTCCTTCCAGAAAGATTTGCTGCCTTCTGATTCTTCTCTCTGGTTCTCCATGTCCTAACTTGCACATCTCTTCTCTGTTCAACGTTATGTGAGTAATTGAATTCTCAGTTCTGCTGCAGAACTGAGAGAGCATGTGTGTAGCAGGGAGGGGAGGTCACTGTGGGAAGGAGGGTACCATCTTTTTTGCATCTAATATCCCTTGCTCTTATCCAGGTGTAAAGTTCATCTGAGACCTGCTTCCCAGGAAAATGCCCTATAAGTAGTAAGTTACAAGGCCTTATGAAGTGGGTCATCTTCAGCATCTCCTGGCGGAGTTGTCCCTTTTTGTATAAAATGCTTGAATCTTCGTGGCCAGTCCAATGGAGACATGGTGATGCAGTGACCTTCTGAAGACACATCTCACCCGTCAGATGGGACACTGGAGCTCCAGCTCTTGCTGAAACAAATATTCAAGAGCTCTGCACAAAATGGAGCAGCATCTGACAGGGATTCAGAGAGTCCTGCCTCCCCCACTGAATGCAGCATTGTTTGATGGCTTAGGTGCTCTCCTGCGACGTAGGAGTTGCAAGTTCAAATTCCTTTAGGCAGAGCAGGAAATTAAACCTGGAGTTTCTGCACCCTGGGTGACCACTCTAACCAGTTGATTAAATACACAAAAAAAAAAAACCACTGGCCATTTTTATAAGTCTAACTCTTGATGCTTTTTTCAGCTGCAACTATTAGGTTAATTCCTCCAGAATTTGTAAATAGTTCCAAGAAAATATAGACTTCTTTCTTCATTGAAGAAATTATTCTGGAAAGGCACAGCCAAAGAAGAACAATGAACTATAATTTAGACTATGACTTCTCCCTGTCAAGGACGAAGGAAGTATTCTCCTTACCCAATGCTGAACACCAGTGGAGCCAGGGTCTTACATTGTCCTCAGGCAACACCCTCAAGGAAAGAATTAACAATATTTATTTTATCAGTTTACACTCAAACAATTAGAGTGTTATCAGATAAAACTCGCAATCAATGCAAAAGGCACTAGGAAATCTTGTTAACAGGGACTGGTACTCTGACACCCTCAGCTCCTCGCAGCCTCTGTGAAATGCTGTGACCACAACTCACATGTGTGCAAGCCTCTGCAGCTGGGACCTCTGCAAGCATCTGTCCTGCACTGCACCCACCTGTGCTGAACTACCTCATTTGGAGCTCCCTCAAATAGCTCGAGATGACATGGCATGGTGCTACATGGGTGGCCCCCAATGTACCAGACAGCAGTTTTGGGGTTCTCAGTCTTCAACTGAATTGCTTCAGTGGGAATTATGTGGAATGTAGGTGCCCAGGAACCTTTGTGAATCTGAGCTCAGAAAACTTTAAAATGTATCAATACAAATTAATAATAATATCTAAGAGAGTTAACATTTCTGGGGTGGATGGTAATTGCCCATTCAGCTCCTTCTCATTAGAACTGCCCAAAGGATACTGAAGTTGCGGCATTTCAATTAAGGCGTTCAAAACACAGCCTTGTAAATTCAAACTCATCTTGAAAACCAGAGAGGAAGAAAAAAAGAAAAAAAACCCACAAGACCAGTTTGCCCAATCAAATATGACAAATTCAGCTCTAGAACATATTTTAGTCTTTTTAAGTTTAAAACAAAATACATCAGAATGGTAAATATCTTGTCTGCTTTCTAAAAGCTAGAAAATCAAATATCTTCCGCTGGTGAATTTGTCATATTTGATTTGAAAAGCACTGATTTTTCTCTTCTGTGTTTCATTTCTAAATGAATATATACAATGTAAATGAATTTATGTAATATATATACAGCCTCCTTTCAAAGAGAGCCATTTGTCAATGGTACATTAGCTAAGCTCTAAGCTGCTAGCACAACTGACACAAAAATAGAACAACTGCAATATAAAACTACACACAGCTCATTGCGGATGCTGAAACCTGTTAATGACATATTAGCAAGTTACAGAGGATATACTGCAATATTTTCAGGCAGCATGTGAGCAAAGTATACAAGTGGGTAGGCGAGTGCAGCACCTTCTTCCAAATGGTATTTACTTCCTCAAATCCTTAAGAAAATTTTCTGAGTAGTGGCCAACTCCTCTCCCTATTTCTTCCCTGCCCTTTGACAGGAGCTGGCTGAAAAAAGTAGCGAGAGTGAAGAAATGGGGAAAATTTTCTACTCCCTTACATAAAAATGGATATGAAAAATCTTTTAAAAAGATCTGGTTAAACCAGGTAGGATTCCAAATTGGAAACGTTGCTACAGCGGCTCACAGCTGCCACAGCTGAAGCAAGTCAATTTGGTGCTCACTGCTGCAGTCCAGCCCCTGCAGTGCACGAAGCCTCCTGGGTCAGGCAAACTCACGTATTGGCGATATCCCTGGTGGAGATGCACCACAGAGGGCATAGCGAGTTGATGCCAAGCCCATAGTGGAGCTCACATCTCCAAACACTCACAGGCAAAGCATTCAAGTCCATGTATTTTCAAAAGCTCATGATTTTAAACCCAAATATTGGAGGCTGGGCTTGCTCTGATTTACTTTCCCCACTGCTCCCATTGCCACAGGAAGAAGAGACTGACTTTTCACAAAGGTTAACAGTTCTGTCAATTCCAAGAGTGGAGGGTTGTTTGGGTTTTGTAAGAGATATCAATTACTGTAAGGCTTGCAGTAAAATTGCAGGAGTTGGCATAAGTGCAACTGTAATAATAAAGGGCTATTATTCTCCATGAAGTTGTCAAATATTTATATATGTGTGGCATCCGTCAGCTAGAAGCCAACAGACCAGACACCCCAGTACCCAGACCCTTGCCGGAGAGGGACCAGGCAGTGCAGACAGCACACCAGACTCGCTGGCAGCATCGCTGCCTGCCAGTTCAGGTGCCTGATAGCAAGGCACCATCTACAGCACTTATGGTGTCAGTATAGCTTTGCTCATGATCACCGGTGCTGCAACAGCCCAGAATACAACAAGTTTTAACTGTATGGATTATAAGAGTGGAGAAGATCTAGTCTTCACATAAATGATATTTATGATTTAACACTGTAAGACTCTCAGGATTTCTTTTTTTTTTTTGCATGCCATCTATCCAAATTTTCAAGAGTGCAATGCTTTCTCATAAATAAAGGCAGTAATACTATGATTAAGCTGTTTCTCTATATGATAAAAGTGAGACAGCTACAGTTCAAAGTTGAGATCAGTTTAAGCCAGTATTAACTTTTAAGAGACTGTACCATGTTTTAGCCACATATTTAGACATGTAGGTGGTTGACACCTGGGGTTTTATGGCGTAGTTATGGAAAACTTAGATACCCTTTGAGCACGGAAGAAGAGCAGGTACTAGAGCACATTCAGATTTCTAGAAAGTAGAATCTGAATTACAATTAGACATATCTATCTAATCAAGAGTATGTCTTAATATCCTAATTATACAGTCTTGACAGCTGGATGAAATATGAGATATTGAAAAACATCGACAAAGCCATTTTAAAGGTTGGCCTAACATTTTTTTGTATTCCTCCAGCAGAGAAAAGAACAAGTACTTTACATTTCTGAGGAATAATGAAGTAGGGATGAAAATAGTGATCATGACTGAGTAATCCCTAATTGCAAATAAATCTGTGTAGCTGCCTGATACCTGTATAAACAAATGCTTAGTCCTCTCAAATAAAGCCTTTCCCTACGCTGGACAGTTCCTATAACCCGGCTCCAGGTTGCCTTTGGATTAGAAATACCATTTTGAAATATCCTATGGAAATGGATCTGCAGCCTGATCTTGGTTTTGATTCTCTGGAGGAAATCTGCCATGTTAATGTAGCAACCTATGCTACATGTTCTGAAACTCGGCCTGCTGGGCATTTCTGGTCAGGAGAAAGTGGGATTGGTTTAGTGGTGGCAGTCCTCCGGGCTGAACTTCTGCTTAAAGATAATATTAGATGCCCATTCTTACTATTTTTTTTTTAAATCATTTACATACTAGTGAGTATATCCGAGAAAAGCCCATTAATAATCTGCACCTAGACAAAAAAGAGACACATAAATAGAAAAGCATCCTCTGAGCCAGTTTCCAATCACTCAGACTTCAGTAACAGACTAAACAGTTAAACTGTAGAGTGAGAGATCAGAGGAATGAGGAGATGGTGCTGAAGGATACCTTAAGTTCAAGGTGAGTGGTCAGTTCATGGGAGAGAAGAGGGAACGCTTTGTCCCCTCACTCCCCTTCAGTGCTCCTTTGCAAATTTCTACCCATGCATTTCCTATGCTAACAAGAAAATCAGAGAAAAGACAGGGAAAAAAAAAAAAGTGAGTATTAGACTATACTGGGAAAATATAGTCCTCAGAGGAGGCAGCAATAAATAATACCTGAACATAATTGGGTTTTTTATTAAAAAACAATTGGGACTGAGGGAACAAGAAATTCAGCTAAGGTGTGATTTAAGCTCAGCACCTAAAATAATGGGGGAAAAAAATATAGATGATAAAAATAAATACAGGTCTAATGTCCAAACTACCTCGTGTACGTTGGTCCAGGCCTTGATCTGTCAGAGGACTAAATGTTCTTTGTTATGTGAGCTCCCAGGGGATATGTGAATCTTTCACAACCCAATGTTCTCCCTGTTCTTAGACCACATCCCCCACTTGGTGCCTGCCCTGCTGCTGGTGACACCCACGTAAAGACCTGCCACAGTCTTCAGCATATAGGTCTTGGGGTCTAATTTATGACATCTGAGATGTTATTTGCAATAAAAAGTTTTTCATTCTCTAAATACACCAGCACTAAAGGACCAATACTTTCCCAGCACTGGCCATTTTGCTGGCATGAAAATACTCATGTAAAGGTAGTTTTCTCTAGTTCAGCAAAGAAAGCAAGCTCCACATCACATACTGTATATCTGACACATGCATAACACTGTCTGCTCCAGTGTTTGGATTGCCATAACCGTGTGCCAGAGCACCGGTGACTGGCATCACCCCCAGTAATCTCCAGATTTGGCGTCCTGTTGCCATACTGTTTGACTGTGTGAATGCTCACACAAAGCAATACAGTATTCAGGTTTGGGCCACATGACAAGGCTTTGATTTACACACTGACAAGCAATTGTGTACACAGTTGTACTAGACTTCATCTATTAGATCACGACGGAGATCCATTTTAATGTGCTAATAGTCTCATTACCCACCTATTTCAACCATGAACATTATACACTTAAGACTATTTGAGGCTCTGAATTTCAGAAGAAAGCCTTGATTAAGAGCCAACTCATAACCTTTAATTAATTAGCAGACATCCAAGCAAAACATCCTTGAACTTTCAGGAGAATTAGCGTAAGAGATGCAAGCAATTAGTTAGTGCATTTCAGAATCAGAGAAGACAAGGGTGCACGAAGGGAGAAAAAACGTTTTTCTGAAGAGATAGCAAGATATAATCCCTATTCCATAAAAAAAAAAAAAAAGAAAGAAAATCAGATGTAAAAGTACTGGTTCTAATTCCATCAACATTTCCTTCTTAACATCCAGGGTATTGTGTGCATTTTGAATTTTTGCTAAATAATCAAAATGCTAGTGTTGTCTGAGCTGCAGTCAGCTTGGCAGTTCAGGCCAGCTCCAAGAGACTCTCATCCAGACCTCCCCACAGTTATCTCTCAGCAGAAGATGCAGTAGGACCTCACTGGTGAATTTCCTCTCCCCCCCTAATTCTGGCAGAACCAGAGGTCCCATGAGATCAGATGCCAACACAGTTGTGCAATTAAGAGTACCGCCAGGAAAGCCTGCTTTACAAAGCCATACTCAGTAATCCTAGGTAAGTCACTTAGCCTTAGTCTACACATTTATATAATTTACCTACCCAATGGAACTGTAATGAGGATTCATTAATTTTTCAAGTGTTTTGAGATCCTTGAATGAAAGCAGGAACTTTTCCTTGCAGTACTTTAACCCTGTTAATTCCAGACTGGCTCAAAGATGAGGAAACATAGGACACAAAAACTATAAACCCAATAAGCATTTATATCTCAGAAGGAGACTGTATCAATTTAACCTGGGGGAACAGCTGGATTTCATCTGTGTTTTACATCATCTGAAATGAGAGAGGAAAATGACATGTTCCATTCCCATTTTAGGCCACTTCTAGTGAAATTTCATAACATCTGTTGATGTTAAATACTTCAGACTAGAAAAATCCACTTAAGACTATTTTTTGCAAGACCATACTATTCTCAAGGGTTACCACTTGGATGCATTTAAGGAAACCACCCCTCAGAAGGTTATTTCATGCTCAGAACGGGAAGGAGGATGAAGACCAAGACCTCACAGCTGATCTGAAACATGTAATACCACTGAGCTACCAGATTATGACATGTTCAAATCCCATTTGTTATCCGTGGCCTGACATTAGTTCAACAGATAACAATGAGTCTGTTTGAACAAACAAAATGATTGAAGGCAACTTCTGCACTATCCAGCACGTTTTTGTGACACAGAGCTGACTGTTAATTCCTTCCCTTTAAGGTTTGCTTTTACCAAAATTTTTGTCGCTCTGCATGGAAAATGACCTCCTAATATTTGTACATTCAGTCCCATCTTACTCAAATCTCAGGTTTTATGTATTGCTTTTCAGAAGTAGCTTTTGATGTAAAATCGTAAAAGCATTTAAGCAAATTATGTGTTCAATTCCCACATATATCAAACAGAACTTCAGTACATCCCTTTTTTCTGGTAAGCTCCTAATCTAAATTTTGAGTCATATGCAAATAGTGAAAAATCAAAAGAAACTTAGCTGTTCAGAAAAAGCCTAAGTTCCTCACATGACAGTTAAGCTTCCTAAAACAGGAGACTGGAAAGAAATAATGCATTCTGAGTAGCTTGCAAAAAGCAAAATCTGAAATGCTCACACTAGAGCCACATTCAAGCACCTGCATATGTTGCTTATCTTTGCACGCACAGGTAGCCTGGGCTGCACTTACATCTTTTGTTGACATAAGTTCACTTGCCATTTTTCTAATAAATGCACACAGAACCAAGTTCTTCATGCCTCCTTAATCCCTGTTTAGACTAAGACCACAGTGTAGACGTAGAAGTGAGAAGTTACTACCATTTTTTGACTTTCACAGAAATGTGGTTGTGGCACTTGGTATATTATGCAGAAGAATACATGGTCTGTAGAGGAGAGGGGGAGAAGACAGTCTCCAGTCCAACTGCTTAGGGGGTTCCAATTTTTTATTCAGGTTGAAATGTTACATAGAATATCTCTACGGATTTTGACCCCATCTGGGGGAATTTTCTCAGCCATCTTCTGGCTAGCCATACATAATCCTCAATACTATAGAGTCAAAATTTTCAATAATTCTGACAAAAATCTCACAACACTTCAAAAAAATTACAATGTTATAGCTACCAGGGACAATGGGACTGAAGGGCTTTTTGATGGCTCACTGAAGAGCATACCACAAGGCAATTGCAGACTCACAGACCTCTCGTTGAGACAGTAACACAAGACCTGACTGGATATTTTTTTCTTAGCCTGGCCTTCAAAAATGATGATCAAGTTGCCACAAGATCAGTAAAACCTCAGTATATGACTCAAGAATGCAACTACCCACCAGTAGGATTAGGTCTCTTTCACACGTAGAATGAAGGGCCTCTGCAGAAGCTGTTTAAGTAATAAAGGCAGCAGTCTAGCGCGTTCAAGGGGCTGCACTTGTGCGTCTTTTTCCAAAGATAAAGGCAGTATTGGGAGAGGTTATTTCACCAAAGATGGAGAAAAAGAAAGAGAGATCATATAGAATGATCTATCTTCATATACAACATCACAGAACTTTCAGGATGTCTAAATATATATCAAATGAGGAAGTTGTATCCCTTGTTCACAAACAAAGAACATTTCAGAGAGTTCAGAAAAAAAAAATCAAAATGTGGCCATAGTTATGCAAGCCAGAATTAATAAATAAATAAAATAAATAAAACAAGGACACCCGAAAGGAAGCGACTCCTTTTGGGAGACAGACTTACCCTTAACTTCAAGAAGTCCTGTAAAAGTTTAAGTTATACGGCTGATTATCCCAATCTCTAGAGACTTCAGTCTATTTTAGGACATGTATATGTGCTTCAATAGAGGGGAAAAAATGGAAAAAAAAAAAAAAGAAAAAGAAAAGAAAAAGAGGGCAGCAGAGAGCAAGGGCGAATGTTCTGTTACATTCTGTGCAGTATTTGTATCAAACACAAGTCACAATAGGGTATTAGGATGATAATTTTATACATTTTAGTGCCCATATGCATATAAACATATGTCCCTTAAGACACTCTTTACTTGTGTTGATACTTTAGAAATTATTCATCTGATTAATGAATTATACACTGAATTTATACATTAATGCCTAATATTTAGGCCCAAAAAACTCCTGGACTAATATATTATTTAAAAGCATGTAGGAAGATTAGAAACTGGGTTAATTTACTAGTATCTAGCTTAGGGCTCCAATTTTCTTAAAGACAAATTCAGTACGTGAACAGGCAATTGAACATGTGAGGACATAAACTTTCAGATGCTTCAGTTATTAGAGCTGTTTAAATAGATTATCTATATCAAATGGAGAATACAGTATAAGTCATACTTCAAAATTGTAAACTAAAAACTAAAAGCTCTGGAAGAGCATTTCATGAAGTTCTGAATATCCAAAATAGATTAATATTATCTGAAATAGGAAGAAGCAATGTCCATGGCTGCAGTGACCTTTAAGATCCTTCACTCTTTGACACAGCAGAAGCTGTCCATATTCCCGTCCTTTGCAGCAAAAGGAGTGTCAGATCTAACTCAACAAAAAAGAGGGGGGGAAAAGTACTTTGTGTCACAGTTACATGCAGGGAACACTGACAGGTAGGCATACACACCACAAAAATCACTTCCCTTCTGAAGAAACTGTTTCTTTCCCTCAAAGAGGGAAAGGGTGCAGTTTTCACAAAATTTTACCAGATGCAAGCCTGACTACTTTTTTTTAACCAGACTATTCGACTGATTTTAATCTCATTAGTATATGCAGATGTCCTTAACAGAGACGTTTTTGCACTTTCACTTCATTCCAACCTTAAAACACACACACAACACCAAGCAAACGTTAGCAATTTGTTAAACTGATGCTGTCAAATTCATCGGCTCCATCTCAATTATATTTTCCTAAAATAGATACAGATCAACTACATTCAAAGACTCAACAATCACCATGTGATGGGGAAATTTGGCACACAGCTTATATGAGTTTTGCAGATTTTATTTATTGAACAAGCAATTCCTTTTAATCAATACATTGATTTAAAATTGCTGCCAACCTTTCAGAAGTCCAAAGGATGGCTTGGCAAAACATTTCCTCGTGTTTCATTTATACTCTTGTAAGTAGTGAGGCTTTGCTATTGCTGACGTTGCCCATAGAACAGTTTAGGTTGGAAGGGACCTTAAAGATCATCTAGTTCCAACCCCCCTGCCATAGGCAGAGACACCTTCCACTAGACCAGGTTGCTCAAATCCCCATCCAGCCTGGCCTTGAACACCTCCAGGGATGGGGCCTCCACAACTTCCCCGGGCAATTAGTTCCAGTGCCTCACCACCCTCAAGTCCTTCCATAAGTCCTTCCATTGCAATGCTAGCTCCATCTTCCCCAACTCAAAAAGAGTGCACGGAGTTGGTTATCAATTTCTTTAGAATTCAAGTTCTCGCATAATAAAATACCTTAATATGCTTATTTTGAGACAGGATAAGATGTCCTAGCTGAAACATTACTCGAAAACAGTCTTTGGCAGATGATCAGCATGAAGAATTCTCTTTTCTCAAGCTTTAAAGACTGAAAATGATAAGCAATGAAATAATGTGATAAGTGGAAAGTTTTGAGCAACGTTTTCTACAGGCACTGTGATCTGGGCTCCTATAATATTAGAGCACTCTAAGATGCTTGTTCGAAATACTGCATTTAAATTAATTCTTTCAGTAGCTTTTACATCATATCTTTTAGTACATGATATGTTTTACACCATATCATGTACTAAAATGTGGTATTAGCAGTTCCATGCTCTGTATTCATTCAGGAGTTACTACTCCATATCCACAATATACTGCACTTACACAGTGGCTCAATTATTTCAATATATTGCCAGCTTTCAAGGGAAAATGTTCTTCCCTGGACCCACCACTCAAAAACAGTGGCATGCACAGACCAACAATTATGGCTCCAAAGAGAAGTAATCAACTTTAAAGTGAGGTCGATGAACCACTGAATAGATTTACTTGATAATTGCTGCATGAGAGGAACTCTTCCCACCTTGGAGTTTCATATGATTGCACCACATCTTATAGCTTTTCATATACATTCTGAAGTTTCACAAGCTCTGCATTTTAGGACACTGCAACACAAAAGGAGCAGGGGAAGGCTTATTCCAGCATTTCCTGTACAGCCAACCATAAATATTTTGAATTTAGCTGTCCCTAAGCGAGAAAAGGGTAGAGACTATTAAATAGAAATCAATGGTCATGCTTCATATATTACTTGATGTTTTACTTTTTCCAGGGCTTTGATTATAAAATGTAGCACAGAATGAGCAGATGTGCATCTCCTGTTTTATGCCATTTTTTTCTGCTTTGCTGCCTTCCCTGTTCCTTGCCCTGTTGCTTTGCCTCCTAAGGGAAAGCAGATTAATTTCTGCAGGGAGATGGCTTCTCTTGTGTTGGACAGCAGCACTGCATGCAAACTTCTCGCGTTCCAGAAAAGTACTTAGAGACAGGAAACAAACTGCATGGTATGAGCTTAAATCCAGACTATGTCAGGGATACTTACAAACAATCAACTTCTGATAAGTTGCCAAGTGGCATATTCAATATTTAACACTAGGTTGAGTGAAAAGCGTAATGAGCAATTGTTCACTCCCCCAAAACCATCACCACCACAGCCTTCACTCTCCGTAGCAGTCTTGGCAGAGTCCAAAGACTGTGTGAGCTAAGGGCAATTCAATTCCTTGTTGCTCCTAAAAATCATCCTATAAAAGCAAGAATGACGTCTCAGAGACAGGAGCTGGTCATACCACTATTTCCGTTACAGCTCCATGAAAAGGAGCCCAGGATTCAGGAACTTAAGGTGAATCAGACCTTTTGAAAATTATCTTCTGTGCCATTTGATCAATCATATACTGAGAAGAGTAAATGGCCAATGCAAACTTCTTGCAAACATTCCAAGTGGTGAAATATAACCACCAGCTTCTTGACTACTGTTTTTGAATCTGATGCAGGCAGTCACCAGTGACCTGGAAATACACTAATTTGTTACAGCTACGTACAGAGTTTTGTTCAATTGATAAAGTAAAGGCGATATGAGCAAAGGGGAGTGAAAGAATATTTTATTGAAAACAATACTCCAGATGCATCCAGAACTGTCATCTGGGAGATATATAAAACCATGACATAAGGAATAGAGTTTTTGTGTTCCTCCCAAAGAAAGTAAAAATACAATATAACATAATTAGTACAAACAGAAATGAGGTTAAATTCACACTCATATATTGCTGGAATGATTCTAACAGGCTGAATGAAAAAAGCTTATGTAGGCAGAATTTCAGCTAGCAGAAATAGGAGACATTTATCTGAGTTACAAGACAGCAAGAATGACAGAACCACTAAATTCACATGCAGGTTTCTAAAATTAATTTTTGTTCATCTAACGAACTGCCAGATTGCCAACATTGACTCTATGTACGTTGGAGCCACATACTTCTCTCATATTATGTTGTTCTTATTCTTTTAAAGGCAACAACTATTTTTTTTTCTTGCTCCAAACATAATATTTTAGTGTTTCTCACTGATCAGGTGAGTCTTTGATGAGGGGACCTTCCTGATGCAAACATCGGCAGAGGGGAGGGGGGAGGAGAAGCAGCACAAGATAATTTACATAAGTGCACTGCAATTATTTCTCCTTAATTATGCATGCAGCTGGCTCTATTTTAAGACATGCCATTGCATTGCGCACACAAGCACTAAGGGTATCTGTCACTCCATGTGTCAGGCCTTTAACATTCTCACCCACCTGCCTGAGAATCACTAGCAGCAACCAAAAAGAAGCAGTCAGGCTTGTGGCCACCTGCCATTCATCAGCATTGTCAGAATACTGCTGGTGCCTCTTCATATTTCTCTCATGTCAAGCCTTTTTTACACTGTATTCAAAATAACAGGTCAATTTGCTTTTTACTTCTAAGTTACTCCATGAACTTCTCATTCACTATCAAACTAGGCAGCCTTATTTTTGAAAACGGTCACACAAATCTAAGCTGTCAGTTAAAACCAAGTTGAATTAGTGCAAAAAATATACACAGTTGTGTTTATATTAACTAACACTGGCTTAAGATGAAGCTATGTTAAACTCAGCTTTAATCTTCTCTCAAATGACATCACTACTTTTTTTTTTTTCCTGGGGAAGATTCTATTTTTTGTCCCAGATGTTCTGTCCGGGTACACGTCAAGTACGTGCTGTTTGTCCAGGCTTTCAGAGCATGGGAGAACCTTATCTTTGGTAGAAGATACTCATCCTGTTCTACCAGTGCTATGTGAAGATGATCAGGAGAATCAGGATCTTTCTTCAAACACAAGGCAGCACCTAGAAACCTCTGCCATCCACAACACAAGGGCACGTACCGTGGCCATAAAATAAAAGCACAATAAACCTGAAGCTTACTAATAATCCCTGATGCTACTATCTCCCCAGAACAGAAAAGAAACAATAACTGAGATAGAAACTTTCATTCCCACCTGGCAGCCCAGCAGGTCACTCCTCTGCTATCACATCTGCTCACAAATCTCTTTACACGGATGCCTTCATTGTTCCCTGCCCTCTGCCCAACTCCTGCAACTTCTTTGGGACAAAATACCTCATAAGGACATTGCTCTCCTGGCCTCAATACTGAAGAGTGATCATGATGACCCAACATGAAACTCTGGGGAACAGTTAATAGTCTAGTAAGAGTTTGGTACACCTAATATAACTCAAATAATGGGCTGTTTCCTAATCTGATACCCTGTAAACAATTTAGCTAGAAGCCAGGGTCTTTTCACATGGAATTCCTATGTATGGACTTGGGTTTTGGCATTTGCAGTACTATCCATTCCTATTTTGCTCGAAATATCCTGTGTCTGGAAAATAAGCTTTCATGAGAGTCTAACACATATTAACAGCAAGGCAGCATCACTACCTTCTCTCCTCTTCTCGCCTGCCTTCTCCTGAAAAGAAAAGAAATGGTAACAGAGCTGGCAAAACGAGAGTCAGACCTCACAAGAGCTAAGTATCTATCTTCTAGTGATTGAAAAATGGCCCCTATCAGCAGTCTTTTACTTGGTGGGACTAGTTTTGAAAGCACTGTGAAATCCCATTGTAATGGGTAGAAAAAGGCCACTGGGCTTCCACCAACTGTCCATCCTTATCACTGAAGCTTATTTTAATGTCAGGTATCATTGTTATTTGTGTTTCGTTTAAACTATGACACGTGAAGCTATGAACTCATCTTTTAATTTGTGCTAAAACTGACACATAGTCAATACTGAAAACTGTAAGACACAATAGGTCCTTAGATTGCACTAAATTATCAGTATAGGCCCCATCCATGCGGTAGGCATTATATAGGACACTAAACCCAGCATTTTATTTGGTAACGCATACAACAAAAGCAACTTCACCTAGTTTTGAATTCTTCCTTGCAATGCTGCTGTGAAAAGTGTTCTGCCTGCCTTTGGTATTACATCCTACACAGAAACATGGGGAAGCGACTGATTATGCATCCATACAGTAAAAAATTAGTTTTGATTGCACGATAAATTGTTAAAACCATGGACGTACCACATAGGTCAATAATTTCTATGGCATTCCCCACTGAAAGTCATTCATTGACATAAAAAAAAAATCTAAGGGGTTGCAGAAAAACAATACACAGACTCATCAAACACCTTGTTGTAACAGTGTCGTGGCTATTTTTAAAGCAAAGGATATAGGCTATCAGAGTTCAGTAGATTATGAAACCACGCAAAATCCACTCATTCATGGAGATAAGATTTATCGAATCGCTAGGACACATTCCCCCTGTTCTTTTCAGGTATTTCATAATGACACTGACAGATGAAAGGCTTGAATGCCTGGCTCCTTAGCCCATAACACTGCCAATACTCCAAAATTTATCAAAATGACAATTCAAAGCTATATGCCCCTAGTTATTATAGAAGGGTCAGTTGGATTTTACACAACTCATCTTAAATGATTGATGAAAGACACTAGAAAGACAGTCACCATTGCGTTCCAGGTATGCAACGCATCGCTCCAAGCTGAAATGCTAGGCACACCTCAGGATGCAAAACACACTTTATAAAAGTTGTCCACAAAACGTGGGCCTTGGGGAAGCATCATTATTTTTTGCTAATAAACATTTTCTATTCCTGCAAAAGGTATGTGTATCTGAAAGGATGTTTGAGGAGGAAACAGAAGAGGGCTTGGTTACAGATGAAGGTTAGACTAGAGCTGGAGAAGCGTTCAATGATAAGGTCTTGCAAACAATTCAGACTGTCAAAACAAAATGGTGAATATCTTGCCCGATTCATTTTTCTCTAAAGGTCTGGACTGAAAAGTTATTTATAAAAAGGACATCGTTTGAAAAGTTTTGGTTGTAAGTAATATAGGAGGTAACATTTGAAACCACTGGAATTCTCTCTTTTATACCCCCTTTGTACAATGTCAAAATGGCAAAGGAGAAATTACTCTTTTTCCTGAGATTTTTCTCTATTTTCTCTATTTTTTCTCCAGAGTTAAGTCCCAAGTATAATGTGGACAGTTATATGATTAATTATACCACTGCAGAAGAACACAACCCAGCTCAAAAGAGCAATATAGGAAAGCAGTGTTTGTACTTCCACAGCCTGACTTGCCGATGCCCCAGTCTGATCCTAGGAGGCAAAGGTCTGCAGAGCTGGAAGCCATCTGTGTTTGCATTCCCAGCAACGCTAACAGCACGGAGCTGAAAAGAAACAGCAGTTTCTTATGGTCTTTGTTGGGGTTTTGTTTGGTTTTTTTGGTATCTTTAAATATACAGACAAAGATAAATTTCATGAAGAAATTAGCTATCTTAATCAATTTATTGAAGCTAATCCCAATACAGGACACTTCTTGTCTCCGAGAGGTTTTGTTACTTATACTCTTAGCAGATGTCTATTCAAAAAGCCACAAACTACTTTACAAACAGCAGAAAACCCTGAGGTCATTTTTACCTATTTTCCTGCAATGCATAATCTTCAAAATTCATTTCATTTTTTCATGATAATTTTGTGATCTCTTTTGATGCTGAAAATGTTATTTTCTTTTCTTTCCTGGGAGGAACTGCATTTTTAATCAGGCTTCCCAGAAAGAGCTTTTGCTGATCTTAATGCGAAAAGAAATCTCCCCCCAAAAATATACCCAGGAAATGTTACTTCAGAATGACAGAGTTTATTTGACAGCACAGAAGATGAAATGGCTTAGGTCCTTAAATTCTCTTCTCTGCAGACCACAGAAGAGTGTTCAGAAAGCTGAACACTGAAATACGGTTATGTCTAGAGACTGCTTGGCTTCTACCTCACATCACAGGAACATCTGGAGAGATGCAATTAGAGCACAAACAGCTGCAATGTCCCCGCTTGCTAATCTGAATTGTTTCATTGTCACCTTGTGCTCCCTCACTGACTGCTGCATCTACCAAGTGACCTGCATTTTCTAACTCGCTTCTCAACTGTGTTGGGTTATCATACAAATATTAAAGAGCGGTAGGTTCACTGGTCTGTTAACAGAGTGGGCAGGTGTCAATGGGCTGACCTGTTGTCTCTGTGAGTGAACCAAATACTAGTCCCGTGTAACAACCAGATACCCAAGTCGTGCCCTAAAGCAGTTAGAGAACTCATGCATGACTTGGGATTCGATGATCTTGTCAAAAATCTGTCACTCTCCTAATGAGAGACACTGCTTTATTCTGCTGATGTGCACAGTGAGCAATCACGTATGCAGAGTAGCATAAATCTGAGCACAATATTCCAGAGATGCTCGGATCGCTGGTATTCATGAAAAGACAGAATAATACAGTTCAGAATGCGTATCACAGGGTAACACAGTGCAGCTCAAGCTGCCCTATAAAAGCCTGGCCAAATCCTATTTGATGATGTCTGCAGTCACAGATCACTGAATGGTCAAAGTTGGAAGGGACTTCTGGGCCTGTTTAGGAATTGCAAAGACAAAACTCATTAAAGTTTTCAGTGTGCCAGGAAACTGACTGCAGCTTCTAAGACAAACTGTAGTGGTATAGATGTTTGCACTTCGCTTATCTCATCCCAGTAGAAAGGAAAGCCTTGATCTTCAGGTACCACTCAGCTGACATTTTATTACAGACATATGGTTCCCATTGGGGCACAAGAGCTTTAGTGACCTGGTGAAGCTCGCTTGCCAGAGCATAGGCCTACGGCAGCACTGCTGGCAATGCCACCCACCGTCACCTGTCGCCAAGCACTGACCTGGCAGGTGGACCAGACTGTGACTCACTGCTGGTTTTAACTGGTGTCGTGGCGTGCATTTATCAGCACTGACAAGTAAACTACATCAGACTTCCAAAACAGGGAGGAAAAGAACAAAGTGAACTATGTGAAGTGTTCTGAGACTAAAGAAAACAGGAGGTGAGAGTTTCTTATCTTCCCTGCAGTATCAGAGATGTTTTTGAATGACACAGATTACAGCACAACTTATTCAGCGTAACGCCTTAGGGAGAAAGCCAAATTCACTTCTATTCCCTACCACTTCAGCGAGATTGCAAGGTTCGTTGATGTCATTATTTTACTGAAAAATTAGGATCATGAAAGACTGTGGAACTGCTACAAAACTTCACTTTCCACTACTCTCAACACAAGCAATCTGCTGTTATCTTGGGTGTCAGTCTTACTTGTTTTGACCTCACCAACAGCTCTGATTTTAAAAACTGCATTTCAAGGAAAATGGTTAACAGGTGAAATCTTAGTTGTTTAGTATATTAGTAAATACTTTCTGTTATTGAGTAGCACAGGAATAAGCATGAACACTGGTGAAAAAGTGAGTCCCTCACTATCAAGACACCAGTTTAAAAAACAAGTAACTCTTCATTTTATGGATGATAATGGCTGATTGTGAAACACTGAAACTGCCCTTACCTCTCTCCACTTTAAAGCGTACAGCTGCCTGCTTCATCTTCCATTTAGCCAGCACAAAAGGTGACAAGCCAGCAGTTTATCCCTTTGCTGTGGAACCTCCCTTAGGTTTGTCACAGATCTAGTGCTACTCAGAGGAACTCCAGCACACTGCTTTTACAGAGTGCCTTTGGGAGAAGAGTTACTTGTTCAGAAATGCAATATGAAAAATAGAACTTGGACTTCCTCCACAGGTTCCTTCCCATCAAGGCAGATCTGCATAGGACCAAGTCATGACATTGTCAGTCGCAGCAAAGTACAACTTCTACCACAACCAGCCTCATTAAAGGAAGAGGCCATTTTGTGAAGGGATTCCTGTTTGCTGTAGTACGGAATCATAACACAGCATTTAGCTTGCTCAGACAGGAAAAAAAAGCTTTAACAGAGAGGCTTCTGTTAAAAACAGACAACCAAACAAATAGGTTTGTCTGGAAAATAAAACCCAACTGGTGTCTGCAGGTGAGATTCAAATCACTAAGAGCTGAACTTGCCCCTCTGCATTTCTAGCTCCAGCTTTGGCCCTGATCCCAAAGGCCTCTTAACCTGTAACTTTTTACAGAGGTGATTTTCAAAACTGAGCCTTTCATGAAACTGTAGCTCCAAAAGTCAAGCACCCTCCCCGTTCTTGGGCACATACTGAAAGGAACAGCTGAAATTCCTTGTGTGTGAGCCCAGCAATCTGTACCAACAAGAGGTACGGGGAGGCAAGAGATACGTGCATTTTACCCAGAGAAAACAGAACTGCTTCCAGATCTTGCAGGGTTCCATCCTCAAGAGACACAATGATCGTTCCAGGATTTTTTACAGTGAGGGTGGGGAATCACTGGCACAGGTTGCCCAGAGAGGTGGTAGATGCCCCATGCCTGGAAACATTCAAGGTCAGGTTGGACAGGGCTCTGAGCAACCTGATCTAGTTGAAGATGTCCCTGCTCATTATAGGGGGGTTGCACTAGATGACCTTTAAACATCCCTTCCAACCCAAACTATTCTATGATTCTATGACAATGGAACCCTGGATATAGGGTTTAGTGAAGCAGTGATGAGAGCTGGGAGTGATGAGGCTCTAAACAGAGAACCATGTCCTCAAAGCTACCTTGAAAGCAAGGCTTTTGTTGCTAGGCTAGGGACGCACCCAGAGCAGCTCAAAAATCACCATATAAAACTTTTCTTCATAGAGCATCAGCATGAAAATCCTGGGGCAGAATACAAGTTAATACTAAGATGGCTCACAGTGCACCCATAAGAGAGAAGTCTCGGTCTTGCCATGAAATCAAAACTAGGAATAAACCAGATGTTTCCTAGGATGATCCCAAAAGATCAATCGTCTGACCAGTTTAGAGACTAGGAAATATTCTAGCTTGAACTGACACAGGAGATTAAAAGGCACTTCCATGTTGGTTGTAAACTAGTTTGGATAAGAGTTCTCATTATGTTTTACGTACTTTGCCTGCTCTTCCTTCTGATAATTCTGTTGATGTGGCTTTAATATACTCTAGTCTGACCCTCATATTATTTTTCCTTTCCTTAAGCATTTTAATCTGGACCCCAGTCCATCATCCCCAAGTGCTTCTGGGGAATGGGATGAGAGTGATGATAAGACATGATAAGAGACAAGATAATACTTCAGCTCTTTATCTTTGCAGACAGGTTTGACTATCACAAATACTTTGAAACAGATTTTAAACACAGCAACGACACATTTTCTGTCCCTTCTTGAGTAAAAATTGGTGTTCTCCATTCAGATGGACTTCTCAAGTTAGTTGGCTTTTTCTTTTCAGAGAGGACATTGCCTCATTTCCCCTCCTTCCAATCCTTTTACCTTATTTTAAAAAATAACTTATTTTCACACTTCTAAGTGTCAGACATGCATTTGAAATGATGTTAGTATCACATACCGAGACCTTATTCATGGGGTAGAAAGGGAAAATTTGTTAACCTTTTTAATTTCGAGTCTAGGATACCATGTACAAGTGCCTTATCATGAAGGCATGACCACAGTAGCAGAGGCAGGGTACAAAAGGGGAAGGCTGCTTATCCTCAGTTAGGAGACCCGCCTGGTCTGCTTGTGCTGTACAGTACCTTGAGGTAAATCACACATGATGTCATTTTAAGTAAAGGTAAAAAAAATGAAACTAGGTCTTCAGAGATGTGATGCTTAATAAACAGTGGACGTAATGTTTTTAAGAGGTGACTATCAGAACCTTCCATTTCTTTAGGCATACTCTGATAAGCCTGACAAGTGCTTTCCTCCTGTCACTGGACTCCGGAGAGCGGATGATTTTTCCCTTTGCTTGCAGTAGGGTGCTCTTACTCCTTCATTCCCCCTATTGGGCTGATGCTTCCCTTGTCATTCAACTCAAAATCCAGACATAGGATGCCAAAGGTCTAAGAGTTGGCTACAGCAAGAGGTGTTTAATAGCTGACACCCATGCTACAGTGGAACAGTTTATGCCTAAAAGGCCTTTCCACAAAACAGTAAGAATTCAAGAACAAGGGCTCTCCACATCTCACACGCTCACTTGGCCTGTATAAGGACAGCACAGACAATACTGGTTTGGCCACTAAGCTTAGCACCAATGTCTTCTTTTGCTTACCATCTAGACCAAGTGCTGACAAGAAATACCAGATTGAAAAGTTCTATTTCTTATCTTCTGACACAAAAAATGAGGTCTGCTGTGCCTCCCTGTGCACTCACAGCAGATGGCCTGATAGCAAAGAGCAGCAAAGGTAGTTCTTGCCCAGCCTGGCCATACCTGAGAGCGGGAGAGTGGAGTAGACATACAACAGGAAGACACCGTTGGCTTCAGTAGGCTTAGAATCAGCCCCTTATGCCTCCCATCAAACTCCAGTACAATGCCTTCAAGGAAACCTGGAAATTATGACTGCATGGAAGAGAAACCCCTGCCTATGCTACAGCCTAAATCTGGGACTTGTCTCCACTCCGTTTGATCATTCTTATGGGGTGACAGTCATTGCTTTCTCCACAGGACACTATACTTCAAAGCAAAGTAATATACTGCCTTCAGTTACACTAATGCAATCCCCTTTGATTTATTTATTCTACCATTTCAGTCAACGTCCCAGCAAGTCATCTACTTACCAGCTGCACATCTGCTTGACAGCTTTAGGGATCTTTCTCAAGCAATAAGTCCTGAATGTCTTTCCAGGGTCTTATGCTCCAGCTCTTTACTGTTTAGAGGATATTGCTCTATTTATTCTCAGCTTCATAGCCCTCTTAATGTTTACCTACCAGCATTGCCATCTTTCAAGCCACTGTACTTACAGATAAGGCCTTCTGCATCTGATTACTGGTCCAGTTATTATTTGCTGGTTTGTCCTCTATATTTAGATGTATTTTACATGTTTGCTGGCTTCATTCCCACACACTATTATCCTTGTCAGAGATGGAGAATAACAGTTGCAGTCATAACAATGATCCTGTGGCCAGCTCCACTAACATTTTGCTAACTCTGCTCCCTGCTCATACCCCCTTACTTATGATATTCAGAGTTAATAACAGCTTGCAACTTACAGTGAGCTGGAAAGGAAAGATGAGCTACACTTTCACCTGGTTGTTTTTTTATTATTTCCAATAAAAACACTGAGTTATTTGTTGTCTTTTGAACTTAATATTTCTACTAGTAATAAAATACACCTTTAAACTTTTATTAACTATCTAATTGAAAGGGGACCTAAAGTGTTTTCTTTTTAAATTATGTTCCACTTGCATAGGAAAATCTGGCTAGATGAGATCAAAGGAGGATCTCATTGACTTTCGCCGTAACCTTATACTACATGTTCAGTGAGATACTTAAAAGACTTGTATTTTGGTTGTAAAATAAACCCCCCAGTGCTCAGACCCTGCTATGTTCTACTGCAGTCTCATCCTGGTTTTCTCATTGGCCTGCATTTCTCAGAACAAAAAGAAATTTCTAAGTGTCCTTCAACATCCCTATCACCAGCTTGACAGATAACCCTTAGACAATCCGATCCCATGGTCTACCAGTGAACTTACTCGTGGGTGAAGCGAGAATTACAGTGCATTTGTCTCAAAGCTGTTCTGCATTTCCTACATAGGAAGGGGCTCTAAGAACGCATAGCATTACTGCCTACAGAGGAAACCCGACTGTCCAACTCCTCAAGACTCGATCTAGTGTGTCATTGTCTGTTTTCAAGCCTGAACTGTGTCTTTCATTACACTAAAGGTCTCCCTTCCCATTAATCTTGTTGAGCAGCTCTCCTCTCCAAGCTCTGCTGCCCACAATTTGTGATTCCTTATTGTTGAGCATCCATCACACGTAAAATCAGTTCTAAGCACCCCATTACTCACATATTTAGAGATGTCAAAGCAAGGCCTCTGTATAGCTCCCAAAGCACTTTAGAATTCCCTTCTGCTTTCCCATCAAAAAGGCAAAAAGGACACAAGCAGACAGTATCTTATTTGAACTTACCAGGGAGGTAGGTTTCCTTATACAGGAACTTATGAGGAGGAGCAAGGCAAAAAAAGGTAACTATACAGTACAGTTACAGTTAATGATGCATGAACATCATAAGGTTCAGCTGAGCAAGGACCCAGTCCTGGGTCCTTCAGGTGACTTTTTCAGTACCAACACAATAGAACTTCCCCTGTCAGCCCTGTATGGAAACTAGGGCGAGTTTCTTTTCTCATATTATAATTTATATTAGACCACTGTGCACAGCACTTCAGGACTTAGAAACTACCAGAGCTTTCTTCTGCTCAACCTGGTCTTCAGTTTGGTTCAGGGTCCATTTCCATAAGCAGTCATGACATGTATACATACAACTATGTCCTGATGAGATCAGGGAAACTGGGAAACATCTGGGGAAAAAAAATAATCACTAATATGGGTTGTCTAAAGAAGTTTCACACATTCAAGAACTTCCATTTTTGGAATAAGCCTCATAAGAAGTTGTGGATATCATCTCTAAATAGCATCTCTGAAAACTTTGAATTCCCACACTTATTAAAAGGGAAAGGATGATCGATTGGTCCCCAGGGTCTGTCCACTGATGGATTCCTTTTTTCGGCACAGAATTGCTGTAGCTCATTCATTCACTCTTTCATTCATTCATCACAACTCTGCAGTTGCGCAAACAGACTCTGTAAACAAGAACTCTTCACCAGCAAACTCCCACTGTGCTAGCAATATTAAGTGGCAAGCATACGAACACCCTGCAGAGAAGCAGAGGCAAATAGTTCATTGATATTTCTTTTTCCTCTTATCGGTATAGTTGATACTGCTTTACAACCGATGTAAAAAGATAGGTTACACTGGTAATAAACCTCAATACATTAAGTCTCCATACAGACTGGTTGCTGAAGGCTTAATATCAGTTGTAATTATTATCCATAAAATGTTATTGAATCAGATCTTAAAAGTTAATGCTGCTTTGTTTCAGGAGATAAAGGACAGTAGGCTGGCAAGGGAGAGAAGGAAACATTAGGCTTTTGATCAATCTTCGTGTGATTTAAAACCTTAACTGACAAAGGGACTCGGCCCTTCAAATATTATCAAAAATCCTACGAGTTGGCCTAAGCAGAGTCATGTGGCAAGAGTGATTACTCAGAGGATGTTTTATCTTTGAACTTGATACCACTGCCCAGATGGAGGATTTAACTCTTTTCTTGAACTTAGGACTGGTGAATGCTGTCCTTTTAAGACACTGTGTTGCACCTCAGATTGTAATGTGCACTTAGTAGGTACATCACCCCAGCACCGAGGGGCTTTCCTAAGCTGGAACCTCCCAACATCCATTTGAGCCCTTGTTGCTCACAGCATCACCTTCAAAAATGGACGTTTGCCTTCACACCCCTCACATTAATACAAGAGCTCCGTATCTGCAAAGCAGGTGCCCTAACAGAAGGCATCAGGCAACTGGTTAATGGAGCACGTAAGCTGCCCTAACATTTACACCTAATGAAGACTGATATCCTCCCTATCCACAAACATTTTATTCATCTTTCCACACCCACAAAATCACTAATCCAGCTCTCCCTTTCCCTTTTTGGAGTACAGCACTGCAACAGCCTGAAGCCATTGCTCATCTCTACAAAGAGCAAAGAGGAAGAAAGTGACATGAGAGCTGGGAAGGAGCACATCTCTGTGTGTCCTCCCCCCACAAAACCCATAGTGCTTCCCAATGAGAAAGAGACCTTGGCTCCTATGTAAATTGAGCCTCATCTCCTCCTTTCCTTGGTCACTCAGCAAATACTAATCATCATATGGCCCTGTAAAGTGAGGAGAGATTTTTAAGGTTGACGGCAGGCTCTAGTCCTTTAAAAATAAAGGGAAGCAGGTTCTGACTTACGTACCAACTCTCAAGCCAGCCCTGACTAGATTCACTCTGTGTCTCTGTAATGTCCCTGTTTTGCAAAGCAACCATTAAATTTGGAAGCTTTATGGAATAGAACATTTTTCAAATCTAAAAAGTATGCCAAGGAAATCATGCAGAAGGGTAATAGGAAATACTTGCAGGGAGACCTATTCTGAATTGTCTATACATAGATAAGGCACAGAATTCCTTTCCTTAAAGATTTTATTAACCTTTCGCTGATGGAAAGATATTACTGATTGAGAGCTAGATGAGGTCAGTGCAGCAATTATATTTCGAATCCTCTTCAAACAAGGCTCTTGTACAACATAAGAAAAAAAAAACTTGACAAAATGAATTGTTACTTAAACTGAGTCTTTTAGAAGAATAATTAACCTATAATAACTATTCTGGCCTCCTCTCCAGCCCTGAAAAGTAATCCTTTCTCATTAGTTTCAAGTTTAATTAGCATCAATAATGGAATATCCCTCAGAAATAACCATTGCATCATGCTTTCTAATGCTGACATACGGTGCCCTACAAACGGAAAGGCCACAGGGAGATTTCTGAAGATAGGGAGAGGCTCAGCAGATCACAGATGCTCCCAAAACCAAAAAGCAAACAATATTGTAAAAAGCATGGAATGTGACAAAAACAGATTTATTTGAAAGACAAGTGTTGCAAACACCATGTGAAACTGAGAAGACTCGAAGGTGGTTTTGCCAATAACTGCTGCAGTATTTCCAGTGAGTTACCGAGACTCTCAACTCTAATTTCTTGTTCTTTCTTGGCCTTTTGGCTGAGAGACACATCACTATTTAGTATATTCTATATGAGAAAATTGTATTCAGCACTTGCAGTCTAACATAATCAAATAACGCTTTTTCCATCCCTGGCTTCTACAATCTCTCTGTAAAATAGATACAATAATGCTTAGCATTGTCACCAGGGTGATAAGGCTTAAAGTACTTTGAGAATCTAACATGAAAGGGGCTATAAAAAGCCCAGACATTCTGATGCATCTGAGATAGCCTATTACTTAACGGGCCAGTAGAAACATCAGGTGAATGTCAATGTACAAGTTGTAACTAGAGGTCTGCTGCAACTTGCAGAGCTCTGAGGGATCACTACAGATTTCTAATAGGCAAAGTCACAGATATTCAGCTGCATGTCACAGGCACTACAGTGACTGCATTCAGAAGAATTACATGAGCTTTCAAAACTGAGCTGGGCAGAAATCTTCAATAACATAAAAGTCCTAGAAAGAGTATGACATACGGAGAAACACCATTTCTGATATGCCTGCTGATGCACATCATTCAGTATGTACTTAGACTACTATTATCCTTTCCTAACAGGTACTAAGAAATACATTGCACAAGAATCCACACACGGTCATATCACACTGTACTCCCAACCTCACTACTGCAGTATCCCTACTTTTTCCCCCTACACTCACCACCAAGCATACACTGCTCTTCACCTTACACAGAACCATCTTCACTCCCTTTGCCCAGCTTGCAACTCAGAGATGGAGTCACAGTTTTCTTTCATCACAAAGTTTTGTAAGATATGAGACCAGAGAGAGTTGCTTGTCAATAAGAAAATGGGGAGAAGCTTGCAGAAAGAGCCTGCCCCTCTTTCTTCCCAGTGCTCTGCTACAGGGGAATTCCCAATCCAAAATTAATTCAGCATATGCCCTTGTTTGGGCAGGAAAGGTAGTTCTTCTGCCTTGATGTAAACAATGGACTAGCACTGAAAGACTTTTGAGATTTTCAAACTGAACTGAAGAGTTGCTAGAGACAAATTATAAAGGGGATTGTCCACATTTCTAGAACTGTCTAGCTAAAAGGTTCCTGCCTAGTACTTCCACTTTGCCATCTCTAATCCAGGAAGAAACACTTCTGTTTCTGGCCACTGAAGTTTTAAACAATCTCAGATCCCCCATTCTGTGTTAATTTTCAATACCTTAAGAAGGAAACCATAAAGGACAAACCTTCTCCCACTGTCTCCACGTTTTCCATTCCCAGGACAGCCAGCACTGTTTGCTCAGCAGCCCCCACTAGCCAAGAGCAGCCAGCACCTGCAACTCCTCCCTTCAAATGGAGATGATGCCCAGCTGCAGCTGCTAAATGCACTCTGGCCAGCTGGCCACAGGCAGAGAAACCGTAGCTTATCTCATTCTTCCTCGCATTTTGTGGGGCTACAAGTAATCCTGGCTCAAGTTCCACAAAATATTCAAATAGCAAATCTAAACTTTACCATTTAGCTTCAAGACAGGGTGGTGCTTTAACAGTCAAAGGCATAGCTCATAATTTTTCTAAACCCAGAAACTCAATCCTTTGTAACATCAAACAAAATTGATGCCATTTTTAAGTTTCAGAAGTTTGCTACCACTGAAGTGAAGGAAATAGCAGTCCTATGGTTAGCACTGCAGAGATGTGAATAAATCAATATGGTGGGCTGTTCAGGCTTTTCCCTCAGAAATCACATCGTTTGCCCTGCACCTTATTGTCTTTATTGAGGTTCTTAGAAAGCAAAAGTACCAGCAATCTGCAAAAAAAAACGGCACCTTCTACCAACAGAGTTCAAAAGCAGTCAAAACTACCCTTGCTTTGCAAAGGAGGTATCTGCCACGAAGGGAAGTATTTCATGTTACACAACATGTCAATGGCAGAGCTGTGTATGTACAAGCCCTCTTCCGAGTCCAGTTCCTCACGTGAGTCTCCCCTCCTCCCTGCTCGCTCTGCCATTGACACTGATGACAGACCCAATCCTGCAAGGTAATTAAGCTGAAAGTCAAAGCAGAACTCGATTCCTGCAGCTACCCTTTGTAAAACACTGAAGTTCTTTGGCAAAAGGAAAAATAAATGCAAAATATCAACTGATACGTTGTTTTCGCACTATGAGGATCACTTCATATTCAGTACCTATTTTTCAATGCTCAATTCTGTCTTTGTTCAATAGCTTACCATTTTCTTTAAAATGCCTGTTGTTAGAAACTAGTCTGGAGTCTGTCTGCAGCTGGCCACCAGCTCTTTCTGCTGGATATAGCTAGAACACTTCAACCACATGTTGAAGATCCTACAGGACTAGCAAGCGAAGATGATTCTCCTTCACTACAACCGACATAGTTTATAGCTTCTTAAAGTAGAGATATCTAAGTCCTATCTATGCTGTCACAGGGAATTTCTGAGTAGCCATGCTAAGCAGGATAGTGACAACCATGAAGCTACTCGGCCGCCTCAGTCATAAATCAAAATACTCATGTAAATTAGACTTTAGTCTCAAAATGTGTTTCTTGCCTAAATATTTAAACACATAAATATCCTCCAGCCATTCCAGCTTGTCATTTTAAGCTTTCTGACATTTATTGTTCGCAAGAAAAGAAAGGTCAGACTTATCAAATCTGCATTTATGCTTCCATGACATTTTTCTCCAACCAAATTTTTCTGAATTAGAGAAGCAAGACAAATGTGGCATATTTCGTAAAGGACATTTCTCAGTTCAGCGCTGCGGTCTCAGCAGCCACACTGAGCTCAAAAGTGGCTTCTCAGGAAACAGATGCTGTGGCTCAGTAGATAGAAGGAGATTTGGAAAGCAGGCAACTCAGTTTGCCGTTAGGTAAATGACTTGTGCCAAAAAGTAGATCTCCTAGTCTCAGTACTCTAGTTCTAGGCAGCCCAAACCAATACTTTGGTATGATAATTAAAGACGGGAAATGTCCAGGCACAGCGCTGAATTTGCTGACACTTGGGAAGAAAATCACAACTCAGACTCCCAAAACACCATCATTCCAAATGAGCTAGCACTGATATATTGATTGAAGGTGATACCTTCTTTACTATGATGAGGCTCATTTATTTGGGAATTTTGTAAGTGATAAATGCTGCCAATCTCCCCTCACTTTTTCTACTTTGTTTTGGTTAATTCACAAATATCGTCACAAACACAGATGCTGTTTCCTATCATGTAATGTTTAGGTGAGATGTGCAGTGAACCAAATGACCAGATTACTTCAGGATACAGTTCAGTCAGACACTGCAAAACCACCTTTGATTTTGAAGTATTTCTCTGCATTTGTATAACACAGCATTTAAGTCTCCCAGTGCACTTCTTTGCTGTAGGTATTTATTCCCTTGTTTTAAAGATGGGGAAATAAAAGCACAGCAAGTTTAGAGAAAACATCTTTTTAAAACGTGCCATAAATGGTCATTCAAATAAAAAAATAAACAACATAAACTGATACTTGTGCCCCTTTTGGTGTTTGTTTATGGATATTTTACTGAACGTGCTTATGAATAAGAACATACATAAGAACAATGAGCCTAAAAAGTACACCAAGTTTGCAGAAAACAGACCTGGAAATCATAAACATATTGTGCATAATCCTGACTCCCATCGAAGAGCAGGAACACCGCGTGACTCTGGTGCAAGCAAAACCATGTGCAATAGTGGTCACAGCATCTTTTCCGTGAACCGCTCAAAGACTGAGCATCATTTCTAACATTATCTGCCAAATATATGCCAACATATTTGCAAAGCCCTAAATTTTTGTGGTCAGCATGGAAACAGCGAACAAGGCACCATCAGTCTAAAGTCATATGCCACCAGTTTCCTTGGTGCTGATGGAGCAGGCAAGTGATTTGGCCAGGAACAGGGCAGGACCAGGGATCGTGCTGCCTGCAATGCCAGGCAAACCCATCACTAGGCAATCGGTTTCCTCTTCAAGAGGCATATACAGTTCAAGAAGAGGCACTGTAGACTAACTAAATCCACATTTCTGGAGAGCACCAGTGACTGATGGTCTGGAGGGAGCTGGTACAGACCTAATAGGGCAGGAAGGACTGGGAAAGATGCTCCTAGCACACCTAGGATGTGCTGTGATTTAGCAACTGGTAATCAGCATGCAGCACGCTGGCACCCATGACAACCCAAGGGCAGAAAAAGAAAAGTTCTGTTTGCACTAGTTCATGTCTAGAGTAAACTCAAGTGCAACTCAAGTCTGTCCTTAAGCTTTGGACTAGCAAAGCTGGCCTGATAGCTGAGGCAAAGCACAAAACGCCAGCAGAAAAGAGCACAACCACTTGCACTAAAATGAAAACCTTTCAGAAGTCCTACTGCAATGCCTCGGTCTTATTCAACAAGTTTTGCCACTGATTTATCAGAAGAGCAAGATCAGAGCTTAAATGTCGCATACAGTCAAGGATGAGAGAAAAACTGGAAAGTGACTGACATCTTTTGCCAGTTTTCTGCTCAGTATGGCACAACTCTAAACTTTGTTCTTTGAAAGCAGAAAAACAAAACCAAAAAATAACAAAAGAAAAATACAACTAAGAGATCTTGATCAAATGCTAGTGCCTCTGAAATACGCAGAAAGAATCCTGCAGACTTTACAAGAGTCAGATTTCAGCTTGGAGCTCTGATATTCATTTACAAAATGTCCACTTTCAAAACTACATTTTCATCTAGTCTGAAGTTCTTTCTAATCTTTAGGCAAAGGGTTCCTCCTGCAAATGAGTTCAGGTGCATGGTAGCAGTACCCTGAAGATGTAAAGCTTAATTGCCTCAGCATTATAATAGCATTGGTATGTAGTGAATGCAGACAGTTTCAGGGAGAATACATGTGGCAAGTTAATAAAATTTTAGATGAAGGCCACAGTGCAGGAGTAATATTTCGCCTAGCCAGAGGATGAAAAGTTATGCATTGCTATTTAAAAAATATAATTGGAATGTTAAATCTATTTCATGAATGAAAGTACATTGACCTTTAGAGGTAGGAATGACTCATTTTCATCCCTGTATGCCCCTTTTTAACATACGCTTCCCACCTTTGCATATGTAAGTAGCAATTAGTTCTCAGGGGAAGTTATTTTATGGCCATTTCAGCTTATTAAACTTCCTGAGTAAACTCACAAGAAATCTATTTAGCAACATTTGTGGCTCAGGTGCCCTACAGTAAGTGGATTGGTTACCTGTGAGGTTAACATGACAAAATGCAAACGCCAGTGCAGGGTTAAGATGCAAGGGCTCTGGATCACTGTGGAGCCCGTGCAAGTGTAGAGCACTCAGCTGGGACTGACCCAAACCCGTGCCCACCAACACCATCTTATCTGTGGGATGGACTTGCCAAGAAGGGTCCCCCAAGCACAAGACATGCTACCCTATCCGATCTTAGAAGTCCTGGGAGTAATTTTAGCCCAGCAGCAGAGGATCAGTCATGCAAGGGGCGGTCAGTGCTGATGTTGAAACAGTTCTTTAATTGACAATCTCAATATAGAGACAATGTAGGATTTTTTCCAAGAACACTCAATAACCTGTCCAGAGAGCATACTGATACAGAGACCCACTGTTTTTTGACATAAAATAGCAAGTCCTGTAAGACCAGAACTAAAACTAGGCAGGAATCTTCTGATGGAAAGGTTTGTTAGCTGTTCAGTTTCCCATGGCAATGTACTGGTTTTGATTAAACTCTTTTAGGTAAGGTTTCCTTGGACGTAAGGTGGAATTTCCAGTTAAAACCAGACAATGGCAGCAAAGTCAACAGCAACCTGGTAGTTGGGAGGCTCGCCTAAAATATGGGAAATGTACAGCAGTACGATCCTCTCCGAGCTCACCCCCACCTTCCTCTGCATTTTTTGTTGTGTGTTTTTCCAAAGAAATAATTTAAATTAATTTGATTTTTTGTCCCAGAGAAGCACTGGGGGGAAGGAGAAGCCAGTATTAATTCTGAAAGCATTTCCAAGAGAGGAAAACTCTCTCTTACCCAATTTTGAAAAGGCCAAGCTGACACAGAAAAAGTAGATGAGCTGAGGACCACATCTTCTCTAAATGGAAGCTTTTGCTTGCAGGATGCTCTGTTCCCATGAGGATGAGCGTGTGAGAGAAATCGGGTATTGCAGTATTTACAGGAGAGCCCTGTAGAAATTCCAGTGAACTTTATGGTTTGTCTGTTAAACAACAGCAGTCCAGTAACTACATCTTTTGCTAATTGTTCAGTAAAACACTGAGACAAATTGCATTAGACTTTGTGCAAACATGCTGTTAAAAAGGGAAGAGTTTCACTCCAGTTAAATGTCTTTGAGTCAGTATCAGAGAGCGTAACAGTTAAAGAGAATAAAGCATTATTTACAAGAGTCTGTTGTCACCCTTAAGGTCAGTGGGAATTCAGCCCCTTGCAATTTTTTCTCATCCTAAAATAGAATTCATTCTCCATTCACACGGAGGATAATTTAGCAAAAAATAATTTAGCAAGATAATTATATCTCTTCCTGAGAAGTACTGCAATCCTGGGCATCTCCAGCAGAGAGAAAAAAAAATATTTAAGTATGTCAACATAAGTGAAGCAGCTTTACATTGTTGATGGGAGGATTGTGTTGTTTGAAATCCATTTCCAATTAGCTTAAGCAATGAAGGAAAGGCTCAGTTGCCTTAGGAAGGGCTTTAGTTAAGCCCCATACACATTAGGTGCAATGGTGTTAATAATTGCTGGAATCTTCATGCTTATGGGCTGGTGGACGCTGTTCATGCTGTTATCACTGTGTCAGCACATCCTGCTGTCGGCAGGACTACACGGCACAAATTTAAGCATGGCAGTGAAACACGGTGTTCACATAGGCAGCACCCTTGCAAACCAAAGAATGGATTTTTAATGTTTTTAACAAGTCCATGTTACAAGTCTAATGCAAAGCCATGTAAAAGTATAACTACACTAAGGCGTCATTGCTAAAAAGGCACAGATACAATTTTTTAGTGACACAACTTATGCACGTTAGCAACCTCGGTGTAGAATTAGAGACTAGAATTTTTACAGGAGATTATGAACAGCTGCTTGGAGAAGTTGTTACTGTGATATACCTAAATGAGGTCCATGTTCCCTCTGCTCCTCCTATTCCTGCATCCCCTATGATTGTCTTTGCACGACTGTTGCAGTAAAAACAGCAGAGCCTTGTCTCCAACGCGATTTTATAGGGGCATAGCTAACTACTACTTACCTGGGTAAACATGCATTGCTTCTCAACAATGAGATAACAGACAACATCCACAGCCTGTATGTTTCACTAACTTTGGTTAAAGCTCGATCTGCCTTGTATTCACAAGATCAGAGCACCTGTTACTTCTCATGTATACCCTTCACCTAGGTTAAAAAAAAAAAAAAAAAAAAAAAAAAACACACCACCAAACCGCACCTCCAACCTCAAAGACGACAACTGCGTGCCCTCCAGCTCCCTTATTGCTATAAGCACCACAGTTAAGGTGGCATTAAAAGCTAAGGCTGTATCTTCACTGCCAAAGAGAGAGATCTGTAAAGTGAAATAACTGCTACTCACAAGAAATTCCCCGAACGGGGAAAAAAAAGAGATAGTGGGGTTTGGTGTCTTTAATTTTTATTAATTATCCTTTTTTTACTGCAGTGTAGCAAGGCAAGACCTGCTGGAAGGTAGAGTGTGTTGGCTTCACCTAGCCACCTTGTGGTAGGCAGTACCTCTGCATTATCCCTGCCAGAATTAACACAGGAAGAGCTAGCCCAGGTATCTCACTTCAGCCGCAAGTGTAAGACTGACTCACACCCAGCCTGCGCTGACAGTCTGCTTTGATTTTCGTTTCAGCCAGCAAGGGATGACGGGTTCAGTTTGTAGTTATTTAAATTGCTGGCCCAGCTTTTCAGCTGAGCATCAAAAATCAGTTGCTTCAACTTCATATTCAAAACCCAGCACTGACTTCTCACCTCTTGTGAATTCACTTAAGTATACTCTGTGCTCTATTAAGTAGGTGGCTACTCAGGGACACACCATTGACTTCTACAAAGCTTCATAAAAGCTACCTGACTTAACTCACTGTGACAAATTATTTGGCCCTGCAGTCCTCTAGGTATTGTATTCCTTTAGTGGGAAAGCCTCAATCAGAGCTTGTATTAAAGGTACAATACACACACAGAATGGAAGTCTTTCTTGATCACTTGTCCAAAGCTGAGACTTGATTTGAGGTAACAGAGCTAACTCATACCCTGTCCACAAATCACTGCTGTTCAGAAAAAAAAATTTTAAGCCAGGTTCTCTCTTCACAGAAGTACCAGTGCTACATGAGCCTCCTCAGATGTACAACTTCTTGTCTTACTGTAGCAGATGCTGTGCAGTTCACTAAGGATCCTTTGTGGTTTTAAAAGGGACAGAAATTAACTCAGTTCCAGATACATGAAACTCAGAGGAAAACCTGCTTCTTGAAGGTTTGTCTGGCAGCCATTACCTTATACGTATAAAGAAGGGTAATAACATTGATACCAATACCTGATAGCATTAACGTACAAATTTGCTGGTCAGCTCCAGCTTTGGAAACGTTTCTGCTACTCCTTGAGGTCTACCTGCACATAACCTTGGAATCACTTGCAGCACTTTGAGGAAGTTCCTCTTTTTAAGATGATATTTTTAAGTTTCAAAGAACCTGATCTTGCTCTCCTTAGACTAATGACACCTTAACCTTTGGGTCTCGCCTGCGGCTGTGTGGCACAACTGAACTCCTGGCACTTCGTAAAATTCCCTCAGCGCTTTCAAAATAGTCCTCCTGGCCCCACAAAAGCCCCTCGATACGTTTTGCACCCGTAAAGCGCAGCCCTTAAGGACAAGCCGTTAGGGGAAGCCCCGACTGCGCGGGGGAGCTGCGCTTCCCGCCCCCGCCGGGCTGGCAAGTGACCGGGGCTACGGCGCGGAGCGGCTGGACGGCCGTCCCGCTGGAGAAGGCGCACCGCGCCCCCGGGGCTCCGCGCCC
>VZSZ01008972.1:156996-248977 GCA_013398815.1 Ibidorhyncha struthersii | reverse complement strand
GTGGGAAGTAGGGGAGGAGAAATCTCACAGCATAAGACATTCTAAAAAACTGAACAAAATTCTGTGAAAACAACAGCCTTAAGAAAGGTTCATGCAACAATTTCCCCTTTTTTACCTTTAACAAATACAGTATAATTACTGTAATTACATTAGTGTTATGCCTTAGGATAGCTAATCATAACTCGTTCATATTTCTGGAAGTTGCCTATATGAATTAATGACTTATTATTATCTCTTTAGTTTGATACTTAATGCATGTATATTTTTATAATCCAGGTACTTTAACTATATAATCATTAGAGTGCAATTATTCTGTCATGTGGTTATTCTTCTGCTTATATCAAATTAATGTTAATATACAGCTATTGTGGAGCAGAACCACAGTGTAATGCCTCCGTAATTGTAGTGCCGAAGAGTGTAATTGCAGGTGCGAGGCTAGAAAAGGGAACCAAGATCTTTTCCGTACAGAAGTGTTGAGGAAGGAACTTCAGGGCGATCGCTGAGGGATTAGGGTTTACTTCATACCAAAAAAAGCGCCACTTTTGTGCCATATTCAGCCTCCTACAGGTGTGTTAGTTCAAAGCCCATCCGAGACGGCGGTGTTTCCCCAACTGGGCTTTGGACATACCCTTGTTTTCCCCCCAACTCCTCTTATTTCATAGTCCGTTAGATTCACTTGCCCAATATGTGAACCCTAATCCTTTACTTTTAAGTTTTAGTAATACTTTGGGGCTCAGTCTCCTTTTTGTTAGAAGAGGAAGGTGACTGGAAACATACTGAAATACATACAAGTGTTCTGTAACATAAAATCTGACACAGACGTATTTCAAATTGATCTGTATACTTCTTTTGAGCTCAGATTCCTTACTGGAAAAAAATGTTAAGTGGATTGAATTAATCATGGGCCACTGGTCTTTTCATTCAGCCTCTTCTTTTACTCTAGTAGATAGTCATATTAATGTACGCATTTGTGGACGGAGAGCTATGTCCTCACACCTGCCCTCTTCACCACCTTATTTTGGACTATCATCTTGCTCTGCCTGAGCATCATATGCTAGTGAGAAGAATGGCAGTTCTTGCAGAAAATGGCAAGGCCACACAGGAAACGTTCCAAAAATCTCTATAAACAGTTTATTGCGGGCTGTTTTCCTGCTTGTACAGATCAGATTTCCATCAAAGGAAGTCGCTGCTATGGGATTTCTACAGTTTTCAGTTCCCGGTATTTTCCTCTGGGATTCAATCAATTTAAGCCTAATGCTGGGCTCATTTCGGTGATTGCTAAGTCTCCCATTGACTGTAACTGGGTAGACTCAAGACACAGTTCAGATTTTTAACTCAGGTACTAGGAAAAGAGCAATTTAATTGATTCCTTTATGCCCAACATCTTGCTAAGATAGACCATATCTTCCCAAATGTACTCTTTATCCTGGAAATTATACAGGTATGTCACTGACCTTCATCTTAACGGGGAAGCCAAAGTTGGCCCCAATGATAAGTCAGGCTGGCATGACTAGAGACTTCACTCTCTGATCTCTCTTCAGAACAAGATGAAAAATGTGTGGTGACACACTGCAGCCTTTTCCCACGCTCCACATTTGTATTTGTGGGTGCTATCTCCTGAAGGTGAATTAGTCACTCTGTCTCAGCTCTGCCTTCTCTACTACCTTTGCCAAGAAAGCTGTTGAGGACTAGAAGGTTTTGTGATGTTCCTGACAAAGGTGAAAGGGAATTTGTTTCTGGTCAGTGTCACCGGCGTGGGCGCTGTATAGACCCAAGTGGCTCTGCCACCTGTTTGGGGGATGTTCCCTTGGGGACAATATGGAAAAAGCCCTGAGATGGCTGGGGACAAGCCACAAGCTGGTGGTCTTCACCTGCATTTGTGCAATGATGCAGCCCTGCATTCTAAAGCACACATGGCACTCAATGAAATAATCTGTGTGTGCTTGGGAAAAAAAAGGGGGGTTCTGAGACTGTCATTGCAGCTAACAGACTGTTATTTGACAGTCCCAAGGAGATTGGGTAGTGCATCAAAGTATGTAGATGTGTACTTTTCTCACTGTTACCTTGTTTCATTCCCACAAAACACAAGAAGGTTAGAGCTGAAAACTGAAATGAAGAGGTATCTTTATTAATAGGCTTTAAATGAAATAGGAACAGCTGTTAATACATCGAAAGAGAAAAAGAGAAAATGGACCCATTAATGAAGGAAGAGAGGCAAAGAAATCAATGAGGGATCTCCAGTGGTTGAGTTGCTGGGCTGCCTTTTTATATCCTTTTTTAATTGGTCTTTAACATGAAGAGTGGTATGGACATTTGGGATGGAATAGAAGACTGACCAATACAGCCACTAATGAAGGCCAGGTAAGAAAATACTTCATACAACTCTGTGGTAGGTTGGGATCAGCAGATCTGGACAATATGCTTCTCAGGTTTTTAATTTAGCTAATGAATTGACTGTGTCACTGGCAATTAATTTTGAAAAGCACAGGAAAACCAGGGAAGTCTCAAAGGATGAGGGAAGGGGGGATTAAATACAGTACTAACCTTTACAATGGAGGAAAAAAGTCACATCAGTAGGTGTACATTTCAGTGCCGGTAAAAAAGTGAAAGAGAACACACCAGACAGGGAACTTCAGTGGTAGCATAGCGGTGTGCAAGAGCTGAGGGTGTGACACCCCTGGAAGGCACATTCTGCTGATAAAGGACTCACAAACCTCAAACATTAAAATATTTGTGCCAGGAAAACTGTATTACCTGTTGGGACTGTAATTGCAACTGTGTTGGTGTTGGAAAAGACCCAGTAAATATCACATATCCGCATTCTAGCAAACCTTTGCCAGAACTTCATGGGAAGCATTACCCAGGGTAATAGAGCTGAGCAATATCACGTGGCCTCAAAATCAGTCAGAAGACTATCAGAAACTGGAGTACCATGAGTCGAAGATGGGTATTTAATAGACTGAGCAAGCATCAGAAATTACTTTGTTTTAACATTTCTGCTTGTACTTAGCTGAGATTGTAAACAGCGTCAGCTCCTTGGGCAACACTGCCTTGGGAAGGCTTCACCCACAGCCAAATGGGGAGTTAGTAGTTTGGACAGGAGTGTTGGTGTGTCAGCAAAGCAAAAGGAGAGAAATATTGTTGAGGAGCTAAGCCAAGCTATCAACAAAGACATAGTATTTAAGAACAGTGCTTTTCAGCTAGATTTTGGGAAGAAATAGCTGCTGCTGAGTAAAAGCACCCCTGGTGGTGTACAGAACAGAGGGAGACACCATCTATGTTTTCCCCCTCCCACCGAATTCCCAGTCCAAGTCATCAGTTATCTGTACTCTGGGGATATGTTAGATCCAAGGTGCAGTGGCAAGGCCCCAAAGCAAAGCGTCTGCACGCAACAAATATTTCAAAGAGAGACCTGAGGATGGGAACCATTCCCAGATCAATTTTTCTGTATCTAGACATGTCAGCTGGGCAGGAAGAATACAGAGGGAACTGGCAATGGGATATGGCAACATACATTTTGTTTGGGACCAAATAGGAAGACAGCGCTCTTCATGGAGAAGCAGCCATAGTTCCTCCACGCAGAGTGGTCTTGCTTCTTAAGCCCACTGAGGTAAACTGCCTGACAGGTGCGTTGGTCCAATGGGTTCACAGCCCAACCTTGACTTCAGTAGATCTTTCCTCACTAGGGTTAGGCAAAACAATTGCTGACCAACTTGCATCTGCTTTATGAAGGGCTTAGGCTGATTTCCTTAATCTCTACCTTGCTGCTTAGAGTCCCAGGAAGAGCGAGACTTTGATCCAGAGTATGTAATTGAGGGGCCAGACCTGAAAGCCTGTAAATCTCAACTGTACTGACTTCAGTGAAGCTACTTTGAATTTACACTAATGAGGCAGAAAGTAGATTCTGGCTTTTCCTCATCACTTGATAATCACTCTGGATCCCAGACACAAAGACAGTGAATCAACAATGCTCATTATTTCATCCACTGCTTTCTTAAGCTACCTGCCCTTTCTTTGGCTATTGAGTGTTCCTAAAGTAGCCTTCCATTTGCCGAGATAAAGCATAATAGCCTCTTTTATTACATGCTTTTTTTCATCTTCCTCATCATGTCAATTAGCGTGTTTGCATTTTAACAGTGATCCTGCCTGAAAGCATTCTGGCTGCTAATGTCACAATTAGTGTTTCTTTCTGTTGGACCAATTATAGGTGATAATGTTACTATTTGACAGTGTTTGTGTTCTAATTAAGAGCCTGATTGCAAATTGGGTACTCAATTCCAGCTAAGCTGCTTCTTTTTCATTGGGTATCCCCTAGTCACAGCTTTCTACACATCCCTGGAATTATACATGGAAAATAAAAATAGATGACTCATCACTTGTATGATATATTTTCTCACTTTCTTCCAGATTCACCTCTCCTTTTTTCTTATTGAATACTCCAAGCTTTTTTTTTATTTGTTGAGAATCTTTATCAAGGACAGAGCATGCCACAGATAAAAGCAGGATGGAGCTTTTGAATGACAAGTTTAATCCATCACTTAATGCCCACACTTTCAAGTGTCAGCCAGGAACCACTGATTGTTAATATCACCCAGCACCAGGGTGCATCAGTACAACAGTTTTACCCATTAAGAAAAACAAACAAATCAATGCTGAAAATGTGTCAGGCTATAAAATGGGAAAAAAACACCCTATAAAGCACGTTTTGGGATAAAAATGGAGGAAGATGAGTTACTGTGTTTATAATAGGGGAAAATGCCATTCTCATTTCTAAAAAAAGGATGTATCCGGTCTCATCTTACTTTTAGCGTTACGTAAAATAGCGCTGGGACATTTAACAGCATTACCTTTCCTATAATTCTGCTTGCCTCACCTTGCATAAATGCAGGGGTCTGCTTTTAAATCTGCACCAGAGTTTACATCTCTTTGGATGCTGGTGTGCCCAAGAGAAGTTACAAAGCGTATGGGTAAGAACAGCAGGGTGGAAGCTGGTAAGCATCATGTTTGTGCAGTCCGTGTTGTGCTTTTCGTACCATGTAGGATCAAACACATCACCAATGAAGTGTGATTTCTTCCCTGATCACCTGAATGAGCAATATACAGGCACAAATATGAACTTGCCTTGCTTCAGTGCGCTCAAGTGAATTGTGCTCACAAGACGGAAAAGGCCAATTTTATGGCATTTGAAGCGATGGTTGAAATTTCAAAAGCAGTCAAGCTAGCTGCAGCGTTCCTGTTTCACAGATACCAAAAGACCTTGCGGAGGGACTCTGTGTCTGGGAAGCAGTTTCTCAGTCCAAGAGGGCTCAGTTGGCCACATTAATTCAAAAGAGCTATATCAGGAAGTCAGAACCATTTCAGCATAGTGTAATGTGCCCAGTGTGAAGCCTGATCCTATACTGACTGATAGAAACCACAGTTCCCAGCAATGAGGCCTTACTGAAAAGCTGTCAGTATGGCTTGCTTTCACACCGGCAAGAGCTCTTGCTGCCCAGGTACTCATTAGCCAGCTCCCAGTTGGATTTTGCCTTCTCCCAAATACATTTAACTGAATAGACTACGGAACCAACAAAGTTTTGGACACAGGTTCCCTGTCTCTGGACCTTGCAGAGGAAGAGCAACCTGTAACTCAGCTTATCTAAGTCCCCAGGGCTAGTGCTAATCACTTAATAGCTTAAAGGATTTTCCCTGTAGGTGCTCTGGACTTACAACTCACTTGTTCAGGGTTTTAGTTAAGCATATGGCTAAAATGTACAGATGTGCTCATGAAAAGATTTAGAAGCACAATCACTTTTTACTTTAAGTGCTGATGTATGCAAGGAAATAATAAAATATTGTGTACATTTCTCTGCCTCCATTTCCTTACTGCTGCCATAGGTTCTCAGGCTTTTGAGGTACTCAGGAATATTCTTGAGGCCACGGCTCTTCCTCTGAAACACAGAATATGTCTCCTTTGTGTGGCTATATGCCTTCTCCCTCAGCTAGAACCCCTCTTAAGGGGGGGCATACTGCCTTCCTCTTTCCTGTTCAGACTTCATGTGCCTGAAATTCTGAATTTCTTCCTAGGTCGTTGTGCTCTATGGCTTTCAAGGCTCCTACTGACACATGGTCTTTTTGAATCACCTGTCTGGGACTTTTCCACTCTTTGAACACCTGACTGTGTAGGCAGCCTGCACTGGAATGCATTTCACATAAAAGCCAAGCATTTGTGGTTTTGCTGTTTCAGAGCATCAGCCAGACTGCCTTCTTAGTACACAGACATACTCCCCCCAAAATTGCTGTGAATAAAATATTTCAGGTCTGTTTTCTAGGCTTGCAGCTTGGCATATCAGTGGCTTTTGAAACAATTTCCGAATTCCTTATAGGCAGTAACACTCTTAAATCTCATTCTCTGGAAACGGCACAAGTTCACTGAGGCTCTTCGGATTATCATGTTGGGATCATAGGTCATATCTTATCTTATTGCAAACTGAGTGAAAATGACCTTTTCTGAGAGGTGTACTGTGACCTTAAATTCAGGCAGGTGTATACATTCAATCATTTTGTTTAATGTTTGTTGTGTTATTACAGAAGCATGATTTTTCCCATTTCAAAGCAACAAAATAGTCACAGCTATTCACCTTCTCTCTGTGAGGCTAATTTAATGCTGAGTCAAGCACTGTGAGATAAATAATGAAGAGTAAGTGCATATGCAAGAGACTTTAGGGAGTGGACTTCTCAGTCCACTTCTAAGCTGATATTTAGGACTGACAGCAAAATCAGCAAACAGCTTGATGAAGATGAACCCACTGCACTTAGGGGTTGCTTTTCCTCATTAATTTCCTAAAGTAATACTTCCCCCAAATTCAATGACTGCACAAGAGTGGATGGCTGCAACGTCTCCCTCAGCTGTTGAAGGGGGCAGGGGGGTAGAGTGTCAGGAATTCTGAAGAGATTTGTGGGAATATTGCCTTTCTGTGTGACAAATCTGTCAAATACCCATTTGCCTTTGCTCTAAACTTTTCAGGTTGGATAAAAAGAACAGTAATACTTAACTGCAGAAGACTTTCTTTCATATCCAAAAAATGTAATGCTGTTGCAGGCGCATTTGTAACATGTTTGTGATACTCAGTAGCAATTGCAGTGCCTAACTTTAAATGGGAAAATGTTGGCTGGGGGCCTAATTTTTGTACGCGATGAACAAATGCCTTTCCCATTAGCTTCAGTGAGATTGTTGCTCAGTATCTGTGAGGTGTTACTCTGTGCTCCCAGATGTTGCTGATGTCAGCTTTAGACAAGCTGCCAACCAAAGGCGGGTTTTATAATAAAAAAATAAAAATGGAATGACCTCATAGTAAATATAATATTTCATTTGATTATAAATCCAGAAAAAAACAAAATTATGTATATTGCAGAGTGGAATGGAAACTGTCCTCAAGAGTCCTCTTCACATGCCTGCCAATTTTAATAAAGCAGTTGGTTTCAAATAATATCCAGTGCAGATAATAGGTTGAAGAAACCAGAGATCTGTTTCACCATTTCTTTTGGTGCAGCATGGCTATTAAATCCCACCATCCTAATTTGGTGCTGTTCCTCAGATGCTTTGGGATATGTAAAGGAGGAGCCGTGCTATCGGGGTCACAGAGCTCCAAGACAAAGCTAAGGAAGTTCAGAAGCTCTCTTCCTTGAAACACTGGTGATGCTGAGGACTGTTGGAAGACCATGTGGTTCTGGAATAATACACGGTAAAGGTACCCTACCCTCATCTCTAGATCACTAATCCTCTCTTCTTGGCAAATTTTTCTGCTTGGATATTTACAAAAATGAAAATCATTGCCTGTGGACCAAGGTTTACTGAAATGTCAGAGGTACTGAGATACATCTGGCAGCCACTAGTATTAGCCTGAAGCAGCCTCATGTTAATGTCTTGAAGGTCTTGTCTTACAAAAGTCCCTCAAATCATTCATGGAGACATGCAGACATTTTTGTAATATCCTGATAGTAACCTGATCTCCTTCTACAACATGGTCACCTGCTTAGTGGATGAGGGAAAAGCTGCGTACGTTGTCTATCTGGACTTTAGTAGAGCCTTTGACACCATTTCCCACGGCAGTCTCCTGGGGAAACTGTCTGCTCATGGTTTGGATGGGCATATACTTTGCTGGTTAAAAAAATGGCTGGAAGGCCGGGCCCAAAGCGTGGTGGTGAATGGAGTTAATTCCAGTTGGCGGCCGGTCACGAGTGGTGTCCCCCAGGGCTCAGTACTGGGGCCAGTCCTGTTTAACATCTTTATCAATGATCTGGATGAGGGGATCGAGTGCACCCTTAGTAAGTTGGCAGATGATACCAAGCTGGGTGGAAGTGTTGATCTGCCCGAGGGTAGGGAGACCATGCAGAGGGATTTAGACAGACTAGATTGATGGGCCAAGGCAAATTGTATGAGTTTCAATAAGGCCAAATGCCGGGTCTTACACTTTGGCCACAACAACCCCCGCCAACACTACAGGCGTGGGGAGGAGTGGCTGGAAAGCTGCTCAGCAGAGAGGGACCTGGGGGTGTTGATTGATAGCAGGCTGAACATGAGCCAGCAGTGTGCCCAGGTGGCCAAAAAGGCCAATGGCATCCTGGTCTGTATCAGGAATAGTATAGCCAGTAGGACCAGGGAGGTGATTTTATCCCTGTACTCGGCACTGGTGAGGCCGCATCTTGAGTACTGTGTTCAGTTTTGGGCCCCTCGCCACAAGTAGGACATTGAGGCGCTGGAGCATGTGCAAAGAAGAGCAACGAAACTGGTGAGGGGTCTGGAGCACATGTCTTATGAGGAGCGGCTGAGAGAACTGGGGTTGTTTAGCCCAGAGAAAAGGAGGCTCAGGGGAGACCTTATCGCTCTCTACAATTACCTGAAAGGAGGTTGCAGAGAGGTGGGAGTTGACCTGTTCTGTCAAGTAACAAGTGCTAGAACAAGAGGAAATGGCTTCAAGTTGTGCCAAGGGAAGTTTAGATTGGATATTAGGAAGAATTTCTTTACTGAAAGGGTCACCAGGCATTGGAACATGTTACCCAGGGCAGTGGTGGAGTCCCCATCCCTGGAGGTATTTAAGAGTCGTGTAGATATAGTGCTTAGGGGACATGGTTTAGTGGTGGGCTTATCAGTGTTAGGTTAGTCATTGGACTAGATGATCTTACAGACCTTTTCCAATCTAGGAGATTCTGTGATTCTGTAATTGTTTCTGGTTTTCAAGTAGATACAGACACTACAAGTTTATAAACTGTTTGCATCCTTGCTCTACATTATCTCATAGGAATTCAGTGATCCCTTCTGGTCCTCTGTTCCTATGGCAAACAAAATGATAAGGCATAAAACAAATGCCCATTTCCAGATCTTTCAGGTAATGGAGAGAAAAAAAAACCTTTTGATCAACAAGAGGCTCTTTTCAAGAAAGTTCTGCAGCTCTGTATGAAGGTATTCTTCATGATTAAAGAGGGTGTTTTATAAAAGCTGCATAATCAGGCTAGTATTCTGTCTGGAATGCCCCTTTTAGTCATCTTTCTATTCCATGGGAAGCTTTAATACTAACAAGCATAAACAAGCTAGGGTAAACCTTGAATTTACTGTTATTAATAGGTTCCAATCTGCTGCAATATCATCCCATGTCTCTCCAGGCAATTAAAGTTGTTTCTTGCTTTTAAAGAAGCTTTAATGGGTGCAGCCAATAGACCATCTATTATCATGAATGAACTCAATTACTATCTTAGTCACGATCAATATTTGCTTACACCAAGTTAGGAAAAATACTGAAAGCTTATAGAGTGGTTAAATGGCTGCTGGCGTTAAGACAGCAGGAAAGCCTGAGAGCATTGAGAAATGTACCCTTAAATAAGTGCAGTTCGTCTTTATATTTCTGAAGTCATCCAGGAAATAAGTGCTGATGATCATCTTTTCTGACACTGGTGCTGCGAATTTGCATTAAGGAGATAAAGACTTACTAAATCTCTCAGTAGGGGAAGGTTAAAAATTAACTCACTGTTTCCCCAATACGATGAAGAATGTGTTCTAAGAAGCAAATTCACTACAAAATGCTCTGCAAATAAGCCAAGCACATATACCTTCATGTTCACTCATGTGACTGGCCTAGGTGGAAAAGCCACTACTAGATAATATCTCTGGGCTATTGCCAATCAGCTCTGTAAGAATTTAGCAGAGGAGTACTGTGTCACAACAGGGTGACTTTGCTTCCCCTGCAAAGGCAGCACACTGGGGCCAGAAGAACTGATAGTTTGATAATGGGCTAAAGAGCAAGTTTCATCCGAACCACATCAATAGCAGCCCAATGGAGTTGTCTGCATCATCCCCATATGACGACTTAATAATTCCAGAGGGGGGCTGTTTGGTGATTTGAATGTTGGAGAGGGAATCTGGAGTTTCTGAACTCTATGTTACATTTTCTCTGATTGAGTCATTTAACATTTCTACTTCAGTTTCCAGCTTTACAAACTGGCTTCATTCTCTGGGAATTGAAAGGCAGCTAGGAAGAAAGAGGTTGAAAGAGTAGGAGAAGCTAACAAAAGAGGTCCCAGACTTTAGGATAGTTGGTTTCCTTGTTTGTTTGTCTGTTGGGTTGTTTTGTTGTTGGGTTTTGTTTCTTTTTTTCAGTTAAGGCTACCTCCAGGGCAGTCAGAATGTTATTTTGCCCTGGAAGATCCTCAGTGGGACAGCGTGAAAATCTCCACCTTTTCCAGGTTTTGCTGGCTGTCCTAGATGATTAAGGTTGTCTTTGCTTTAGCACAGCCATGAAAGGCTGACCTATATTTCAAAACAGGCTAGGAGACAATTAATTTCTTTGGGACCTGCTTGGATGATGTCCCAGAGTATCCATAGAGCCTGCCAAGCAAACCATCAGCAAAGGATTACAGATTTCTGATGGAGACATTTGTTGATGGTCTGTTCCCTACATTACGACAGAAACATTCTGGCCAGGTGAAAGGAAGACAACAGCTTCCAATTTAACATTTATGCTTCACAAACGAATTGTTAAGTAACAATGGGTCAGTCATTTAAGCTTATTGAATCTTAATTGTCTGTCTTGAAAATGAGCTGAGATTACTCTTCAGTACATGGTATATAGTTGAGAGACTGTTGCAAGTACTAATTTGTACCATACTTTGCAAAGATGTGAGAGGTCATGCGAGACTAACATTGGGAGTGACACTGTGCCTGGTTCTCAGTTACACTGAGTCCACTGAGGCAGCATGAAAGGGTATCAGCAAGGATGGAGCTTTGGTTTTTCCTCCGTTAATTTGTCTAGTGCCTTTTTGAATGCAGGTAATACTTCATCCAGATTGCTTTCTGTATACCAAAAGGCTTAACTGGGTTCAAAGAGTGATGAAACAAATTAATGTCAGAAAAATGCATCAAGGCCTATTAAAAAGGGCTTCCCCCCAAAACCTTAGACATCAGCTTTGGGGGCAAGTAAGTATGATCACAGTAAACTGTTCTGCAGATTTTCTGAGACTTATTGACAGCCCTGAGGGTCAAGGGCACTAGCCAAACCAAAACATCAAAAAGTGGTTCGATTTGTTCAGACCTGAAACAAACAGGCAAACAAAGAGTAGTTTCCCAGCATGAAATACTCCCTTATTGCCCTCCTCCATTTTCTCCCATCATTCATTTTCAATCAAGTAAAATGTCAGGCTAGTTTTAGGTTGTTTTTGTTTGTCCTTCTATTTCAAAACTTAGGTGTAAATGTTTTAATGAAACATTCCCCTTTGGGAAACAGCAAACAGACAATTTCAGCCTTCACTCAGAAATGTCTGTTGCTAACAAATTTAATATCAACATCCGTTCATAATCAGATTTGACTGACCTAAATCTGCATTTCTCAACAAGTGCAATACTCACACAGAAAATATTCACACTGGCACAACAAAGCAGACGCTCTTCTGTGTATAGCCTCATGAAGAATGAGATCTGTTCTCTCTTTTCCAAACGTTTAGCATAAAGAAGGGATGCAATTCTGTGTCATCACTACCTGCATCAAACTTCAGTACAACCAGCATGAAGAAGTTTATTTTCACAAGTCAGTGCAGACTCTGGCCATGCAGAATGCTCACACAGTTTATTAGAAGTGCTGTGAGGTTCTTGAACATTTCTTTAACACCACATTCAGTATTTGGCCTGACTGCTCTAAATGCTTGGATAGACATCCAAGCAAGAAAAGAAGAAAATCCTACTGAAACAAGAAATAACTATAATTTGATCATGTGTTGAATTGCACTGTTTCAGTGTATCCTTTCCTGATTGCTTTATAATCTTGAAAACAAAACAAAACAAAACAAAACAAAACAAGACGGAAACCTGCTTCCCTACATAATTGTTTCTGTTAATATCCCCAACAAATGATCATACACTTTTCTTGCATATTTACTTGTTTAAAAGTAATTTAGGCTTCTGTTGTATTCTGCACTTGGCACGAAAGAGCCCATAAAGCCCTTGGCAGGAAAGATTGTTTGCTTTCCTCAGACCCTAATCCAGAGAGGTGCAGAGCAAGCTGAGCCCCTCCTGAAATTGAGAGAAGGCCCTTGGAGATTAGGACTTCTGAGACTATTTTATTTCCATTGACTTCAGACTTGCAAGTCTTTGTTTTTCATCTTCCTCTAAAGTTATTTTAATTAAAACAAAACAAGTCAGAAAATCCCACATTTCAGCAAAGCAGGGTCCAAAATAGCCTTGTCTCTTTGTGTTTGCTTACTAGGTCCTCCTAGGAGTTAGACCTCCAATTTAAAAGCGTGTTGTATTCATGTGAAGGGAGAATGGAGATTTCCACTCTGTGAATTTTCCCCAGAATATTTATGTTGGGAACTGCTCTGCATAAAAGAACGAATTTACCATAGAAGAAAGCATAACTTCCATGTTCCTAATATATGTATCCTCTGACATCCAAGCAAATGACACAGAACTAACATGCTGCCCATGTGGAAAACCTGTGCTTCCATCCCAGTGCTAGATGACTAGGAGTCGTCAGTGTGATACAGAGATGAAAAGCTACTCTGATTCTAGGGTACATCAGGCCTGGCTTTGTCAGTGGAGATAGGGAAATACCAGTGTTGGTAAGGCCTCATTTCAGATACTGCAGTTCTGTCACCTCTGTTCAAAAAAGATAAACTGAAACTAGAAGGGGTGCAGAGAAAGGTTTCTAAGATGAGTTTAGGAACAGAAGAACTATGTTACAAAAAGAGATAAAAAGAGCTTGGCTTGTTTGGCCTAGCAAAATAAGACTAGAGATGGGAGATAATGACCCTTTACAGATACATTGAGGAGTAAATATTGGGGAGGGAGAAGAATTATTTAACCTAAAGGATAATGCTGGAACAAGATCAAAGGGATATAAATTGGTCATGAATAAAATTTAGACTGGAAATTGGGCGAACGTTTCCAAGCTTCGGAAGAATGACACTCTTGAATAGTCTTTCAAATAGAGTAGTGATGGGCAAAAAACTTCGATTGAAACTTGTGATACGAGTCCTTGAATAACCAAGTGGGTTTGAGAAAAAAAGACTTCATCAACTATGTGTTGAAGGTGTTGCTTACACTAGGTATTTACATAAAATTTATTCTATGCTCTGAAGCTTCTACTGATTGCCTGCCAGGGATAGGAAGAATCTTTTTCCACTTCATACATAATTTTGCTTCTCAGGCTTTTTGCCCTTGTTTTCCTTTGCCCTGAAGTATAAGGGATTAGCCACAGAGGAAGAGCGGAAGTAGAAATAGATGCACAGGCATTCCTCAAAGTATTAAAGTCTTCCAGGTGGCTTTGATTATGTTATTGTCCAAGTACCTGGTTTTCCACTGATTGCCAGATCTGATGTCAGTAGGTAATTTCCTCCTCATTCAGCTTTTTACTGAAAGGCATAGACTTGTCCCCCACCTAAGACCACCCGAGAATTTAATGTAACATATCCTAAATAATATTATATCCAAAATATTATTGACAAAGTCAATCTCTTGCTTCCTTTCTGTCATAGGTGATGGCTGCAGCTGAAAGGATTTGACAACAGTCTGAAATTCATGAAAATTGTCTGTACTGGGCGAGGGCTGGTGGAGTAAGGCCAAGCAGCTGTTCCACAGTGCACAGGATGACACACCAGGATGCAAGCCTTCCAGACTTCGATTAACCATGAGTCTCAACACTTTGAAACACAAAGGGTAATGAAGTGTTGTTGCTGTTGCTACAAGAATGCCTTTTACCCAGCATTCATTTTATCCTCTTTGTCTTATGGCCAAAGAGCGACATGTGATGATGTGCGATGCTGTTTCCTATTCCTTGCATCCAAAACTGAATCAGTATGGTGAGACATGGAAAGAGGCAGCGTATTGTCAAGGCAGTCGTCACTAGTCAACCGTGCATTTCCCCTCCAAGATCAGCTAGTACATAGCGCAAAGGAAGCCCACATCCACACCTTAGGGTCAGTTTTCCATAGCGTTTTTCTTTCATTACTTGCCAGCATTTTTATATGGCAGTCAGACTAATTCTCTAGCCCAGTACCATCAGGATGAAGCTTCTTGAAAGGCAGATTTTTAAAAACAGCTTAGGCAAAACTCAGTTCTGCCTTTCCCTCTGAAAAAACCCTAGCCTTTCTGCCCATTCTGGGTACTATTGCCAGCCTCTCCTTCCCTCTAACCTAACCTGTGTCACGATCTGACATGAAAGACCATTTCCCTCCTACAACCTCTCTGTGGCTTCCTACAACCCGCTCACTGGTCATTTGTCTTCTTGATCTGCTAATTATACAGGGCCAGCTGGCTCCCAGGTCCCTGGTCCATGCTAGGGCAGCATACTCTGTTACTGTATTCCTATAGTCCATGAAGCCCATGTGCTTTGGAGCCAATTTTAGCATTTACAATTAGGAATGCTCTAAATAAATTCTTTGTTCTTTCCTTTATGTATCCCAGAACTTTGCAACTCTGCACTTGGTCTGCAGATCCACTTGGTCCTGCAGGTTTTGCTTACACTGATAGCCTGTTGCCTCCAGTACAGACACATGTCTTAGTAAGTAAAGGTTAAAGGATTAAGTCTTTGAATTCTGTCTGTCATGCAAACTCCATCTCTCAACTGCTTCACAGAAACTATTAGTGCAGTTTCAGAGATAAATGAAAGTAAAAGCAGGAAGACAGAAGTAAGGGGGAAGGGAGGAGTTTTCATCTGAGATTTAAAATGAGATGAAAAGCCAGTGAAGCAGAGAAATACAGACAAGCCCGTTCCAGATGGCAGGAGGCATAGAGGAGAAGTTTCTCATCCCACCTCTGGCCACATTGCATGGAGGGACAGAGAACAAACGGTCACTTGATGAAGTTAAAGGGCATTACATGTAGAAAAAAAAATAAAAAATAAATGCTTCTCTGCACAGGATGTAGAATATACTGCGGAGAAAGTCATAGAGTTAAATACTAAGACTGGATTTTTATGAGTTTGATCATTGTGTGGTTATTAATGACATGCAGTGCAGTGTCAGGTAACTTAAATGTAATCAAATTTGAAAACTTCCTACAATAAACCATCTCCTACCAGGGCCAGCAAAATATGCTAAACTTGGGATGTAAATGCTCAAATAAAATCCCACCATTAACTTGGAGTGTTACAGTGATGTGTTGCCATCTGCAAGAAACAAATACTGCTGGAGACCAGGCACTTGCCACACTGACCACTGCTTATGCTGTTTCTCTATGACCTTGGTGCTATTTTTGCTCATCAATTATGCTGTTCCTGTTCATCTGGGTATTCAAATCTGAGTATTTTTTCCTTTGTATAGTCAGGGAAAAAGTGAAGTGATGTGCATCCCCATCCGGACTCCTAGAGGATTACTGAAGGTCAAAGTTAGGATAACCAGCATTTACTTCATGCAGGGTTGCTGTTATCTGAGCAGTTCAATTAAGATGAGGCTGAAAGGAAAGCAGCTGGGGCTTTAAAAGCTCTCATCTCTCACCAAGCCCATCTTTGTGCCCCATACCTTTTATCTGCTTGCCTCCTGTTCTCAGAGAGCACTGGGATTCCCCAAAATCTATTTAATATATTGGGACCTTCAGTTACTGCCCAAGCCACCCCTCACCCCCACCCCTCCCGCCCCCCACCTTTCCTCACAGGGATCTTTGGGATGTTTCAGGAATTTAGCAGGTTGGAATGAACAGGAACAACAAAAAATTACATCAATTTCATTTGAAAAAAATAAGCATAATTTTTTAAGAAATGATAGGGAAATTCCTTCTCTCCGTTTTTAACCTGCGACATTCATTAGTTACAAGAACATTCTCTGCTCACATCAACCTTTGCATCTGCATTTGACTACCCACAAGATCTGATGCAAGGCAGTCCTTCCTCATTTCTGTGGGAGTCCTAGCTGAACACTCCTGATAGGCACAGACAGTGCTGGGCTCAGCGTGAACTGCAGTGTAACAGCTACACACCAGCTGGTGAATGGCATTACAGCATTGGCGACCAGCTTTGAATAAAAGCACAGTAGTTAAATCATTTATTCAGAAAATGAGGGATCAGGATTCATTAGTAATGTGCCTAGAAAGAAACTTGAGTTTGGGTAGCAGGCAGGGGTAAAGCACTCGTGTCTCAGTTGAAGCCATCTCCTGTGCAACAAAATATGCAAAATTCACATGCCATAAAAAAGGAAAGACAAAAACACCAGGAAGATCAGTGGAAGAGTGCTGTGTGAGTTGGAAGTCAATGGAACAGGGCAGCAGGGCCATATGCTGCTGGTGTGGAGTGGGCACGGGGGCTGAGGGACACAATTATTCTGCATGCATCCTCCATTACCAGCTGGAAGCACAGGTGAGAAACACAAGGGACTTCCTATTGTGTGCTTATTTCAATTGCTATGTCTTTGCTTCCAGCAGTAGCAGGGCTAAAGGTTGCAAATCACATTCTGGCTTACTCTAACTGGGCCAGACTCTAAGGAGTCTATCTCTTCACTTAAAAAGACAAAACCAATTACCAACAATCTGCTTCCAAGGACAAAAAGACCGGCTTGCTAATGAGGGACTATGAGAAGCCCATTCCATCTGAAAGGCAATTTCACACCATCCCACTGTTCATTTAAATGTCTTCTTTAATAGCCATATTTTTGTCCATTAATAGTCAGAATACCATATTTATTCCTATTGTCTGAAGTGTGGCCCCAATAATTTTAATGGTAATGCTATTTTTATTCCATGTAATGGAAAAGGAGATGGGATATACAGAATTATACAGTCTGGATCATATACTCTACCATGATCTTCCCATTTGGCTTGGGAGCCGTACAACAATATAGAGCAAAGTCGAGAACTTAGGCTTTGGAAGAGAGGGAGGGTTTTATCTATTTGTGACTCTAGTTAGGTTCTCTTTACTAATTGGGTCTCTGTGCCCAGAAACAGGACCAAAAATCATTCATGGGAGAAAATTCTCCAATGCAAACTAAAAAAGCAACCATAAAAAGAGGTCTTGTTTTATGGCATGCTCCATTGGTATTGCAGCATTCTGCCTATGTGGGCATATTTTCTAACACATTATGCAAAAACAAGTCAGGGAAGATGCTGAGGATTGTAATTTTCTAATTTAATTCTGCCATTTCCAGTAATGGAAAGCCATACTATTGCTATTTATCTTCATAAGTGACAGATGCATTTCATTAAAACTTCCTTAAATAATTTCTCATGGCACTTGAAGGAGGAAAAAAAGGAGTGAGAAGATATCTATTTTGTAAGCACGCACGCATCGATGTTTTGAGGGCTGTTAAACACGCAAATGATCTATGACATTGCATTAAAGAGGTCAAGTAAAAAGACATTTGTCTGGTGGTTTTTGAAATGTTGATGCCTGTTGAACACATCGTGAAACAATCTGACATTGACTGTTGCTGCATGAAAATACGCTAATAATATCACCATATAGTGATATAATGACTGTCACTTGGGAGAATCCCAAAGCTCAATGTAATGCTATGACAGGCAGACGTTTCACCTCCAGATACTGCTGAAATGCTGCCAGGTAGGAGCAGGAGGGTGCAGCAGCTGTAGAGCAAGTGACTCTGCAGAATAATTTGGCCAAGAAGTGAAGAACTTCATATTCAGTCAAAACTGCATTTAAATAAGCAATGTTCCAGGGCAGGTGAATATTCGCCTAATTTTCTTTCTGTGCCAGACAACTGATAGTGGAGCAATAAAAGCTCTTTTGAAGAAATCTGCATCATGTGCTGATGAACTTCTAAAGGGTGGGCATTCTGTGTAAAGTCCTAGCCCAGATCTTGGCATATAGGAGTTACAAGGAAGCAATGAAAGCACTGGAGAAGGGAGAGCTCCAGGAGAGACCATGTGCCATTTTTCTGTTGTCCTCATATTCCACACAACTTAGGGAAGCTTGAAGGCTTGCAGCAGTTCCTACAGGGTCATTAGGTCAAGGAAAATTGCCAATGCATCTAAATCATTCTCCTCACCCGTTCAGAAGAAGATGGGATGGAGTGGTTTAGAGGTAGTACTGTCATTATGCGCTCCTCAGTTTCCCATTTAGAGTAGCTTTATAAATTAGGGGGTTGGTAAAAGGGGACAGAGTGGCAAAGACAGCCTTGCCCAAACTGCTGTCAAGCCTATCATCCAGTCTAGCAACTGCTGCCCAACAGTGCTGGCAAAAAGGCCAGTGGCTAGGTGAGCTGTTGAGAAAGACTTCACCTCCAGAAAAAGGAAGTGTTCTTCCATACAGTGGTGGTATGGATGGAGAAATTTTCATGGTCTGTAGACAATGCTGTTCTTATCTAGGGTCCCCTTGTTAAGGCCCCAGAGCTGTCAAGTGAGCTGGAAGAGTGCCTGCAGTCCCTGTTACCATCCCCCTGGTACTCTACTTATTTGGCCTCAGCACCTTTCCCTGACTCTACATTTGCTCTCAGCTCACTGAGCAAATAAACCCAAGTGAATAAGCTATTCAAGAAATGCTGCCCTCTTTTTGGTTCATGAATCTTGCAATCTCTTCTCACTGTTATTCTAAACTACTCACTGAACATGCTCCATTTGTTATTCTTCCCCAGTGGAGTTTGTTGACAAAGAAGTCATAGTGAGTACTAGAGCAGTGTAAATCAGCACGGACTAGACAGGTGGTCTTCTTCCTACACTGACTGAAGAAATGCTAACTCTCTGACTAAAAATTGTCACCTTCTTAATGGAAACATTAGCAAATGAGCCAAAGCTTGCTTTCTCCAGTGTGCTTAGATGTGGTTTCCATAAGTAGAGTGCTCTTAGTGCTTTTCAGAAGGGCAGATCCACTGAGTTCAGAGCAGCGTCGCCCAGGGCTTGGTACAAAAGCCCACACTTTGGAGCCAGGGTCTGCCGCCTCCTTCCAGCCAACCTGGAACCTGCTATGAATGCCAGGGCACCCACTGCCCAATACAGTCTGTACTTCATCAGGAATCTACTTCCTTTGAAAACTCCAGCTCTAAAGGTATTTTATACCATGGTCGTTCCCAAGTTACCTGAATCTGTTTCCCAGTCAGCACTAGGACTCTCAAATACAGGACCTCAATTGGCAGTAGGAGTTCAGCATGTAAACTGGGACCAGCACACATAAGACTTACCACTCCTCTTCCTTCACTGCTCATGAAGTCAGTCTTTATTCATATATTATGGCAATGCTGTATGAGAAGGTGAGACAGAACTCTTGCTGGAGTCTTCCCTTGCTCTGTTTTCTGGTCTTATTACTACTGATGCTTAGTCATGCCAGATTCATGACAGTTGCCATTGAGTCATGATGGCAGGTGGCTCCGGTTGGCCCTGGCTGCAAGCGGATGAGACTACCTATTTGGGCAGAGAGGACTAGTGCAGAGGAAGTCACACAGAGAACGACTCAGGGGAGCTAGCCTGGCAACAGGACCTGATGTTGTCAGCTCATCAATAAAACCAAGCTTCAGAGGAGGCTGAGCTTTCTTACTCACGCTCTGGTGTTCAGAGCATGACTCAACTCATTCACACCACACAGCACTCGGAGGCCAGCCACATGGAACGTCTTTCATCTGTGGCATTTCAGCTGGACTGTTCCTGCCACCGCCTCTTCCTTTCCCCTTGTGTTTCTGTGCAGGTGATTAGTTAGGACTGACGTTCAATGCTTCTGTGGAATGGCTTAACAGTTACCAAAAAGCAGAAGCCAAGGAGGGGAGGGCAAATTTCCCTTGCAGTTAATCACTGGCCATGCTGTGGAACTCATCAAACTTTGAGGAAGTAATTGAAGCTATTTGCACTTGTGGAAATTGGGAAAGACAAAAGTACAGGAAATTGCTTGTTGTTTTGCTCTCAGCGCCACAGCTATGATTACTCTCTTGTTGGATGAGGTTCCTTTAGAAGAAATGGTTTCCAGCTAGAGGATAAAGAGACCAGTCAGATTTTGTTTAGTTTGTTTGTTTTGAAAAAACCTTTTCATGCTTCCTCTGATACATGAAGACAATCTTGGTGCATGCAAAAAACAGCCCTCTGAAAAATGAGGAGCTGTAAGGCCCACCAGAACACACTGTGCTGCTTCACCTATCAGACATTTAAAAGTGAGGAGGGTTAAGTACAGCTCTTGGTGGATCTGAGACACACTAGAGAAAGAACATTTTTGGTCAGACATTGTTCTTATATGTAAAAATGTAACTTTGTAATAGAAATGAAAGATCTGCACTTTTGATCAGTGTTTGGAATGGCCAGTTCAGAGACTTCATTAAGGTCTGAGGCACGTGCAGCAAATACAAGAAATAGACTGTCCTGAGCATCAGGTCTCTGACTCTGAATGGACAGACTGGTCCGTCCTCCCAGGATGACAGATCGCCAAGGTGGCCCGGGATCCCTCTGAACACACCTGCAGCCCGTATTCCCTGGAATGCCCCTTAGAGGTCGCTATAGCAACACTCTCTCCCAAGACCAAATTCCCTAATAGGCAACCACGAGACTGGAACTGTGTAGGGAATAAGGGCTTCCTCAGAACTACTTCCATGCGACCCAGGCATGCTAAGAATTTAGCTTGATACCTCTATCTTGATTTCCATATAATTGCTGCGAATTGCCTCCCTCTTGAGGTACAGGTTCATGTAGCAGTACTTAAAATTGTGACCTGAAGAAACTCAGACTACTTCACAAAACTCCATGTACATGAAAAGCATCTCCTGCCAGCCCTTCTGTGGCCTCAGCAGAGTATGACAACATTGAAATGAGTGGTAATATACTAGACCAGAACTTCAGGTGACATAAATCAATGCGGTACCACACACTTCAAGCCATTTGTAGTTTAAAACCTACATCAGTAGGAGTAGCGTGCACAAGGACAGAGTGTCAAAGTTCTATTTCTCTTTTTCCCGCCAGCTTCCTTTATTATTTTGTTATCGCTGTTGTAGACCCGTAGCACTCCTTCCTATCTCGTTACAAGGATAAAAACTGGAGTCACTTTGTAGCATACGATACATTAACTTGTGACTAGGTATACGATACCAGCTGTAACGGTCCCATCCACAATGACAAGTAATTGGGTTAATACTGTTGGATAAAGTTTTTCTTTTCCAAAATGACACATTTAGTTTTTACATCTGCAGAGAAGCAAGGGAAGAACCAGCACAGAAAACAAAAGATCGTTTGGTTTATTTTTGTTGCATAATTTAATAAGATATAAATTCTTACCTCCACTGGAGTTGGGCCTAGACAAGTGATGTACTCAAAATGCTATGGGGATGACAGCTATGTAGCAACTGCAATATTTAATCAAGGACTAAAATGAATCTAATATGAGTATCCAAGCCATTTTACATTAAAGTGAATGACAGCACCTCAAAGCAGTGATAGAAGAACAAAAGTGACCACTAGGCAGTTCCAAGGCAAGAAAATTAGCCTGTTTTTTTTTTTGTTGTTGAGGTATGATACTATTTTAAATTTATGTGAGAAATCAAATAAATGCCTGTAATAACACTGCACTGGGTTCTGGCATTTTCTGATTGTCAGTAGAATTGAGAATCGCATGGATTTGTCAGATGGCACATAAGAAAATGCAAGTATAGTGGCACACATGACCTGAAGGTAGAAGTTAAGTCCTGCTTTCATTTGTGCCAAGCAGACTCTTGGTAGAAACCACTTTTGGATGTTCAGTAGGGTATATGAGATCAGAATTTTATACTGAGACTTGCCTTTTAAGGCTTGCCACTGCCTAGGATGTTTTAAGGGCATCCATGTGGATATACATATAATGTTTCCATGATGATATATGTGGAAATGGCTTCTCTGAAATCTGCACCCACTTAAATCAGTTAAATGTCTGCCTCTGATTCTGGGTTTTGTTTCTTTCTTCCTTTATCTATTATCTTTCTTTTTAAGATGTTCATTCCATATAATTGATGGAGATCAGATTTTTGTTTTCACCTCTGCAAGGCCCATTTTTAAAAGTCATCTTGTCACTCTTTCATTCACTGCCTTTGCTCTCCCTCTTCCTTCTTAGTCTGTTAAATCAGACTCCATTTTTCCTCCAATTGCTCCGCACAACCTTGCATTCTGCATATTGACCTTTCATGTGCTGCCACTTGGATCACCAGCTCTAGCCATTACATTAGCAACACACAATTACACCCTCAAGGTAGACTCAAGTGCAGATCCTACCTCTACATAAATACTTTAATGAATGGAAAGATGCTGATGTATGTTTGAAGTATGTTTTCAGCTCACGTACTAGAGAAGAAGGATTCTGCAGAGACTTGAAACCGTGGGTAGTGATGGGAGCATTTTCCAAATGTTTCTGTTCCACCAGAGTGCCCTCTGTATGGTGCTGTTCTATGAAGTGCCCATGCATTATATTTTTTTCTTGAGGTTATTGCCAAACTGCACCCAGTTGTCACAGGGGGGCTGTCACATCTAGTGAGCTCTCAGATGGGTAGCCCTTCTTTGGTGTGAGGACATGGCACTTTCAAAAGAAGTGTTCTTGGTGACTTATTTGATCAATTTTGCCTTTGGTATGAACCACCATCCTGATATGCTGTAGTCTGGTGATATCTGTTGCTGTTTGGGGAGCATGATGTGGCAATTAAAGTACCTATGCCTTTTTTTTTCTTTCAGAATTCAACATACATTTTTCTGTGAACAAGACACATCAAAACTGAAGCAACTCTGGCCTCCCTCCCAAAAAAAGCACAATCTGACTATGAAAGTTGTCAAATCTGATATATAAAAGAATTTGTCGCATGGCTATGTGGGTAATGAACATACCGCTATGTGGGACATGATCTAATGTTTTCTTTATAGTCTTACATTTGTGATAAATTGAGCAATATGTGAAATGGTGGTTTTCAACTAGTTCAAGGTATTGTTTGTATCATGAATAAAACTTACTCACAGTCCCCAGAACACTGACAATGGTCCACTTCTAGGACTGTTCTAAGACCACTTTCTCCCTTCTAGGAGGAATTCTGCTGTGAGAGAAGGGAATTGGAGAAAAAGAACAGTGTGAGGCTATCCTGTACCATCTCTGTATAGAAAGAGATAGCAGTCTCTCAAGTGTCTCTCAAGGGCCCTGCTGGGCATGAGATACTAACTGTGACATTTGGGCTAGGGCAGAGATTCACCACAGGCTCCAGTATCAACTCATGTCTTCATAATTCACAAAAATAACCATCAGATATTATTTTACATAAAGGCATGCAATATTGCTCTTCTTATATTCTTTACTACATTGATTTTGCAAATGGGACCTCCTCCAATTTACAGAAGTCTTGCTTTAGCGCTGTGCACAAAAAAAGTCCTTCTACAATTGGTAAGAGTAATAAAAATCTGTGGCATGAGTGGTCAGTCCAGTATGCCTGTTTAATTAACCAGTTCAAAAGAGGTGAGGAAAAGAGACCACTTCTGAAAGATCCCAGAAGGAAAACAACTTGTTACCAGTGAAGCTGCTTCCCTCCACAATATTCACAAAATCACAGAATGGTAGGGGCTGGAAGGGACCTTCGGAGATCATCTAGTCCAAGCCCCCTGCCCAAGCAGGTTCACCTACAGCAGGTTAGATAGGAATACATCCAGGTGGGTTTTGAATATCTCCAGTGAAGGAGACCCCACAACCTCTCTGGGCAGCCTGTTCCAGTGCTCCATCACCCTCAAAGTAAAGAAGCTTTTCCTCATGTCGAGATGGAATTTCCTGTGTTCCAGTCTGGGCCTGTTGGCCCTTGTCCTGTTGCTGGGCACCACTGAAAAGAGTCTGGCCCCATCCTCTTGACACCTGCACTTTAGATACTTATAAGCATTGATGAGATCCCCTCTGTGTCTTCTCTTCTCCAGGCTAAACAGAGCCAGGTCTCTTAGCCTTTCCTCATAAGAGAGGTGCTCCATTCCCCTGAGCATTTTTGTAGCCCTTTGCTGGACTCTCTCCAGTAGCTCCCTGTCCTTCTTGAACTGGGGAGCCCAGAATTGGACACAGTACTCCAGATGTTGGCCTCACCAGGGCAGAGCAGAGGGGGAGGATGACCTTCCTCGACCTGCTGGCCATGCTTTTTTTTTAATGCACCCCAGGATACCATTGGCCTTCTTGGCCATGTTGCTGGCTTGTGGCATATTCTAGGTTATGCCAGTGTTTGATGTAATGACTTCAGTAAAATCCAAAGCGAAGTGATGGAATGAGTAAGTGTGTGGGGAAAAAAAAAGGGTATTTAGCCTCCTTTTGCACTCATTACAGCAAGGCTTATTCAAACCTTGTCTCTCGTACAAGAGTTTCTTCACTGAGATCTTCCTGAGGAGGGGAGGTGCTAGGTCAGTCAATGACTGCCTCGGTGGATCTTTGAACAGCCTATGGCCCTGCTGGCAAACACATGCAGCCTCCCAACTGAGGCACATCTTTCTCAGAGCTACCACTGCCTGAAACAAGGCTTTCAAGAGAGAGGAAACTTCAAACATGCAATGCCTTTTTGCTGGGCTTGAAAGAACTAACTGCAGCAAAAACTAGGCATGCTCACAACATGAGCTCTGTCAGGATAAACATAACTCTGAAACTCTGCAAGGCTTTTGGAAGTGGGACAATGTGTCATTTCTATGTAAATCATGCAGAAAGGAGAGCTGTTGCACAGACATTTGGAAGCCTAGGTCAATATTTATCATCCAAGAATTTAAGTCCAATTAATTCACCTACTTTTTCCTGATTAATTACAAACCTGCTTCCTTTACAAAAAGCTGAGCAACAAGGCAACCTGTAGCTGACAGTTTCTAAGCAGTTTTATCTCACTGCCACCAGGGTTTGACATTTCTTTTTCCTTGGCCTGCACAGTTGTAGTGTCACACAGGTAGCGACACTGCTGCTGGTACAGGATCTCCACAGGTCCCCTCCCTCCAGTCTGTGCTGTACTACTCTAGCATCGTCCTCACGGCAAATCTTAACTCAACAGCCAAGCCACAAATCTGGGATGAAGACCTTATTTGCAGAAAAATGCAGTGTAATGACATAACCTGTTAGTGAAGTCTGAATGCATTTGGGACAATCATTTACGACTGGCAAAAAGGAAAAAAAGAAAAGAATGAGGGAAAAATTGCTATGTTTGATTTTGACATTTTCAAGTATAAATCCTTTTATTTCTTGTCCCAACAGGATCTTTCAAGGCTAAATTCAGTCACACTTACTTTTCAAAAGTTTAAACAAATGAGTCTCCCTGCAACACACAACTGAAGCTCAAAACTGAATCCTCTTGGTCAGGTTTCACTCTGGGTCAACTCAGCCAGATACAAATTTTCCTGCTTTACCCATGCTGTTGCAGAACAGAGAATAAACTGTTTGCAAAGCTCAACCATTAGAACATGCTTCCACATTTAGCCTGCTCAAAAGCAGGTCCTGATGGAAAGCACAGAGTTCACAACCAGCACACATTCCCACAGACACAGTTTTGATGCAGAATATAAAAATATACAATAAAAATATTTATGCAACAGTTGAAGAACAGGCTGCGAGCTTTCAGCATATAATTCTGTTTTCAGTGGGATAAACAATTTTTCATGTGCTTTGGCAAATTTTATCCTAATTAAAAGAACAAGTAGGTAACTGTCAGTAGTATATGTGGATAAATTAGAGCAATAATCTAGTCATCCACTCCAAACCTATGCAGAAATTTATGAGGACTGTGATGAGGTGCAGATGAGCCCCTTACAGCAAAGACCATAAGGAGTCCAGAGGACTCAGGATTCCAAATTTACACATTCGATGAAAATTTGCAACTCAGGGCCAGTTTTGCTTGGTAGCACTAACAGGCATGCAGAGCAGTAGAGAAAACCATCACCACATGCATGGTGGTCATTGTTACATATAAAATGGCTTGTTTAATCTGCTGTGCTCTGCTATCATATTTTTTCTTTCACCTCCTGAAAACTGACCTCTCTTTGTCTAGCTCCTTTGCTCATACTTCAGTATCATCTCCAGAAAAGGGTCCAGGAATGTCAGCAGAATTATCTTAATGTTAAGATCCCCCTTAACATCAGCAAAAGCTGTGAGCAAGGGGATCTGCTCATTGATGTCAGCAGGTTTCTGAGATTCTGGTCTGGCGCTACAAGGCAGCCTTGACTGTCCAACACTCACTCTGTGTCTCTGTAGAGAATCATGGCTCTTTGAAGGACACCTTCATTAAGGATTTTGATTGGATTCCTAAGCAAATCTATCCAAAGAGACATTTGTGAACCATCATGCAATTCTGGTATAAAAAAAAAATCCCTCTTCACCCTGAATCTCAGCTAAGCACATTGTCTAGTGAAAGGCTGCTCACTTCACTTCCACAGGTGTCCCCTTTCTATCATCCTTAATGCACAAAGTCTGGATGTTTCCCTATGATGGTATAAAATAGGATGCAGGGCTGTTAAAAGAACAAGATGAACTGAAAAGCCTGTTCTTCTCTAACTGCAAGTTTGGACCTTTCTGACTCACATTCTGTCTCCCTTCCCCCCACTTCACCCCCTCCTCTTCCTTAAGTGCACTTTAACTGCTGGAAGAGGAAAAATCACTTGGATCCCAAGAGCTGGGCACTGTCTAACATCTTCACATCAGAAAACTCTGACAGTGACTGCTACTGCTCCCTGATGCTTGATCCTGGGCCTCCTACACATGGCAAGATACAGGAGGCTCAGTACCTTGGAGGCCAGAATGGTAAGAAATACAGATCCCTGATGAGAATGCAGGAGATGTGAGTCAGATATGAGCAAGACCCAGATTACTGTGAACAACACACCATCTGAGCAATATCCGCTTAATGATGGTCAGAATGTCAGTACAGCTCTCATATTAAAACAACTAACACCTACATCTTCCAGGATCCATAGTAATACTGTGCCATTCAATAATTTGCATTCTGGCCTGTAAAAACCACCATTCTTTTTGCTGTCTATAGCCTTAAAAATTGGCATGCTCAAAAGAAAAGATAATCTTTTCACTTATGATTTCAATCAGTAAAACAATCCTATCTCCTGCTTAACATGTCACTTTTCACTTTGAAATCTCATAGTTGTCATCAATGAATAAGCTGTATCTTGCTGAATGCATAGGAAAACTTTTCACACTCTGAATGTTTGATCAAAACAGAGAGTCAGGAGGAGATCCACACACAACCTCTGCTTCAACCTCTGGAGAACACTGCTTGCTTGCCTGTACACGTTTGAGACACAGAGGTCTTTGCACAGATTGAATTTAGACGTTTACAACACCCGTTCACTTTTCTAGCAATGCTCATAGGTGCTTTTACATGTGGCAGTAAGATGCACAGAGTCCCTTGTTTGTAGTATATTGAAGAGTTGCCTTTGCTCTTCCAGTAACTCCATTTGAGATGTGATTAGACTTCACGATATGTCAAAAAGAAACTCTGAAATGAAATGAAATCACCACAGTACCATATGCCATACTCTGCCTAGGCACAGCAAGAGTAAGTTAAATTCACTATTGCAGCTGCCAGAGTGAATTTGTTTGCTTTTATTGGTATATGACTCAGCTTTAATATTTTTCTAAGACAGTTCTTGATAATTCTATGAACAGATAAGTAACATTAATAACACAGAAGAGTCAGTTAGTTCCTTCCAACCAGCCTAGTAAAACTATTCTGGGTATAAAAGGAGGCAAAACAAGAGTCAGAACACCCAAATTTTCTTCTTTGGAACAGAATACTCCTAACCTTTCTGCCCTGGACAGATTTTCTAATTAGTGAGAGAAAGCATTATTCAGTGAGTTGCATACAAAAGCTAAAAGTACTGAGTTCCTATCCTAGGTCGGAATATTGCCTGTGGTGATCTTCAGTAGCTCCTCCCACAGTCTCAGTTCGTTGGACCAAGAAATATAAATAACTATTTCCCTACAGCACATATGCAGTAAGGCCTTATCAAACTTTCAATAAACTACTTGGTGATTCTGGGATGAGAATATAAATGCACACTTAGATGCTGTTAATTTATACATGTTCCTGCTAATCAGATATGGAATTGCCCCCAATCCCAAAATAATTAGTCTTGCACCAGTGGAAGAAGTCTCCTGAAGCTTCTAGAATGAAAGGGGAAGGAAAGAAAGAGGAAAGGAGAAGAAAGGATGGATCCACCCTTAGATATCAGTTGCACAGATGACCTTAATTCTCACCTTTCCTAACCTCACATTTATGTGACACTGCACATCAGCAATACGAGTGGCTTCTTGTGAACAGCACCTTTATTTATTGCTGCTGAATTCATTTTCCTCTAAGAAATAAAGCTCTGTTACTGCTGGTATTATTGGTCTGCTCTTTCCATTTTCCTACAGCTTTGAACTAAATCCAGTCACCACTTCTTTCTCATGAAGTGATGCAGAGCACCGTGCTTCGGTTCACAGGACTGCTAAGTGTCATTTGGTCTTTTTTAACTCTAACCATAGAAAACAAAGGGAGTTGGCTTTGCCATGATTACTGGGTTTTGTAGATCTCCCAAAAGAAGCCACAAATGAAATACCTGTGACATTATATATTTGTGATACAATTTCAAACATAAGAGTTTCCATTTCTGTAGGCTAACCCCTATTCCCTTCTCCCACAATTTCACATCAGCCCCGTCTATTAGATGGAGTTAATTTCTTTCAAGCTCCTGCTGTGCATGGCTGTGACTGACAGAGACGGGTGCTGTTTGCAAGTGTCAGTGGAGCATGACCTCGAGTTAATACATTGTATGATGAAAGAAAAAAAGATTCATTCAGCATGTGAACTCTATGCTGAGATTAGCCAGAAGTACTGAGCACATACAAATTGCTGTTTTGTCAGCACAGCGCTTGGCGGAGTTTTTAAATATTCCAGCTATTCTAAGCCATCATACTCAAGGCTGGGGCAACTAAAAAAAGAGGAGAATCAAAATAGCATTTCCAATCCAAACGCCATTGTTTCAGATAAGAGGTTTGGACCTGGATGCTTAGAGCAATGCATGACCTCCTGGCAGCTGCAGCCCTTAGTTTGATGTGAAAGGACTTGCAGTAGCATGCACAGAACTGTCTGCAAAACTCAGAGAAGGGACCACAAGATATGTAGCTTTTCAGTGGTAGATGTCAGTTTAACTCCAGCCTGGCCAGAAGCAATTGGAAGTTACAAGGATCTCCACAGTCTGTCTAGCTGCTTGTGCTAATTGCTCTCATTTCAGTTGCCTGTGGACATAAGTTGGTCTTCCAGACGCCATGTCTACATCTGGTGTTAGCAGAGCAGTCAGGGGCCACACAGGCCATGGTAGGTGACCTCTTCTCTCACCCAGGCAGTTCTGTCCGGGGCTGAGTCTCTGTCTGTCTGAGGGGCACTGCCTGCATTAGCATTTAGGGCATAGATCTTATATGTAGTTGGCTAAAACTTTAGAAGGTTAGGGAAAACACCAGGAGAATATCAGTGATATTTTTTGCAATTTCTCCCCAGCTATATAGTTGGTCCTGTCTTAGAATTTAAAAACAATGGAACTGTTAGCAGAGGGATTGGAAGAAATACAGTTTCGCTCCCTCCTCTGACTAGTTCTAGCAGTAACTATCACCAGAGGCAGGATTGCAGAGAAGATATCAAATCTCCTTCTATCTGTGCTTCTTATTGTTGACTTTGACAACTACATCCATTTAGGGTCAGATTCTATCATACATTGCTGCTTTGAAACCAGCAGACATTTGGGGCAGACAATAAATGCAGAATTTAGAGTATAACAACTTCAGTACTTTCAGTGCAAAGAATCTTCTGTTCACTGCCTGTCTCCCTCATGCATGGTTCTCTTGCCTTTGTGTCTGACCCTGTGTTCAAAAACCTCTGCATCATCTGTTCCTCATCCAGTCTTAACTGGACAAGCTTCTTCTATTTTCATTTTCATCTATCACTTTTTTGAGTCCTTTAAAACAGCAAGATCCAAAATGTTCCTGTCTTTTCCTAAAGGCGATCAGACCCTAAGACAATGCTTACTACATTCTCCTCTTGCCGCTCTTCTACTTCCCCTTTTACAGCTGCCTCATGGAAAGTGTCATACAAAAATCTGCTTGAGAGGCAGAGGACAGTAAATGCTTTCTTTTGTGGAGGCAGCAATATCTATCCTGGGGTTGCTGCAGCCCATTAAACCTAACACACAGAGATCTTGGGACTTCTTTGTGTTAATAAACTTTGCATTTTTGTTACTAACGAGCAGCAGTAGCTCTTAAGAAAAGACAGATTTTGCTGAAGCTTATTGCTTATTTAATAGAGTCATTTCACAAGTAGATAGTTTAGACCACCAAATTGTTGGTAATACTTCAGTGCAGTATCTGGTTTTCCCTCAGCAACCCCCATCATGTGCTGACCCAACCCAGTGCTGTTAAGTTTAAAAGACATGGCCTGCAGGTCAAGCTGATCCAAAAAGCCCCCCAGCCAATACTGGCCAGTTATGATTCTCTATTTGCTTTTTCTCTCCATTTGTTCATCTGCTCTGCCCTCTCACATGGTTTCTCTCTGCTTTGCATGTAGGTCACTTACAGTGCTAAGGAGTAACTGAGGGGAGAAAGGAGACGGCATCAGTATTAACGCTTATGCAGAATTATATACTACATATTTATATGCTACTACTTGTCAAGCACTTGCTCTAACAATGTGCTTTCATTCACTTGCTGTTGTGGGCAAAAGCCAATATAATTTTTTTGCACAGGTGTGCGTGCACTAAAGAGTCATGCTTGCCGCTGAAAGGATGGATCGGTCAAACTGCCAGTGAACAGCAAAGTTGAGTNAAAAAAAAAAAAAAGAGAAAGAAAAAAAGGCCAGGCAGCATTTCCTAGAGAGCTCTGCAAGCTTGCTGGGACCCTCTTAATAGCCTTGCAAATGTTGTGAGTGGTGTGCAGGCAGTTGCCACTAAACGTTGCAAATGGGAGAACTGCCATCTTTCCATAGCGTCAAGACTGGAAAATACCTAGAGCCTGAGATTCAGACTTGGTAATCTAGACTTGGTCTGCCACCTCCTGGCTGTACCAGATACCGAACAGAATTTAATATGCTGAATAGCCTACTTCGTATCTTACTCCCATTCGGGTCATGGGATTGATCTAAAGTTCACTGAAATGACCAAGCTTCACCCTAGCCCTGGAAAGTATATGCAGAATGAATGGAGACACAGACAATGCCTTTTGGATTGTAAATATGAAAGAAAAGCTTTGCTGACTGTACACTGCACTCCATGCGTGCATTTTAAAATACAATGAAAACATCATTAAAGTTTTTTCTACGCCTGCTTCCCATACAATTGTGTTTTATTAGAGTTTCTCACCTTAAAGCGGAGCCTCTAGAGGTATTTCTGATGTTGTAGTTGTCAGACTTTGTTCTCCCAAACGTTTAGGAATCTCTACTTCTTTATTGCTCCGTGGAAAGGAAGTTCTGTAAGCAAACAAAAAAGGACTATATACTTGTTTGTTTTGTGACCTGGGAGTATAATATGGAAAAAAGCCTCTACTTAATATTCTTCTTCTTTCCTTCCTAGCTTGCAATGTCTAGCAATATTTCCTACTAATGTTGGTGCAGGGATGAAGATAGATATTGACTTTCATCTCTGTACAGAATTCTGGCTTTACTGCTCCATAAACTGCTCCAAGAGAATAATAATAATATGATGTCATGATTTATAAGCACAATATAGGGTTTTTTTACATTTTTATACAGTTTCAAATAGTATTTGCTTTCACAGTTTCCTTTTATCTGAAATTCTAATCAATAGAAAGTCATAGAAAATCTCAATGAGATTGTAAGCCTAGAGACATATAACCTTTGGCAATATGAGTACAGAGGTAAAAAGGGAATGTGGGTTTGGAGCTCCTGTTGCTGTAAGTCTGCCCTTCAGTCATCATCCATTGATTTTGAGCAAATAACTTTTAACTTCCTCAATTAGTCAGGTCTCCCACCTGTAAAATGGGTGAGAATCATACTGCTCTACTGTGGTTCAAAAGCAGGTTTACAGCCCTCCATTCTTCCACATTTGTTAAGGACTCTGATAGTCCACTGAATGATATTACCCTTTAGAAATGTTTCTCAAAAAATGCAAACCTAGACAAAAGCACCATTGTCTTCATTTTGAAACCCGTATTATCTTTGCTCTGCAGCTGCGTAACATCAAATTCACCCGGTAGGAGAACATTCTTCTCTTGGTTTACATGTGTGCAAAGAAGTGATGTATTTTTAATGAGATTTATTTTCATGACAGGAATTGCATTGACAATTTGCATTAACAATAAGCTAAATTAACTGTTCAAGAGTAGAACTGGCTTTCTCACATTTGTGTCCTTTAATTAACCCACATGGTATGTCAATTTTGGATTAAGCCCTGCCTTACGCCATCTATAAGATCGAAGTCATCCTTCCATAAAATCTTTGATCACCTTTCTTCATGCCCATTAACCCTTTGAAGACATAGCTCACAGAAAAAATTAGAAGGGCATTTTGCTTTAACGTTGTACCAAAAAAACACAGTAACTCTTTTTTTTCTATTTTGTCTCAAGTGAACTGGCAATTGTTAAAATTATCAGCTGGACAGAAATTTGTATTTCCAGCGGGGTTTACTTTAAGTACCTAGTAATTTACTGGAATTAGCAAGTCACTTCCCATGTTAATTGAAAATAAATTATATTATACAAAACCCTGGTGACCTCCAAATGGAACTGAAACCTTTTAGGTCCCCAGTACAGGTCTTTACCACATGTGCAAATAAGTAATTGGTAGCACTAGATGTCTGTTATCATCCATAGGGATCAGTTGCATGAAGGAGAAACTCAATCAACAAACTTGAGGGATGTAGGATACATACTTCATTGCCAGATAATAAAGATACTTGCCAACAAACAAAGAAACATGGAGACTCAAGAAAGCCTTGGGTTGTTTCAACACTGGATGAGAAAGAACAGACATGGGGCTGTATAAATGCTGCTTCTGTTTTCTCCCTGCTTATTCTCCTTCCTCCCAGGTCCTTCCTTCCTATAATATCAAGTCCTAGTACAGTCTCCAACTTTTGCCCTTTTTATCTGCTTTACCTGTGTGCTGGCCCTGCTCCCCACTCCTCACCCTGTGGTGCTCCGCTCTTCACAGGAGAAGCTGCCAGCTATGAGTTGCAGCATGGAGCTGCACACAGGCAGATGAGCTGGCAGGTTGAAGCTGGAGGATGCTGACTGCAGATGTCACCAGCCAGAAATTTAGCTGCCGAATTCTAACAAGCTTCTGCTGAGGGTGTCCAATTTAAAATTGGTCAGAGTTTATGATTTGGCTGATTCATGTTTTCTGGGAGACAGCAAAAGGGGCTTACTTGATACCCAAAATGCCTTTTTCGATAAAGCCTGGAAGAAGTAAGACTTCCAAATCAAAGAACTGTAAGCTTTTAACCAGGTCAACATATTTGCCATACTTTCATTTTTATGTTTGGTTGAAAGATTTTGGATAAAATTTTTCAAATTCTGGCTGACATGAGCTGTTGTGAAAGGGTGCCTAGAAAGCCAGTGTTACAAAACATTTTAGATACCTCTGACACGTCTGCCTTCTATCACAGTACCATAGAGCCTAATCACATCTCATTGCAGTAATGGAAACATTCCCCTTACCCTCAGTCCCAGAGAATGAAGCACAGAAGATGCATTTTGAACCTTTGACTCCAACAGTCACACCAGAAAAAAATTAAGGAACAAAGCACAATATACACCTTACCCAAAGGACGTAAAGTCTAGGCCTGGACACAGGCTTGGAACAGCAAGTCTCTATGCTGTTAAACTGCTAGCACAGCTCTGGCACAGCTCTGGTTTGGGTCAGCTAACACTCTTCCAGACAATGCCTGTGCATGGTTTGGGGGTGACAAAGGCTACAGATTGTTCCCAGTAGGCAGCCTGGATGCAGCTCCCTTGTTTTGGAGGGTCGTGAGTTTAGCTGTGCCTTGCCCAGATTTTACTAGTTTGTTTGCCACCTTGTTTGTTTACTAGTAGTTTGTTTACTACCTTGCCATTTTGTTTACTAGTAGAGAGAGATTCAAACAGGCTCATAACTCCAAAAAATGACTGTGGTCCCTCAGGGAGATGGTGTGACAGTAGCTTACTCCCCACTTACTTCCCCTTCCATTTATCATCAAAGAAATGGGCCAGTGGTACTCAGGTTGTTAAACGTGCCAAGTAAGGCAGTTAAACTACCTATTTGGAACAAGAGTTTTTAAAATTACAGCAAAAGAATAAGGAGGAAGGTCATTTTTATACCCATAGCAAGAGACCAAAAAGATAGCATATCAAGCACATTTTGGCAGGAGATGAAGCCAAGGATCATTACTTGGAGGATTCAAAAAATGTCATTAGCATCTGTACTTTTCCTACTTCGTTCTTATTATGACATCTTGGCAAAGTGCTAAGAACTATTTATAAAGAAAAGGTTACAGATGCTGGCAGATAGGGGCAGATAGGATCACAAGAGCTTGAACTAGAGGAACATTATCTGCCAAGTCAAAAAAAAAAAAAAAAAAAAAAAAAAGAACTTTTGGAGCTAGTGAGGAAAGATCAAAAAGAATTAACGGGCAAAGCAACAACTGCAAAGGTAAGAATGACAGAAGATGTTTTTAAATTGCGTGCAAGAGTCCAAGCATCATAATGGGAACAACAGTTAGAAACAGGAGAATTCTAAAATGATCTGAAGCAAAAGGAATGTGTAGGCAGAACATCAAGGAACATTTACAAATAGACAATCCTCACAGAAAAAAAAGAAAATCATGTATCTAGGGAGAGGACTGAAGAAAATACTTAAATCAGTACCATCCAGAAATGAATTAAAATGAGGGAGTCCCAGTCTAGAAGGAAACTTTAAAGCTAGATTTTGGAAAGCAAATATGGTTCAGTCTGTCATCCCTTCTCTTTGAATCCAATGACATAGGTCATGTTGAAGCCGTGTGAACGTGTAAGGAGGAAGATAAACAAACCTATCACAGATGATAATTTAAAGCAGATGACTGGGGCGGGGGCGGGGGGGAAGAGAACCACCTCTCTGGCACCATCAGTTACAAATCAGTCAGGCATGCCTCAAGGCTGCAAAGCTTGGGAAACCTGACAATCTTAGAAAAATGCACTAAAAATTTCTTCTGACAGGTATTGCAGCCCTCTTCAATTAGGAGGTGAGTTTTAAGACCTACTGCAGAAGCAACAGAATTAGTAAAAGTTAAAAAAAAAAAAAAGTGGTCAAGAAAGATGCTGTTCTGAGAATAGAAGCAAAAGCTTATTCCTGTGTTTAGATCATTCAATTAAGTTAGCTGTGTGGATTAACCTTGTAGGGAGGTGACATGAGCCTGAAGCCAGCTCCAAGAACTAATACTGTGTTGAAATGCAAATCTTGAGGAGTAATTATGTAAAAGCTCTTACTAGGCAAGTTTGAGGGGGAAACCTTAAAAATAAACTGTAAAGAACAGCCTGACCAGAAATGAGGCAGGACTGTGTGGAATTTCAATTGCTATGCCAGGGGACAGAAATGAAAGAAATGTGCTAAGAATGTCAACTACGACCCTGCTGTGAAACACTGATGTTCCCCAAAGCATGAAGGGAGAGTGGCTAGCCTTGTAAGCCACCAGCATATTCATCCAGCCCTTCCTTCAGCTAAAAAGAAGAGCTGGGCATTAGAGACGTGTGCTCCGTGCCTCTGAGAGCACCCTCACCTGCAGGAGAGAGCAGGGTCACTTCCAGAGCATGTCTTGGAGGTTTGATCTCTCACAGCTATATAACATGCTATCAAAAACAAATGGGGCATTCTGCCTCCCTGATTTTGCATAGGAACAAGGATCGAGCCCTCTCTTTGGTCCTGTTTAGCAAGTTAACAGTCTGGATTAGGTGAAATGTATTGTAGTTCCCAGATACAGGCAGAGGGCTTTTGTGGAGTTCTGCACATACACAAAACTCAGAGACCCAAACCCTCTTGTAACCTGCTAGCATTTTCTGATATTCGTTTGCTCAGGATAAAAGAGGCAAGCAATGCCTCTTTGTTAACACTAAGTACTACAGCAATGTGGCTTACTGTAATGAACAAGCAACCTCAGATTCTCTTCTGGACCTTGATCCACTCAGAGCAGAATTACAACCTTTACAACTGCCTGATTTTCACAATTCACATGGACAAATTTTTGGTCCTGGAGTAGATTAGTGCACTCAAAGGACTGCTGAAATGTGTGCCATTTGGTCATTATCACTGAAAAGACAGAAATAGAGTCCAGTGAGCCCCTTCCTTCTACCTATGCTCAATATTCCTGATGTGCTGCCTGTCCCAAGCTTGAGGAAGGGTTGTCTGGTAAGCTCCCAGCACCAGTATGAACAGCAGCCAGGGTGACAATATCGCCCCAGCTGCTTTCTGGACTGGAGATTCACAAAATGAAGACAGAAGAGCAACAGCCTTGTCTTTGATCAATTGCTGCTGGTTTTGACGATGGTCCTTCCAGACAGGGTGTTGTGACAATTCTCTGACAGGCTGCCTGTGATCCCAGCCTGTGCTCTTGTGTATTAGAGAAGCACTATCCAAACTTGTCTTCAGGGTTTCAGCCATGCAGCCTTTCTGCAGTAGTGCACTGGTAAGGAGCAAGCGTGACCACATACCGTGTACGGAAGCAGGGATCAGGAAATATGGTTGCTTTCTACTGCATGCTATATTGATCTTGGGGAGTAAAGGACCTGCCTCTTCTCAGCACCTCACTTTTGCATTTGGGAAGCAGGGGAAACAGTGTTCCTTTGAAGAAGAGTTTGACTGTGATGGGGTTAGGAGAGAACCAAAAGGAGACACTGTTGCTGTAGCTAAATAGATGCAAACCTTCTTCCCAGTGCTGGATTGATGTGATGTAAAATATACAGTTGTAAACTCTGTAACCTCATGAACTAGCACAGAATAAGATTAGAGGCACCACCTTAACTCTTCTCCCTTGCATGTGTGCATCCCAACACATCTCTGATGACATGATTATATATGGCTTCTAAAATAATATAATATCAGGCAGTTTTGTTCTACAGCCTTATTTATTACTTCTGAGTCTGTTGTCTCTATTTAATCTTTTCCTGCCTGGAAGAACATCACTCCATCAGTGAATCAGCATCTCCAGAGAGGAAACGAAATGGAGCCACGTTCATAATATACAGCAAATCGCTGTCTTAACACTCAGTTAATGTTCCACAGTGGATTAAGAATTATTGTCCTAGTATTTCAGCTTAGTCCAGATTTAGTGCCCCAGTGGAAGAATTAAAGAGTAGATGAAACAGTGCATGTAAAGCTAGTTTCCAGAGCAATAGAGGAGCATGTTTGTATCACAGTGACTAAGGTGGGTACGTAAAAATCAGGAGATGTCACCAAGCAGTTCCCTTTTCACAAAAGCTTGAGTGAGGGGAGAAAAATGCATTTGGTTATCACAAGAGATTTCAGTGGAATTGCGGGAAAGCAAACAAAGATAAGCTGTTTAAACAAAATTATTTTAATGAGTGCAATTATAGACAGAAATATGACTAGCGCCTCCATGGTTCATATGTTATTATGCATCATCCAGTTAGGTACTGCCTGGATTGGCTGCAAAAGAGACTTTACAAAAGCTGATGCACATGTTCTAAACCTTTACTCACAAAAGATGCCCCTGAGAGGTAAGGTCTTCAGTGAGGATCTAAATTTTAGGGGGATTTTCTCTCAAACTCCTACCTCTATCCAAGGAATATTCCTGCAGCTTTGTATCTGGCCACAGCTCTCCCTTTCTCTTCATCTACCTCTGATGTGCTCTTGCAGGTTTGTGATGACTAAGGGTTGTTGAACTGTGCGTGTTCTGATGGGATCTGAACTGTAAAACTTGGAAACGAATGCCCTATTGGAGCTTCATATGATACTCACTCTTCCTGCAGCTTCAAATATCAGCTGTGCAACCGTAAGCTCACATATCTGACTCACCGCTTCTAATCTATTTCCCTCAACTCAGCTTTGCTTTGGCAATATTGCCACCCCCACGTCTCTTGCTGACTGAACACCAAGCAAATTAAATCCTGAACTTTCTCTCTTTATTTTTTATAATTGAGATGCTGCCATGTCCCTTTTCCTTCAGGTAAGGAGCCAGACAGCTCTGCTTGCTTTCTGTAGTCTACTGCACATTAGGGTATACCTAAATACCAATGATACTTCTTCTGCCATGTTTCTAAGACTCAAGACAGATCATGCTCTTGCCCACTTTTACCTGATCTCCTGCCTGATGTTATCGCCCCGCTTTCTGGCCTCTCTGACACTGCAACCAACCCAAAGCACAGCTTCCAGATCAACCTCATGCCCTGCATAATGACAGTATTATTGACACTTTCCCTTCCTTATCCTTGACTTCCCACTACAGAATTATTTTCTATACATGTCTGCTTTCCACAGTCCTTTTATCAACCTCTTACCTGTTTCTGACATTTGTTTTGCTGTTCTCCCCTCCATTCTGACAACAGTGCTGACTCTGAGCACCAAGTATGACTAGTTTGTCGCTCTATCCTCTTCCTTTCTCTCATGCTGCCATGACATAAGTGACTTCTTTTTTTGACCTGGCAGATCAGTGACTCGCCATTTGCTGTCTCTATCCCAGGAGCCATGCACAATGCCACATATTACCCCATCTTCCTTCAAATCCCTCTTCAAAACCTACTTCTATTTATGACAGAGACAGACATCATAAAATCAGAATAACCAAAATACACAATGCCATTGGGCTTGCTGAGGGAACCACAGCCATACATTTCTTCCTTGTGCTGCTAAAAAAATCCACTCAGTAACAGAAAGGGAGACAATAAATGGTATTACTGAGCATGGCATGATATACAGAGAAAGAAACCTCAAGGTTTTAAGTTCATCCTGAACTAATAATCTCTTCACCGAGCTATGTGATGTCCACATTGAACTATACGGTTGATCACAGCACTACCAGCTCTATTACCATCAGCCATTTTACACACCCATTCCCGGGAGAACCACATGGGGCTGCTGGTTCCACTGGAATGCATGATACATTTTCCACTGACCCTGTACAAGCTAAGCATCGGTATAGGCTTACATGACACAATGTGTTGCTCTCTTATCTGCTTCTATAAGTTAGCTGTTTACTAACTGTACTAATTATGTTTTCTGATATCAGTTCTTCCACGTCTACACTTGTTACTGTAAACTGATACCGAATATCAACCATAATCATTCTGGAACTGTCCCATTGTTAGGCTGTCTCCTTATCTGTCTTAGATAAAGATGAAGGGAATGCAGTTTATTCATTACACTAATGTGGGGTTTCTTCCCAAAGTACCAGTAATGCCCAAGGCTCATAATGTCTTCCTGTTATCACATCAGAAGACTTTTTGATAAGTCAATTCCTAATACTAGCAGGTATGCCATCACTTTGAAGTTGGTCCCTCATGTTCCTACTCAGTGCAACTTGTGCTGTTTTGTCATGGGCCTGACTTTGACCAGAAAGCGGGCTTGTAAGTACCTTTACATAAAGTGTAAATAGTTGGATTTGGGGAGAAGGTGAGGAATAAAGTGCTTGCAGTACTAGCTCAAGTCAATCGCATACATCATTTCTGGCCTTCATTTTCTGTGCTAGTCCATGCCTCATGCCAGAAGACTTTGTTGTCCGAGAAAATGGAGGGACATTCTTCCCTGGTGGGGAGGTAGATAATGCTGCTACTGTAAAAGAATGAAGTGGACTCTTATGAGCTCTCTGGCCTGTGTTTTCCACCCTCAGTGTTCTGTGATTCATCTAATTAAGGTACACAGCCTGGAAAACAAGAGGCAATTTGGAACTTCTACTCATTAGCTGGGTATGAATGGGATGATTTTTTTTTCCTCTTGACTGTCTTCATTTTATCTGCAGCAGTTCTTCATGACTCAGACTCCAGAAGGGCTCATGATTGTGTGGGTTGCCTCTGGCAAAGGCAGTAGCTTGAAAGTAAGTGTCTGTCTGTCTGACTTTTACTTCTATCTGAAAACAAACACTGAAAAGCCTATTCCCTGTGCATCTGACCCAGCTGCCATGTCTCGCCTGCTTGTTGGGTTACAAGATGATTAATCTCCTTCTACATAGTTCAGTACTTAAACCATATGTGAAGGGGGCACAGGGGCTTTCAGATAAAGCAGGGATAAAAAAAGACTTGTTTTACGCTTAATGAAGAAATAATTTCCTTAAGAACAAAAAGCTCCTCGCAGCCAGTGCTTATAAATTGCTTAATTGGAAATACACATAACAGTCCTGCGAGGATTATCTGAGTGCTTCTGGCTGGAATTAGAGTCAGGAAAGAAAAGTTATTTTAGAGATACTAATAAAATGGGAGGTTGTGAAGGCTTCTGGGATATATACAGATGTTTTATTTTAGGCTTTGCATATAAAGCTGATTTTTAACCGATTTGTTATTGGTTTGGAAGCTCTGCTGATTAGCCTTGAGGCAGAGAGGAGTGAAAATAAAGGGACAGACCCCCCAGATCAGAGGCCGATATCTCCAGAAAGCTATACTGATTTTTGTTAGATGAGAGTTTAGCTTTTCAGGCCTGCTACCACTGCCTAGGGAGCTATTTGAGATTTAATCAAACGTGCCAGAAACACAGCTAAAGATGTCTTTGGCAGTACCTTTCCTTGCTCCTGATCCATATCAACCCCCTCAGCAATCCTTTGCCGGAGACAACCATGCTCACAGGCAGGCTCCGTGCCCTGCCTCAGTGGGAATGCCTTCCTCCATGTCCTGCCACGGTCAGTCTCATCAGTCTCCTCTTCAGAAAGGGGAACATGGTGGCTCTTGCAGCTCCACCATCTCTGACTACTCTGTCTAATGACCTTCTTTACCTAGTAGCAGTGCATCAGCAGGGCTGCCTCAGATGCCTGGAGGCTCAGTACATGCTAAATACGCACTTTGCTAAATACAAATACAGAGCCTTTCATCTGCACACCGCCAGCTTCAGCCACCACAGCTTCTCCTGTCCCTCTGAGACAGCAAAGGTGAGAGGGCGGGAAATGGCTGGCTGCTCTTCAGGGCTGAAACTCATCTCCGCCCAGCGACTCCCGCAAGACCTGTGCAAAACAATTTGCTTCTCTTTATAGCTCTTTGCTTAGAGCCCAGCCCCAGGGTAAACTTCTAGGGTACCTGAGACCCTTGTGCTGCTGGAATAAACTCTTTGGTAGCTGACAGTAAGGCACCTGCACCACCTTCCTGTAACTGTTTTTGCTTATTTGGATTTGGTTTGGACACTGTGTCCAAAAGTTGTGCCACCATCATCAACAGCCGGGTGTGGTGAGGAGAGGACGACGGCGGCGGGGATCCCCTCAGGGCCCCGGGGCTCCTCAGGACGGCCACCGGCCGCGCTTCCCGCCGGCAGAGCCGCGGCGCCATCTTGCGGCCGGGAGCGGCGCGGCGGCCCCTGGCCCGGCTGAGGCGAGGCCGCGCTGGTTGGCAGCCAGCAGGGCCCGCCGGGGTGCTCGGTTGTGCTCTGGAAAATATTAAAAGAGTCGTAAAAAATAAAAACCCAAAACGAAAACAAGCCGATTGCGGAGTGTGGAAATTATCATCGGCAGCAGCTGCACAGGTGTAAGAAGTTGTTTTTTACTTCTTCATGTGCTGCAGCTCTGGCAGCCAACAGGCCTGGGGGAAGGGAGGGTTGTTCATAATCCCCTTTTATTTTTATCCTGCCTTGCCCAGCTGAGTTTTCTCCATTTTATGAGTTACAGTCTTTATTTTTCTCATCTAATAAAAGGTGGCATTTGAGTTCAAAAGCCCCACAGGGCTCTTGCAGTGCTGACGACGAGGAGAAGGCGGAAGAAAAGGTATATAGATGGATCGACTTCAAAGCTGTGGCGATTTGAGGACCAATGGTGAAAATGCGGGGAGCCATGTAGAGAATCAGACAATACCCAGACAAAATTGGCCTTTCAGGACACACTGCAGGAGCAAAAGAAGAAGGAAAAACACTTAAAGCATTTGAAATGTAAAACTTAAACGCAGGGCTTTCATTTTAAAATGCACTCTTTTTTTCTTGCTTTTAGCCACTGAGAGCATATTCATTAGCAGCCCTCCCAGGTTCAACAGTTTTTAGATTTTATTGAGGATGGTATAAAGGTCTATACAGACAATAAAAGCAGTAGCTATTACAAACTAAAGCTGCAGTAGCCTGTTTAAAGTCTGACCTGATCTTCCCAAAGGCAAGAAGTTGCCTTCTGAACCTTAGAGCAGTTGTGCTGACAGGTCCAGCATGGAGGCTGGGTGACCATGCCAAAACCTGGCAAGCTGGCACCAGCACCAAACTGGGACGTTGTTTGTCCCCAGAGTCACTCGTGGAGTCCTGCCTGGCCGAGGCAGGGTCTTTTTACCCAGACAGCAAAAGAGAGAGCAAGAAAAAGAAGTAAGGCTCATGCAGGTCCTTCTCTTTTGCATCAGCCATGATGCTTGCATGTGCTTTCACACTGTATGTTATACATCATGTGCAGTGATTATTAGAGCTTTAAATTTGAGTGTTCATTCCCCCCAAGGTTGTGGGGGCAAAGATTCAGGCCATGGTGGAAGGGGCTCCCCAGGTCTAAACATCTGCAAAAGAGGGCTAAGAATGGTCATGGACAGGTCTAGGTTTGGACCTTGTAATTTAGTTGATGTTTTATACTCAAAGGGGTAATGATGATGTGTGTTGGGCTAAAACTGAGACCTTTTGAAAGCTGGTTCATGTTTCCCAAAGAACACAAAGCACAAATCTTCTTCTAGAATCTCTTAATTCTGCAAAAGGAGAGCTGGGTAATTTTGTGGGAAAGCTACTCTCAGCCTTCCTGATCCCAAATTTGGGTTACTTTCTGTACCTTACACCTTCCTGAAGCTCACCAGATCTGAGTGAGGTGGTCTAAGTAAGCATGTGGATTTCTGAGTGCTTAGGGAACACACCTTTAAACAGAAAGTTAATTTAGGCAGAGCTCTTTCTTCCTTCATTTCTGCTTTCCTTTCATTAAATCCCAAATTATGCATGGAATGTAATTTTATCTCTGTCTGTCACCGTGCTGGCTCTGCTGGCTGGTGCAGAAGTAAGCCAAAACCTGTAGTTATCACTGAAGCTCAGTTCTACCCACAGAAGGAGTCCCATAAAAAAACATTTGATCAAGCATTCAACTATAGCAGTGAGAAGTTTAGTATCTGAAAATACGTGCATCACAGCTGAAAATAGCATCTCTTTAATATCTGTAAACTCAGAAAAAGAGACTGCTTACAGTGTCACTGCCTAACACCTTCCAGGCAGAAGAACAGATTTTTGTCCTGGAGTTGCTCATTTTCAGCTCATTTTCAGCCTCAAAATCAGAACAGACTTTTTAAAAGTCCTGTCTAGATTTCCCCTGCAATCTCAAGATAATTTTCTTTACACTGTGATGGGAGTTTCTCCAGAAGGACAGGCATTACCTCATAGAGGCATTACCTCTCATAGAGAGAGACCCTATGAGTACTTCTTCCATTAACTGGGCCTAATTATGTTGGATATCATGTACACATAGTGCAATAATGTTCAGGAAGTTTTGGGATAAGGTCTGTAAAGAGAGACAGAAGTAGAAAAGGCAGTTCAGCCTGTATTTGTCCCAGTACCAGAGACAAATGTATGTACAATAGGGATTTCATGTCTGTATATGCACTGCTATATTTTACAAGCCTATTTTACTGCTATATTTTATATTTTATGTGACTTTTCAAGTCTTTAGTGGAAAGGACAACTGAACAGGGAAGTACCACGGTGAGGTATTGAACTTCTCTGCTGACTTCCATCCCACACAGGGCAACTTCCATTGTGGGGGACATACTTCTGTAAGCAGACTTTGCACATTTATAAAAGTCTTTAGGTCCTTCTGATGGACACAGCTTTTTTTTTTTTCTGATGTTTCCTGTCAGAACAGGTTTAACTGCAAAATGTACTTTCATAAACATTTAATTGTTTGTAAATGACTTGTCTAACTTAAAAGGATAGAGGATAACGGAGAGATGAACATAATCTATTTGGATTCTTGAAAAACTGTTGGTAAGGTTCCACACTGAAGGTTGTTAAAGAAATGAAGCTGTTATGGGATCGGAGGAATTATTTCATGGAGTGAAAGCTGGTTACAGCTCGGCAAAGGGTGGCATTTAGTGGTTGGCACTGAGAAGAGCCAGCAGTGGGGTCCCCCAGGGATCAGTGCTGGAATCAGGTTTGTTTAATATATAACCAATGACGAGAGAAAGGATTGAACAGTGAAATCTCTGTGTTTGCAGTGGTACTGGACTTTCTGAAGTATGCAAACGCCACACAGATAGCAAAAGGCACCTGAAGGACCTCACTAAACTGATTGGGCAAAAAACGTGGCAGATGAGCTTTGGTGCAGATAAATGTAACTTGCTGCCATAGGCTGTTGTCAATATGACTGTATCAACAGCATCAAAATAGAATTAGACGAATTTGGGACATAGGGTCAGAAGATGAATACTAAAGGACTAGGCAAGGAGGTATCCTGTAACTTCCCCAATCCAACAGCTATGGGTACTGAGGGTGTAAGCAGGGAATGCGCTGCAGAAAGTGGCCAGGCAAAGGTAATCTCCTAACCTGGCCTCTCCTATTGCCAGTGCTGGAGACACCGCATAGTGCTGGGTGGACCCAGCAGTGCGGTTTTTGTGTTCCTGTTTTGACAAAATTTCTGCTAGGTTTAAATCTGAACAAAGACTTTCAGCTATCAGAATAGTTTGCTTTGATAAAGAAAATTTTTACTTTGTCTTTTGTTTTTGTAATTTTGCTACTATTGAGGAATTTAAATGCGTGCTATTTTCATTATTTTATAGTGCTTTAACACTACAGTATATGATAAAATATTAAAAATAAAAAGCAAAATATTACAAGATTATCAAAATTTTGCTATTCTTTGCGAAATATTTTGATAGGTCTGGATCGGTTTTCTTCTTTGTAAAACTGAGTCCATACCAATTTCAATATTTTGAGTTTTCATTCTGAATCAGAATGGAAGTGTACTTTGAGGTGTTGTCATTTTTGGTGGAATAGAAACATCAATTTCCAGTCAGATCTAATGGTTATTTCCTTTTCTAATGCTTGTCAGCCTCTCCTTCTCCCATTTCGGAAGCCTTCACTGTTATAAGCTTACCAAGTCTGCTCTGTCTCAGGAGACAGCTAGGCTATTTCATAGGCGCCCATAATGTACAGCATGAGGAATGGGGGTTGGTTCAGCGTTACTAGAGATCTCCCCTGGTAATTTTGCATCAAAGAACAAGACCTTCTACTGCTGACGTTAAAAGCAAACTTGGAAAGGAGTTGTACCACCTGCCTGGTTGCTCATTCCTGTTAGCAGCGCCCCCGTCCCCTTGGGTGGCACCAGCACTGGTGTGACAGCATTGTGGCCCAGCTTTGCTGGGGCTTGCTCGGTTGAGGGCAGGGGTAGGGGGAAGGAAGGCAGCAGCAGGATGGACCTGTGTCTCTGAACCATTTATGCTAGTGCCTCCTTACACCAGCTTGAAGAGTTCATGACAATCTCTCTCCATATGAGACAAAGACCATCTGAGCTAGATGTCATCCAGAATGTGGATGGCGAGGGCATTGTATTGCCTCAGTTTTGAGACTGGAACCTGATGTTCTCTGTGACCCTGAAGCCGAGCTCCAGGAGAAAGTGGCAGGGGATGGTTTCCGTGCTTTTGTGCTTCTTGTAGCTTGTACTGTGGTTTGGCACTCTTCGTGCTATTTTCCCTATTTCTGTTAAACTGCAGGAGCTGCCTCCCAGAAGGGATCTTGCCATGCTGTCTCTCCCAATCCTTTTCTTCCCTTTTTTTCTCCCAGTTTTTCTTTTGTGAGTCTGACAACTCTGTGATAATCATTCCTCCTCCTTACAACTTTGCACAGGAATCTGGCCATCTGATGGCGTGGGTGAGCATAGCTGGTGTACAGAGCACAGCTATCTTCTCTCTGTATGTGTTCATGAAATTCACTAAAAGCCCTCCCACTAGCAATAAACCTCTGCTTCACAGGAGATGCATAGCAAGAGACGAGCACACTTTACTAGAGCTGGAACTGGGACTCAGTCTGGAAAATTACAATTGATTTTCCAATTCAAGCGGCCTTTGGGACTCACCCCCCGAGAAACCTGGCTGCTTGGCTTCAGAGTGGCTTCCCAAGTGCTAGAGACAACCGTGGGCGTCTTGGGAGCTGGATCCCTATGGTCACATGCAGTCATCCATATCATCAGCTGAGTGTGGTGGTGCAGCAAAGCGCAGTGCGTGCTGTCAGAAGGCGTTGCTGCTGTGCTGGCCAGCCAGCCAGCCATGGGGCTAGCAAACCGATCAGCTGCATCTGGGGTGACTCACTCAGGGAGGTGCACTCAAGTAACTGAGCTGTGGGCAGGATTTCGGTCATTGCATCATCTGCTTCTGACAGTGCTCCCCACCTCCACCCCACCCCCCCCGCACAAGGGAATATACCTTTTAAATTTCTCTATTTAAATACCTGTCATACTGCCTGCTGATGCGTGGGCTACAACTACAGTTGTAAAAAAACTGATACCTGGATGAGACTGGCTCTGAGGGATGCGTCAGCCCAGGGCTCCCTCAGCTGCCAGAGGCGCTCACTAGTGCCCTGATGGTCAGCCTCAGCAGAGCTGACAGGGCACGAGAGAAATTGAATCAGATTCTTATTCTCAAATACAAGAAAGGTGGAATAAATAAGCTGGAAAACTTACATCTTTGGGGGCTGCATTTTTGTGGTGAAATAGTCAGGTCTACATCTCCCACTATGAAGGCAAGGAGACAGTCTTGGCTTTCTTTAAGTGAGATCAGTGAAAAAATTCTCCTCTCTGCATTCTTCCAGGAAACCAATAAGTTATTATGCAAGCGCAGGCTACAGTAGCAATTCCTTTCGTTATAGCCTGTATGTACTAGTGCATGCTGAGGAGATCTGTGGGTACAGCTGGCAGTGGAGTCCAAGGTCTGTGATCATCATCATCATCAAAACCAACTACCCATCATCTGAAACACTGTGGGTAGCTATTTTTGGCAGGGCAGCAGAGGAGCTGGGTGGTCCGTGTTTGTGCACAGAAGGCCAGTCGTTACCCCAAGATCGTTACCCCAGGGACAGCCCAGCAGTTGCGGGGTCCACATCTGCCTGAGCACATTCAGCAGCAGGTGAGCCCACAGGAGAAGTTGGAGTTGATGCTGGAAGCCTTATTGGGGCATCTTTCCATACAGAGAAAAACCCTAGGAAAGAAAGGAGCTTACTGATGGCGTACAAAGCAGACAGAGAGAGGAGGCTGCCAGCACTGTCCTATTGACTGGAAACAGCTTTGTCATAAGCTGTCATGAGCTGAACTCGAACCTGAAAGACGAAAATCTCCAAAACCAATTACTATTCGCCCCTGTTGAGCCCCTTCTTGTGATTCATCACCACCTTACAGCAGGTCTGCGAAATGTGGGTTCACCTCATTGCTTGGGGTCATCCCCTGGCAGCACAGCCAGCTATTGCAAGCCTGTGAAGGAAAATGTTATCTTCCTCAGATCACATTTTTGGAGGTAATGGCTCAGCAGTCAGAATGAAATCATCAAACACCAAGATGAGCCACAGCAAAAGCAATAGATACTGGTGGGTGGTTTCGACCAACTGGCTAATGAGAGACACATCAAGTTTATACTGCAACTTTATTACAGTAATACAATCAGATTAAATGATTTTCACAGCTAATATACCTAATTATGTCAGGGTATGTATATATATTTTATTCCCAACACGTTACAATCTTTTTATCTTTAATCATGCAGCAAGTAATGTACAAACACAATTATATGGAAGATTTTTTTTCCCCTTAAAAAAGAGAAACCAAAATTACAAAAGTATGGCTTTATAAGAAAGTCATATCATACAATGAACATTCATTTGTACTCGGGCACGGCAACATTCGGTCTTAATCAGTGAACAAGAGCATCTGTCACTGTCACACTGATCCCAAAAAAGCCAAGGGAACTGGGAACAGGGAAATGCCCATCAGTGTTAGACAGATGGAAAATATTTATCTATATACATTCAAAGTACAAAAACTGTAAAAAATGTTTTCAGGGATTAAGCATCACATTTATTTATATGCTGAAGTCAGAGTTACGGAGCCTTGAAGAATATAAGTGCACAAAGAGTTTCTGTTTTCCTTTAGACCAACAAAAATCGGGAGTGATGCAATTGACTTAAAAAGCGTTACTTCAGGTGTAAAGAGGTGTAACTGAGGTCAGAATCTGGCCTGTCCTTCCTGCTAATGGTGCTGCAGAAATAGAAGCAGAGGGTTAGGAAGTCATAGGTGGCTGAATTTTCCTGGTAGCCCAGAGAAAAGAAAGACAAAGGTGTATGTTTAATAGATTTTATTTAAAAAAAAAAATGGATTTGAGAATAAAATGCAGCCACTATCACAAACCCTTCGATGATGGATGATCGTGGTTGTTGGCAAGCAGAAGCCCTTGTGCTTGGTGTTCCGGGGTAAAACACCCATTTCAAGAGCAAAGCTGCTGCCTCTTTACAGGAGAAGAAGAAATGTCCTTACCTGTTAGCGGCACAGAGCTTGGGACACACACTTATCTCATGAAAAGGCTGCTTTCTTAAGGCATTGGTCACGGATGTGTACAGGTACTGGAGTGGGTAAGTATTGTTAAGTCAGTTATGAGTTTCACCAGGAGAGGGCAGACAGAGACACAGACATACATGTGTACACGTGCACCCACACGTTTACACACAGAGACACACACACAGTCACACACACGCAAACACACCAAGTCACCCGCTGTGCTTACTGAAATGATCCTCATTGAAACTGGTAACACACACCCCTCAGATCCTTAAAATGCTACTCCTCAAAATTGAAATTAAAAAGATGTAACCTGCAGAGCCAACCTGTAATCCAAAAATTACGAAAGACTTTACCCTCTCCCTTTTCTCTCTTGCTTTTATTCTTTTTCCCAAGTTCAGAAATACAGATCTTAGCCACACTTACTCAGTATGTATACATACAAAATGTAAACATCACTACACAGCACCTAGCACCCTTTTTGATTAACAAAGTCACTAACGTATTTGTCATGCAAGCATAGGGATTTTTCCAGACTACACACTGTCAGGTTGCAGGAAGCGTGGAAAATATTTTGAGTTTACTTTTGGTAATGACCTGGCTTGGAAAGAATGGAGAAAAAAAGATCAACACAGACAGGGCTGAGGTAGATTTGGCCATATCTGATGTAATGTCACTGTACTGAGCAGGAAGACAAATGGGATCTCAAAGTAACAGGCAGGTCACTACGAGATAAGCAAACCAGGTTTAGGGAGAAGATTCCTTTGCTCCAGCAGAAGGGCGCCACATCCTGCACTCGTGTTGCTACAGGTGATGGAAAGAGTTGTCACCACAACACTAATGGCCCTAAACTCTGGCCCAGTCGGACCGCGCATGGAGGTCTGATGGTAGCTCAGCAGCTGAGGGGCATCTGGTGCTTGGTTTCTTGTTAAAATGGTCAGGAAAAGGAGGAAGGAGAGGGCTGTGGAGTGATCTTTCCAGTGTGGGTAGCTGCCTGTTGTGCACTGGGCTGAGCACACCAGAGTTTTTGCATGTTGGCCAACATGCCATGTTTGCAGCAGCTCTCCGGGCTGTGGTACCAGACGCAGATGTGCCCCCAAATTTGAGTTTCTTGAGCAGTTGCTGAGAATCCATCTCTTATCCTCTGTCTGGGCTGGTGGATAGGGGGTAGCCTCCCACATGGACAAACGCATGCACACGAGCATCCTGCTGCCTGCTGCAAATCCACCCATAGAGCCTGAAGTGCCTGAACCCTGACCTTTCCAACTGTTTCACAACTGTTACAGTCAACGAGACATCCCTGCACCATTTTTGACCTGCTCGCTCCCAGTGTGTTGCTCTGGCTCTCTGGGTACAGCCCCCTGCCTTATTAGAAAGTGCTACCTCGTTAATGCCAAGAATCCCTACCTGCCTCCTTTGATTTGTACATCGAACAGCCTTCCCCTCCCTCCTGTCTTTTCTGAAACTCTTTATAGCACCGAAACTCTCACGGCTTCAAGCCAGTGCAAGAACAGTAGATGATTTCCCTTCCCTCCTTCCCTGGGATCTCTGCTCCCAGGGCCTAATTACTATTCTAATAATATCCATCACCAGCCTCCTCCTCCTCTCGCCCACCCGACATCCGGATGAGATACCGCATTGCTGCTGGGGACAAACCCAACCCTGCTCCTCCGGACTCCAGGGGTGCCACAGGGGCCATGATCTTAGATCTTCGCAGCCGCTGTCATCAGCTTTGGGCAACGAGCAGCGCCTGCTTTGTCCTCTGCCTCCAGCTCCGTGTTTCTGGGGGCTGCCAGGGCTGGGGAGCCCACAGAGCTTGGCAGAAGCAGCTCAGCCACCGCTTATAATGCAAATCTGCCTTGGGCTCTGCTTTGCTTCCCAAGCTGTGACAGCCTCCGCCTGCCGCAGAGGCTGCCGAGGGAGCGAGCAGCCTCTCCGCAAAACCCTCGCCCAAGATTGACCCAGGGAGCGAGCAGCCTCTCCGCAAAACCCTCGCCCAAGATTGACCCTGAATTTCTCTGCCACTGTTCACACCCTCCCCCATCTCACAAGGAGGAATAGACATAGATGGGGGAAGACATGCGAGTCCCCAGGGGCAGGGGTGGAAGGATACTGCAGCACCAGGGATGTGGGATTTCAGGAGAAGGGTTAACCCCTTCGTGGCCTGCTTGCCACTTTTAGGGCTGGGCCGACATTTTCTCCATCTCACAAGCAAGTCTGCATCTTCCCCTAGCACAGAGTGGACCACACTGAGGTGCTTCCACAGCAGGGAAGGGATGTCCGGCAGGAGGATCCTGGTGTCTCCGAAAGGATGTTCCAGCTGGCTGTGCCCAGCACATTTTGCAGCCCTGCAGGAAATCTCCACCTATCCGTGGGTGGCATTGCCAGCATCCTGGCATTTGGGAGGTACCCGGAGCACAGGGAAGTGCTCCCTGTCCTGATGGAAAGAAGGGTGCAGCTCCAGCACAGCCGCCTTGGCACAGGCAGGGAATTAGCCAGATGAGAGACGAGCCATTTTTGCAGGGAGCAACCGAGATGCACATCCTTTCCTAGCCAGAGCCTTGCTAAAAGGGTTTTGTGCCCCACAGCCTTTGGCTCCAAATTTATTTGAAGAGATTAGTGACTTCTTCACTGCTGTTCAGTAGGGATCTGGGGAAATGGGTTATGCTACTTCAGCAGAGCAGAGGGTTGCGCTAACAAAGAGAGGAAAACATTGGGGTCCAAAATAAGGGATGTGCCCCAAAGGGAGTTGGGATGCTGCCACCGCTCCGTTGGTGCTGAGCGCGGCTGGGAGAGCAGGACCAGTGCCTTGAACAGACAGGGCTCTGCCTGGGCAGCGAGGCGCAGAGCTCCCCAGTAAGCAGGGCAACCCCAGCCCTGCTTTCTGTAAACACACCCTGCCTGTAGCACCCAGGGCAGTCAACGGGAACTTTTTGTATTTTCCAGGATCAGGCCCTCTGTCTGGACCCAGGTGGCAAAAATACTCTAATTGAAAACAAGTGACAGCTTTTAACAGCAGAACATCATACCCCAGCTTAGGATAACTAGCAAGTGTTGGTAGCTCTGAGACCCACCGGGAAATCAAGCTAGTGAGTTTGAGTCTCTTGTGGAGACACATTCAGCCCTAAAACACAAGTCAAGGAGAAATTATAATGTCACTTATGAAGGACAGGGCTTCCACTGGCCCTGCTCTGATTTTCATTTTTTTACTGGACAGCAGGGAAAATGGTTCCTTCCCCATCACACAAGTCTGTAGAGGCATCAGGGCTGGGATTGCCTTTAACCCTCTCACTCCCAGGTGACACAGGATGCTTTCTGTTAGCAGTTCTTCGCCCCCCCTCACCCTGGCCCCCCGGAAGATACACTCACTGCCCCTCTCTGAACTCATGCCCTCCACACTATGACCGGCTGTAAAGTAACTCAGTAAAATCAGGTAACCTGCAGGACTGCCTCTACGTCCCTGCAGCATCAGCCATGGACTTTTTGGTTATTACTAGATGATGCTGGATCATTGTTAGAAAGGAAACCTGATGTTTCAACCCTGTTGGTCCGGGATGGTATTTCTCCCATAGCAGAACACAGTCCCATAGTTACACCATTTGAAAATCCCACTGGGCACATAGCTCCTTTTTACCCAGGTACATTGCACAGGATATAGTTATCATATTGGGAATTCAGATACACTGATACCAGCTGACAGCTAAGAAATCAAACATAACACAGTCTCGACTACAGTTAACCCTTCACATGCACAACAAAACAGAAAACAAGGAAGGCTTTTGCCTTTAAAAGTGCCGTGCCTGCAATCAATTAGAAAAGACATTTAAAATCTTGTCACAAAATATTGGATTTTCCAGCATAGCCTAATAGGTTAAGTACTAAAATCACACTAAAATGCAGGGGGTGGCAGATGACCAGCTCCCCCAAGTGGCCTTTGAAAATCCAAGACCCAGCAAATAAAGTCAAGGAAAAACGTTTACCACATTTTTTGTCGGTAGCTTTTTGCCATAGGATGGTAAGGGCTTTAGTGCCTGAGGTATAGGTAGTTCCTGGATGCTTTTAGGGAAGTGGGAGGGGGGAAGAGTCTGGAGAATAGTTTGCATAGCTTGCAGATATAAAGAAGCAGGTGTGTTCCCCACCAGGCTGTTGAATTTGTCTTCCCCCAGCAAAGCTGTCCAGTGGTCCGGATGCTCCTGCAGAACTTTCCGCATCTTAAACTGTGGGTTGGGCATGAAGAGCAAGAGGTAGTCGAGGCAGAGCTTCTTTGATGCCACATTGACTTTGGAGTCCCACATCTGCTCCAGGATGACGTCCAGCGGGGTAAGCCCTTTACTGTCCTCTATCCTGGGAGAAGCTCCGTTCCCGAGGAGGATGAGGACCGTCTCTGACCTCAGCAGTTCGCAGGCAAGGTGGAGGGGGGTTTTCCCATCTTCCAGATGAAAGCAGCCAGTCCTATTGATGTAGGAGTTCAAGCTGGGGAGCTTGTGTGCAATTTTGATGATCAGCCCCAAGATATCTCTCCTGTCATATGTGACCGCCATGGCCAAGTGAGGAGCAGAGGATGGGCAATAGCAGAAGTGTTCCCCAGGCACCTTGAGAGCCTCCTCTGGAAAATGAGACAGCAGATACTGAGCATAAGGCAGGTGGTTATGCACCACTGCATAGAGAAGGGCTTCTGAAGGTGAATAGGTTCTTAGGCTGGCATTTTCCTCCCAGTAAAAATATTCCATAGTTCTCATGTCTTCCAGCATCCACACAGGCTTGTGATCTCTCACAGCCTGGTAGAACATGTAGGATAAGAACTTGCAGTGCCTGCTCTGATCATCCTGCAGGCTGGCCTGGTTACTGGCCATGGCTCAGCAAATAAAGAGCAGCTCCACGTAGAATCACTCCAGACTGTAAGATCTGTGCACTTGGAATGCAGATCCCGATGCTGCTGCAACCTTCAGGCTGTCATTGCTGCCTGGACTGCACTAGCTGGAATGCATGGGCTGATCATCTCCACCCATTCATTGTTTTTCCCCTCACTGCAGTGGTTTTGTTTAGGTAAGCACAATCCCACAGGCTCAGTTAACCCATGCCATGCAAGCAGATGGTTAGTAAGTACATCCCGCTCTGCTCGTGGCACAGGTTACTGGAATGCTGTCAGACTGCGAGTGATTTTATACACACACAGCTAGAGAGAAGGGAGGGAGAGACTAAAATTAGCTTGAGAGGTGAGGCGGATTTCTGTCTGCATTTCGTGTCTAACCAGATCAGCTCATACATTGCAGTAAGTGCAATAGCAATTTTTTGCATGTCACTCACACACACGCAGCTCATTATATAGTAAAAAATATGTAGCGATGTAAAATGCTCCACAGCTGATAATACACATGATTATATGCTCAGGAAATCAAGGGATTGGTAGCTGTAGCATTAGGAAGGGATCCCTATTTTATAAATAATGGTGTGGATAGCCCCTTAGGAGACACCGATGTTAATGGATTGTCTATAAGGCATTAGTGGTGTTTCAGATCCCAGCATTAATTTCTGCAGAGAAAAGAGTTGAACGGTATGTGGAGTAACTATACCCAGAGTCATAAAGCATATTGCTCGGTTTAAACACCTGCCTTTGTTTAGCAAGGAAATACCTGAAGTGCCTCTCTATTGCACAGCAGGTTCATAAACAAAAGGTTAATGGCCAAACCCCACTGGCAGATGGAGAGCTTTGTTCTAAATGTTTCTCAGATGTCATGCTCCAGGACTGGGGTCAGAGTGAGTTTTAATGGGGAGAAGTGGGTTTAAGCAACGAGGCTTGTGCAACACCCTGGTAAGACACAGAGCGCCCAGGCCTACAGGCTTGAGGGGGTAGTGTCTGTTGGATGAGGCAGAAGGACCTGACCAAAATTAAATTCACAGAAAGGAAATTAACTAAGTACCCCTTACTGGCAATTTGTGTTTAAGGAAGGAGGGCTTCCGTGCATCTTATAAATCCATAGATTGCAGTAAGATAGTATCTCACCACCTTGAGACTAAAGCAGGGCAAATACAGCACACCAAGAATTCTTTTTTCATTTAGCAAGAAGACAAACATATATCCAATGTATTCAAACTAGAAAGTATTCAAATATCAAATCTGAACATCTAATCCAAAGAGAAAACCAAAGCCACTCACAAAACTAGGTCTAGATCTAGCACGTCTACCGAAGTTCTGGGTGTTCAAGCCCACACCCCAAACACTTCATTTTAGGGCCAGCTTTCATATGGCTGGAAAAAACAAGCACATGGCCAGTTTTCACCCACCATTACTGTGGTTCTGCATGGAAATGCTGCTACATAGTCCTTTGCACATGGTATGACCTGTATTGTACCCACGGTCATATTAAACCATGTGCACGCTCAGGGCCAGATCCAAAGCCTACTGAAGTGCGCAGAGAGGTTCCCACCGGTTCCAGCATGCTCTGGATCAGGCATTAGTCGAGCACTTGGAGACACGTATTTTGTTTCTCCAGTTACTAACCCAAAGCATCTGAAACTTGGACTTAGATACTCAGAAGAGAGGTGAATTAGTAATTAAGTGGCCAGGCTCTTTTGTGTAAAGCTCTCACAGGGCTTTTCCTACCAGTAAATCATGACTATACCCTAGGAATTACATGGATTTTGCTATTTCCATGTTGCTGGTATGGCAAAACACACACATACACGCATACTTTACATAGCCCAGTTTTACAGAGCAGCTCACGGATGGGGCTGGGCACTGAACCACGAATTGCTGTGTCTTTGCCCAGGGATTATAGCCATTAAGCAACCCTCACCTGCTACAGGTGTTAAGATAAAGCTCCCCAGGGAAGTGGTCACGGCACCAAGCTTATAAGAGTTCAAGGAGCATCTGGATGATAATCTTAGTCGTATGGTTTAGTTTTAGGTAGTCCTGCAAGGAGCAGGGAGTTGAACTTGGTGATCCTTATGGGTTCCTTCCAACTCAAGATATCCTATGATTCTATAATAAATGGACATGCAGAGTACATCTGTATGGGGAAGTTAGTGCTTGGTACATTGGGAGGGGAATTACAGTGCATTGGCTCCTCCATAGGGGTTCAGCATGCAGATACTCTCACGGGACATTAGAGCTTAGTGTTTTAGTACCAGGTAGCCTCATGCTTTCACTCCCAGCTTAAGCCATGGCATAGTGACCCCAGCACAGCAAGCTCACAGTCATCTTCTCTGATGTTAAATCCATCACCAATGGCAATCATCTCGACCAAAGTGGTTCTGCCACTGCTACAGCAGGGTGATCACCGAGCAGAGCCTCTTTTGTAGTGCCTCCTGTTCCTTTTGCTGTAGAGCCACTGCTGGGCAGTGATTTTGCAGTGAAATGCAAATGAATTTCTGCACTTCGCCTGCTGTAGGCTGTGGCACACAGCAGATCTGGATCTTTTGCCTTCCCTTCCCTTCCCATACAGCGCCCAAGAGATGCAGCCTGGGCTGCATTGTCCCCCTTCCTTCTTTGCATCTGGCCTGGCAACTGCAAGCTCACAGGCTCACTTGGACCAGAAATTTGACCATTTTTTTTTGGAGATGGAGAAGGGATAATTTGGCATGGACTCTGCTTGCCGACCCAGCTGACCCTGGGGCTGCAGGGCAGCTGGTCTGGCACAAGGGACAGTGCAGGAGCCTTCAGCCAGGAGAGCAGAAATGAGGAAGCCAGACTCTTTCAGGGATAGCCCTCAGTCACAGAGGGGTGGCTGCGATGTCAAATCTGACATATGCAGAGACACATAAAAGTAAAGAGAAAAATACTCTGCAAGTATCTCCAAGGAAGAGGGAAGCTGAAATCCCAGAATCAGGAATGGCCACCAGGCTCACGGCAATCACCGCTACACCACAGGTCCAGGATGTCCAGGATGCAAAAACATCTGCAATTACAGGTTACCTTGTAATTACAGGTTATGCTGTAATTCTGCCCAGGAAGCCCAGGACAAAACTAGGGGAGTCCTTCACGTGGTTTGCTCACCTCTGTGTGGTGTCAAATGGCACAGCTGTCTGCTGTGCCAGAGTACTGCCTGCCGTGCTGGCTTCTGTCCTTGGCCTCTTCTGTTTTTTTCTGGGAGTTTAGGAAAGCTGAAAGCACGTTTGATAGTAGCGCATCTCTTCTGAATTTTATTACAAATATAATGCATCTGTAAAACATTATAGATCCACCAGAAATGGAAGACATTAATGTGGAAAGCTTTATTGAGGAACTGGAAGAAGATTAGGAGTTTGGGAGTTTCTGTATATTTCTTTTAATTTTGAGCTGTGGCTAAAAATAATGTATCCTAACTCCTAAGGTATTTGTTGTGGCTTCTCTCTTGGCCAAAGTGCAGCCTAGAAGGTGAGCAGGATCAGTTTTGACGGAGCGTCCAAGGGAGGAGGAACAGTTTTGAAGGATAAACCTGAAAAAAAAAATAATTTTACCCAAACCACCACTTACCATTTCAGCTGAGACCAAGAAGCTCTTTAGACCTCTCCCAGGCAGATGCATTTTTCACATTTTGATGGTGATTTCAGCTCATAAAGTGATTTGGTTATTGTGAGCCTGTAAGAAATATAGTGTGTTTCTGAGTATTTCTGAGTTATTTGGGAACCTTCTTACAGTGTTATGCTCAAAATATTGTTTCTGGTCAAAAGGGAAACCCACCTTACATAAAAAGACAAGAATTTATTGTTATTATAACTGAAATCTTAGCACTCTAATCCAAAAATCATTATTAGTTCTGGTCTAATTATTACAGGAAAATAAATAATACTCCTATGCAGAAAAATTTGCAATAATAATAATAACAACAACAATAATAATATTGTTACGCACACACTTCTTAACTTCTACCCCTATTCCTGGTGTTATAGTCCCCCTGCCCTTGCTCATCTGGCTCCTAAGCCTGGTGGTTTCATTCTGGTGGGGGTGGGGGTGTTAGAGGGAACGGTCAGCATCTGGAGACCTTCAGTGGGAGGAATGTGAAGTTGATGGTGATGGTTTCTTCTTCCTCACTCTACAATCTTCTGGGGGTCATTTTCATGATTGTTAACACGCTTTTACACCTTGTGTTTTCTTCGTGGGACTGAAACCTCACTTTACATCCAAATTTACTACATATGGTGACTATATGCATGTAAGATACTATTTCTTCGTCCTTTTTGCTACCCCTAAAACCATTCTTGTCCTGCTCCCTATCTGCATTTCTTTAACTGACCATAGGTGAGTTGTCTGTTGCTGTGAGGTCTCCAGAGTCGAGCCTGTGCCCCATCTCTCACCACCCCATGCCCGTACTCCTCCGCACCGCACCCTGCGCCCCCACTTCTCAAGGCCTCTGCTATCATACCAGGCCTATGGTTTAACTCTATTAACTCTAGCGTGTTAAGTTGGAGTCGTGAGCATCTCGTGGTGCACAGAATAGCTACGTGTTACTGTAGGGTGTATAAAAATATGGTTGTACCATACAGTGCTAATCAAAGTAAAACAAATCAGCCATAGCCACCCAAATAAAAATAAAGTGGCAGGCAGGTCAGTACAAGCCCAGGCAAAGCCTGACAAGCGTCAGTCCTGAGCCTTTGCAAACTCAGTACAAAACCTGCGGGCTGTTACTAGCAATGGCCATAGTCTACTGCGGGGACAGAGGGTTTCAATAGGTCCTGTTTCTGGAATTAAGCGAAGCAGAAAGGCTTTGTGTACTGCATACTACTGAGAATGTGGCTTAGGTGTATCACCCTTTCTGTGTCATTTCTTCCTCCTGTCACTCTGTATAAAGACACAGGGAGCAACGAGGAGCACTGTGGGGTCAAGGGTGGATGAAGATATCTTCTGGAAACAGAAAAAAGTAACAGCAGCTTTTGGTCGATGGGACTGAGGACAAATCGCTTATTTGGCTGAGAGCGGGGCTTTCATGGTTGTCGTTTCACTGGCTGATGGGAATGATGCATTTCCTTACTTTAAGGGAGGAGCAGGCATGCCACAGGCCACAGTGGCTAATTTAAGCTGAGCTCAGCTCCTTCTTGCCATGTTTTTGCCTGGGCACACACCTGAAAAACTTCAAGGAAAAAGTTGCTTGGGAATCAGAAGAACAACAGGATTTGGGGAAGACTGGGACCATCTCCAGCACCCTAGATCTGTCAAACACTTCAGTGAGATGTTCTTGCTCCCTTTTGGCCTTTCTTCGGTGATCTTCATTGGCATCTGTTTGCAGGGTACAACTGATGCCAGTTCCTCTAGGCACTTTGCACAGGAGGGGCACAGGATGGTCTAGACAGGTCATACAAAGAAGTAAAGCCATTGCTGGGTATCAGGTGTCCGAGCACAACGCAAGAGAGTTACAGAAACCTCCTCTCTTGATTCAGAGGCACGCTGGTTTTCAGTACCTACTGGTCTTCTTCCTTTCCTTTGGAAAAAAAAAAAACCAAACCAAACCCAACTCTGATCTGTAGGCAACGGATGATACCCCTTCAGCCACAGCAAGCCTCCAGCAATGCTCGCTGTGTCCTGCTTTCCATGTTCAGCCCAGGCTGCATGGTGCAGCTTGTGGGCATGCTGTGTGATGAGTTAGCACCCTTCTGCAGTGCCCCTACTGCTCATGCTCTTAATGCTGTGGTTGTGGAAAGAATGATTAACTCAGCTGGTGGATCGGTGGATCCCGACTCAGGGATGCAGTGAAAAAGGGCATGAGTGAAAAGGCCTGCTAAAACCAAGGTCAAAGACTGCAGGTTTTGGATAGAAGAGAAACTGCCCAATTATAAGAAAACAGCAGACAGCTTACCTGTGCCAAGGAACTGGAACAGTATAGCTAACACACGAGGCTGATTTTACAGAGCACGAAGGGTTTCTTTTATACCCTGCTACACGCTTACCAGGTCTAATTCATCCAGCTGACTAAACAAGGCTTTGAGATGGTGGAAAAGTCTACAGACTGACCTGTCCTGAATTGCAGAATATTTTGCTTCTGCTTGCAGAATTCAGACAGCAAGTGAAACAATCTCTGACTATATGGCTAGGAGCTGGCAAGGAAAATAAGCAGAGCTTTACCAGTTTGGAAAGCATTTGAATTACTTGTAATGGGACCAGATGATGTGCTGTACGCAGAACAAATCAATCCCCAGATAGTTATTGACCTGCAGAAGTTGGGAAATGAAAGATAACTACCTATAATGCAAGAGTCATATGCAATATATGTAAGAGGGAGTCATCTAGAGACAAATGGAGGATATTCAGGTTATGTTATGTCCTGTTCATACTGCTACATTCAGACGCTCACCTGCACACTGTACCAAGACCTGGAGCACTCATGAGAGGTAGGGGAGCCTGGGCAACTCACCGTTTTCCTGCAGGTTCTTGTTTATCCAGCCTGCAAAGGGCTAAGCCTGTTGTGTCCGAGTTTCATCTAGCGCTTCCCTTCCCAACTGCAATGACTCTATCACTGCAAGCCACAAATAGTAGGTGCAGAAAGTGCACGAATCAAGGGGGGCAAGTCTGCCTCTGCCTGTTCCTTTGTTCACTTTTAAGCTCAGGGTATACACAGAGCCCTTGATACAGGAAACGCTTCCAGCATATATGGATGTTGATATGGAGCAAGCCTTTTAGAAGCAACAACACAAGTGTGGTGGCCACCAAGAGCATAGGTCAATGCAACATGAGCATCGTGAGAGCAATGCCAGATGAGCTTCTTCCACTTACGGTGGAGCCTGCTGCAAATGTGATAGCATCTCCACAACGATGAAAGAAGGAAGGTGTAAGACTGAAGATGGATCTTGACACAGAATCTTCTGTGTCTCCAGTTTCACAGGATAATTTATAGACACTACTTAGGTAAATCGGCAAAGTTTTCTTCTTCTTCTTCCTACAGGATGCATAAGTAAAATCCTGGCATTGTAACATTGTGGTCACCTAGTGCTAACACTTTGTGTTACATCCTCCATGCTGGGAAAGAGTAGCTGAGAGAGATGCAGATGGCAAAGCATGAAGTGTCATGGGGTTAGCGAACCTGTGAACTTTGGCCCCTCACAGCAATTAGCAGAAAATTTTAACAGCATTTCTTGGGTTATGATGAATAATTGTTCCTTTAATCCATCTTCTTGCTTCAAGGAACAGAAGTTACAAAATATGTGGCAGGTCTCTAACTTTACTGCAGGTGAAAGCTGAATGCTTATTTTTGGAGCCCCTCTCATCTCTTCTGACATACATAACCTCAATGTGCAGAACTGCATGGCACTGGCCTACTACAAAGGTGTGTTGGAGACTTTCTGGATGTCACCTGGAAGGCAGAGACTGAAGGCGTAATACTAGCTGTGGCCTCTGACTCTGAGGTACAACCTCCCTTACCTTCAGATGAGGAATGTGGGAATATTGAGTCTTTCCTAAAGCAATTTCCCTCCTAAGTCTCAGTGTGAGGAATGTTGCAGGAGGCAGGCGTTGTGGTCTGAACAAACCTGAGCAAGGGAGATGGGTGCTGAGGTCTCCAGCTGGACTGGGCTTAGGACAAAGAGTGAGCTGGGCCAGGAGATGGGTCAGGGTCAGAACGCAAGTGAGGTGGCAGAAATGAAGAGCAAACTTTCTCAGAGTGCTGGAGAAGACGCAGAGCAACGAGGTGCCACTAGTACCACCTTCTGCCTGTGTTCTCTATGGGCTGTCATGGATATGGGACCCAGGGCCCAAATAAGCTATTTGGCTTATTGAACTTTCTGTTTTCAGGGAAACTGCTTGTGAGCAGCTGACGGGCTTGCCAGAGCCTGGGGACTGTCGGGTGCTGCAGGCTGGTCACGACAGAATCCCTACTGCCACGAATCAAATGCTTCTCCTCTATCAAGTCCCAGGGAGGGATTGCCCATTTCTAAAGGCAGGCACTCAGCAAACACTGGCATAACTCCAGAGGAAGGATAAAGACATTTCTAACTCTCACTGAATGTCATACATCTCTTCAAATATAGGTTAGATCAAGTAGTACGCTCGTGTCCGGAGGATGAGATGTCAGCTCAGTTTAATCAGCTATGAAAACAGCAAGGTTCATTTTATTCTATTTTTTTGAAAACGCTTTTGAGACCTCATCGCACAGAGCCTGCTTGCCAAAAATCCTGGTGTCTCCCGTTTCTGTGAGCCCATTTGTTTCAGTTCCCAACTCCTGTCCTAAATTGAGACTACATCTCTCAAAGACGGTACATAAATAGACAGATTACCATGCCTCTTCCAGAAAGTAACCTGTCAGCTGAGCTCTGTTTAAAGAACAAAAAGCCCTTGCAGACAGTCTGTGCCTACAGATACGTTGAACCAGATGCTGTTTTTCCAGTGAATGGCTGAGACTGTGAGACAGTCTTCTATTGTTGGATGTTTTCCTTTCTCATGGTGACTATGGGTAGGGCATCGGTGCCCTGTTTTACCATATCTCTATGTAAATATCAAGGCTGAAAACTACTGAGAAAACATTCAGGAAGGCATGAATACATTTAGTTTCCAAAACTGATGAAAAGCAATGCTTTTTCATGCAGCCTATGATTAATCTGGGGAATTCAGTGCTGCACAATATCAACGAGGATAAATGCTTTGCAGTCTCTGAAGTAAGATTTTATTTCTTCTGTAAACATTAAGGTGTTTGTTCTGTGCACATGCAGCAGGTGACACAACAACAAAACTGCGACTCCGAGGTTCTACCAGCATGTGGATGGGCAAATAAATGAAAAACTACAGCTGTGCCATCCGTAACACAATGATGACCAATTTGTCTGAACCTTCTTAGTAGTTCTAGTGCTGTATAGGTATTGCAAACAAAAGCTTGTCAGAAACATGATGTCTGTGTACTTGTATGTGGGAAATGCCTGTGCTATGAGACTGAGCCACTTTGCAGAACGTATCAGTCCTGTTCCATCTTTTGGCAAGACTCATAGTCCAAAAAGGGATAAACATATTTTAAAAATTATTTTTTATTGAATCCATTACAAAAGAAAAATCCAGGTTGTAAGCAGTTCTGTTAAACCTTACAGTCTCCAGGTTGTAATCCCATAATTAACGGCTGGAGGTCACTGAAAACAATCTTCACCTGTACTATCCTTACAAAATTATTTGTTAAGGAAGTCTTTGCAGTGTGTTCTGGGGCCTCAGAGGCTTCAGTCATCAAGACTGCCAGTTCCTAGGCCCTGCATTTTGTTGTCTCATAGACAATATACTTCATCCAGAACCAAAGATAACCACTACGTTCTCCATAGTTTCCAGCAGGTTTTTCTGCAATGGGATTTTAATCTGCGATAAGTGCACAGTCTGATGAACAATAAGCACTTCAGAAGGACCTGAAAATTTTATTTGTCCAAGTAAGATCCTTCTGGACTTTATTATCTCTAATGCTTTGTTCAAAGAATTGTATTGGAATACTGGATTCCCTGAACAGGGCACTTGTGATGACTCCGCCAGTGACAAATTGCTTCTGCTGCTACGTACAATTTGTTCAGAGCTTGCTAACCTGCAGCTGGTCTTTCCTTCTGCTCTATCGTTTAATGTATATGTGAAGCTGGACAGTGAGAATTTGCTCAGTAGCGGATGGATTAGTAGCAAAATGAAAGCAGGAAATTCTGTAAGGCTGCTTAAAGGAGAAGTATTTTGATGCTTCAGAAATGCTTTGGGCATGGTGGTTTCCCGTTAAGGCCATTGAGGTACAGTGTTTGCTTGGATCCTGAACTTTCTGTGGGAGGGCTGCCTCAGTGTTCATTTATCATCACACAGGAAAATATCCTGGACACCTCTGAGCTGCCTGACAATACAAATACTATAAATATCAGAAACCCTGAAACAGCATAACAGCCTTTAATGAGATCCCAGCTAACAGCTGTTGAATTGAATACTAAAGGAGAACTTAAAGATCTTCACAGTCAAAGCCACCCTTCCACGGACTGAAGCCTCTGGTTCATATATCTACTTGATTCAGGGCACAAAAATAAATTCTATTTGTGCCTTATTAAACATACGGAAATACTCATCAATAATGCCCCAAAGGATGTTGAATTGCTTCAGCATACTGCAGGATTTAAGTTAGTCACTCCTATATTCTGTTTAAAAAGAGTCTTCTGCCCATCATGAGCCAAACTATCTCCTTTTCATACAGCTGATAACTGGTGATAAGAACTTTTACTACAAAGTAACCAAGGTGAGAGGCAGAAAGAAATCAGCTCAGCTTTCAGATCTTCACTGGAATTTAGAAAGATGGCTTAAATTTTCAATATACATGGCAGATGGATGCTGTTTTTCTTTTGTTTTCTTTTTTGTTGTTTTTAGGTGAAAACCCAGGAAGTAGAAGCTCTTTCCCTCCATAAAATGGAGTCTGCACAAACTCATGGTTACAGCCACCTTTCTGGGCGGCTCATGCCAGACTGCCTTCGCAAACACTTGTTCAAGATCTCAACAGCCAGGTACTGAAATTAAACCAAAACAGCAGCGTGGCCCTCTTTTCTTAATGGGATATGAGATAATTTGCAGAAGGAGAGATACACCACTGGCAGCAAAATTCCTCTGGGTACCACCCTAATAATAATGCAGGCTAATGAAGGGCCATGGCCTATATTCACGTTCTGGGACCGCAAGCTCCCCTTTGCTCAGCAGTACATGCTGCAGTTGATGTGTGCGTTGCACACTGAACGTGGTTTCTCCCCTCTTCCTCCTTGTCTCAGGCTTTGCATTTCTGCACCAAGCTGTGGTCAGTGAATCAAAAATCCAGACTCTGGGGGACCAGAAGATAGACTAGGGGGATGCTGCTCTCCCTGGCATCATGGATGGTAGCAAAACCTCAGCAGATACCTGAGGTGTCCCTCCCTTTGCTTTGCCTGGCAGTGACATTGACAATGACAGACTATTCACAAGGGGCTGCCGTCCCTAAATGCAACATCTAGTGCCATTTGAGATGGGCTAATGATCCGACACACCTACACAGAGCTGCTACAAGGACCTACTGAAGCTTCTCACCTTTCCACAAAAATAGCTGGAGGCCAGGGAAAATAACCTGGAGCTTCTGACTCAGCACCAATGTTAGACACCTCGTGTGGCTTCACACGTTTCAGTAGCTACTGTGTGACATGAGTGGGGACTTCTCCCTCATCTCAGAGCTGTTGCTTCAGGGGGTGTAGGTGCCGCTGTCCTGTATACGCACCTCACCTTCTGAAGGTCAGCTCAGCTGTGGGCACACTGAAGACCATGACTGCTTGTTCAAAGCTACTGGAGGCTTCAGTGGGAAGACTGGAATATTTTTATGGAAATGGTTCTCCTCTGAAGAGCTCCAGAAAAGCCTCTGGTGAGGTCTGACCTTAGCAGGGCTGAGGAACAATCAGGGTTTCTATTACAGCCTCTCTGTGGTGCTTTTACCTTCAGGGCTGCTGTGGAGCCGAAGGATCCCCTAGCACAGCCCTGCCATGCCGAGTCCCGAGCACGGTCCATGGGCTCACAGGCTGGCTTGCTCCCTGAGCACCAGTGTACTTGGGAACCATGCAGTAAGGCTCCCAGCCAGCCTTCACTCCTGCTGCCCCACAGCGCGGTCAGGCAGGTGACCAGAGAGCTGGGACTCCTCGCTCTTCCAGCAGCCTGCCTAAACACCGGCAGCAGCAAGGATCTCCAACAGTCTTGATGCTGGCCAGATGAAATGTTGTTAATTTCTAAATGATGTTTGAATTCGGCACTTTATATCTTGATCTGGGTCTGAAAATATCCTTAAAATAGACTCATCTTTGTGAAGCAGAAATTCATTCTCCTGGCCAGCTCCAGGTGTCAGGACTCACTCCTCCTGAAAATGAGGCCATCTGTCATGGAGACAGGCACCTAACTTCATCCTGGATTTGAAACTGTTGGCTTGGAGGTTTGTAACTAAAATCCCAGCAACACCCCAACTGTTCTCAGGCTCACACTGAGGGGCCACATCTGCTCAGAGTAAAAAAATTATGAATTTACATGAGTCACACATCAACTCATTCTATGTAAAGACACTGTAAAAGCAATGCCAAAAAAAAAGCTGTCTGTGCGCCAGCAATGCCATGTTTACATTAAAGCCTGTCAAATACAGCCCTAAAAACACTGCATAAATAGGTGGAAATATTGAATGTGCTGCTGCACCATAAAACCGAAAGTGTTAAACTATTACAGATGGCTAATATGCATTATCTTCCTCATCCGTGAAAGTGAGGACTTCTCTGCATCAGGCAGAGGCATTGTCCTCCTGACAGCCATGGCTCCTGCAGGAGAAGGGGACTGTCATGAGCAAGCCTGCTTTGCAGCTGGAGCCCTCCTCTCCCCCCATGGCCCTGCTGGTCGGCTGCCCTATTTGGCAGCTCAGTGCTAAAACAGAATCTGAGGACTGTAAAAAAATGGTGTAACTATATATCAGGGCCAGAAACTTATCTGGTTCCCTTTAGTATGTTGGCATTTCAGAGCCTTCATGATTTTTGTCAGGCAACTCTTTTTAAGAGTGACAAATTACTATCCAACCCTCACTTTACAAGTTGGAATCAGAGGTAGAAACAGAGAGTGATTTCCCCAAATAACAGAGGCATTCAATGTTTCTTTCATTTCCATAGTTTTGGGGTTTTTTTTTACATTCCACAACTCTTTCTGGCTACCTTGGATTCACACACGAGGTGGGGCGGATATTTTAATATGAGCATATCAGTGTCTCCATGACCTTCCCTAGCACCTGGTGAATGAAAACCAAGTTCTGGAGTCTGGGCTAAAAGAGTGTGAAATACGCTGCTGTTTCCACCTGATTTAAAGTCTTGTGTGTGCATGATCGGCACATTCCGCTCACAAGCCCAGGCTATTGCCAGATATCAAGTAAGGAAAGACTTTTGGAAACTATCGGATTTTTTTCTCCTTTTTTTTTGCCTTAAATAATCTAACTTATGCTACGCTGTGCATTTCTTGGGACAATCTTGATTCATGTTTGTGACCATCCTGAATGCTGCCACAGGGATCATTTTCCCAGGTGATGGCTGCGATTGCCTTTCTTGGATTCTCCCACTAGAAGGGCTCCCTCACTCCATTTCATCGAGGTTGCAAACATACACTGCTCATCTCCTCAGCCTGTAAGTCCCCATCCTTCCCACAACTGCCACTCAAGAGCTGGATATTGATATCCATCTCTGACTGATATAGGGAGCTAACTGAATTTCTGAATTTCCAAGTGAACCTTCATCTTTTATCCCACAGGGGCATGTCCAGGATGGCAAAGAGGAAATCCCCATCAATGTCTCTAAGACTGGCTCATTTTTCCCCTCCAGATCCCCGCTTTAAACTCTTTCTCTGTCATGGCTGGAAAAAGCACTTGACAGAGGTTAGACTGCTAATGTGCTGATATTACTGCTTCTCACACCGCTCAACTGTTTCCATAGCACACGCTTTCCTAATTGTACATCTTGGTCTATTGTCATGTTGTACGCTCTCTGGGGAAGGGACTATCTTTTATCCTGTGCTCCTACAATGCCTATGATGGTGTGATCCTGGTTAATGACTGAGGTTATTGGTAACATGCAGTAAGCTGCTCCCAGCCTGCAGGTCTCAGGCTCGAGGGGAAGAAGCAGCCAGCAGACATCAGGCAGATGATGAGGGACAGGATGACCAGAGCCCAGAGCTTTGCTTTGACTAGCCTTGTGTCTTCTCACTCCTATCCTGATGCCTGCTCTCAGAAACCTCTTCAATCGCCTGCCAAGCTTTCCTCGTCCCTTTTCCTGACACCCTCCTCACTTCGTGGACGACATGGCTATGACCACTTTGTTCTGCCCATGGGTTCTCAGCGTGTCTCTGGCACAACCTTGCACCCAGCACAACCTGCCCTTGTAACTGTGCCTAGATAAAGCCGGGGTGGGCACACAGCTGGGTGGGCAACACTGTAAAAGCAAAATGCTCTTTCCAAAACTGAAATTGAGTTTGAGAAGCAGGCTTAAAAAATTGAATCGGCGGTTTAACCATTTCTATTTGTTCATGCTTTTATTGCATTTCTCACCACGGGCAATGGAAGTGGATGAATTTGTCTGCTCACCTGCCTATATTCTGCTTAAGATTCTGTTCCATTTTCTTGGTGTAGTCTAGACTACAATATGTCCATTTTTCCAAAATGTCATCTCTTCCCTTCTGAAAATCTTACCTGGGTAGATTTCAAGGAGATACTGTGTTGTTTGGGATTTATAGATGTGTGATGATCCCACTTGACAAAAAGAAATGGCTACTCCATACACGTACAGCCACACTGGCTCTTTCATCAGTGGCTATTTTGCATCCTGGGTTCCTGCACACCCATGATAACGCGCGTCCTATTGCTGTATAACATACACACCAGGCAGCCAACGCTTTCTGGAAATTCTTGGACTCGTTGTACACGGGCTGCTGTCCTATTCATGAACATATGTTTGATGCTTCCCAGAAACTCCGCAGTTAAGGACATGTGCTGTCACTGCCAGGGTAATCCCTAAAGGCAAACACAATAGTACATATGGTAAATTCTCCCATTACATCTTACTGTCATAAGCTCAGTGAATTTCGTGATGCGTGGACTGTCTGACACATGAATTTCACATCTTAGAAAGAGTGGACACATTGCATACAGGACAGATGACCTTTAGTGTATATTTCAGTGCTTTTCCTCTGCATTTCCTCTATAATTGAAAAGTTTTAATTATTTAATCTGTTTACAGTTTTCCAGTAAGACCACTAGCAAAGGCAAAATCTGTTAATCCATGAAAATCAACCACTTAAGCACTAAAATCTTTTTTTGGCAGCTGGCAGAAACCAGGCAGAAAACCAGTTCTTGATGACTGCCTAGTCTTTGACAAGCAGCGTGAGAATGAATCAACCTTTGCGTGCCTCACTATTCAAATGTACCCCTGAAAAATAAACACATGGAAAAATGATGGAAAACTCTCATCGCCTTCAAGGTTCCACAAGGTGGTGCCATTCAATAATTTTAGGAGGAAAGACTCCACCAAGCCGTTACAGAAGAGAAGCCAGGATTCAGCTCCCCATATGAATTACCACCTATTGAACAAGCAGGTTGTTTTTCTAAACCGTAGGCAAAGCATCACCCCAACAGCAACTTGCGCTCAATCAATATGATCCAAAGGATCATATCCAGCCTCTTCCCCATTGCAGGGTTGTGTCCACCTCCGTGCACAGCCCTAGGGACTTTCCTCCATACGAGATAGCTCTGCAGCACAGTAAATCTCACCGTCAAGGCTGCCTCCCTAACAGCGCACCTCTGTGTTAAATAGAGATTACTTTTAATCTCATGGGTCCAAAATATGTGGCTTAGTTTGCTTTGGATAGGCTAAGAGCCATGGGAAAAGTCCCTGGCAAGGGTAACTGTCAGCCCTGTGATAATTCCACTTCCCATACAGAGGCTGCTTGTCCTTTCTGCATCATCATCTCCTGGTCACAGGACAAGCACTGTCCTCCATTAGCGACAGACTCAGGTAACTGAGTCAACAGAGTGAAGAGTGGGAACAGCTCATTTTGGTATTAGCAAGACATAACCAGCTGTAGTTCACATCAGGTTTCCCACTCACATAGAGATAACCATCTTATTTTCTAGTAGGTCTTGAATGAACAGAAGATTTTGAGGACTCGGAGGTTTCCTGCCTGTGTCAGATTCACATAGGTGGCTTAGAAGTGTACCACTCCCTCTGACCCAGCCTGAATCTCTTGCTCTAGCAAAGCTCCTCTTGAGATCAGGGTGAGCTTTTGTAAGGTTAAGCTGGTTGTTCCTAACCTGCAGGTTATCTCCTTCCCTTCAGGCCCCGTTCTTTGCTGACTGTCAAACTGCCTGCAAGATCAGTGACTTCTAAATCATGTAAACAGCATATGTTGACCAGACTTTAAAGTCATTGCTTGAGGACACATACTGACCGTCCTTGTAAACACAAACACCAGATTAGCAGAGCAAGAAGCCAAAGCAATCTTTGAGAAAGAATTACAGCTCTCTTTTGCAGCTCTTTAACAGATTAAGTTGTTTTTTTCCCCAGTCAACTTCATTGGCAGCACTATTCATAATTCTAATGAAATGCAGATGATAATCCAGCTGGGGATCTTGATAGCACCTCTGCCTGTGGCTGTTCTTGACTCTGTGGCCTGGAAGAATGCAGAGGAGAATTGTATTAGCCTGTCTTTCAAAGACAAGGAATTAAACTTGTGAACATTGCTGTCTAAAGCCTGTCAGTAAATCATGTTTACCATTAAGCAATTGCCAGAACAATGCAGGTAAATGAGCAGAAAAACAGTCGTTTATAGCCTCAGTTATTCCCAGTTGCTGTTTACTGGTGGAGTGCCATAAAGACAAAGGAGAAGGAAAGAGAAGATGGCAGAGAGTCTCTAAAGCTGACAGTCAAATGAAGCACGGAGTCCCATGCTGCCGGGAACAAAGGGACAGAAAAGAAGAATATAACATTTTTCTTACTCATGTATTTTTGTCCTCTCTTTTGTTATCACTTCTGTAGAGATCTATAAAATCATGAAGGGCAGGGGGATGATAAATACTATACAACGGTTCATTGTGCTTCCTTATACAAGAACAAGAAATGAAACTAGCAATTAGCAAGCTCGCCACAAGCAGAAGGAAGTGGTTCTTCACACATTGTGCGAGGAATCTGTAAAACTCCTTGCCAGAGGAGATTGTAGATGCAAACCTTTACAGAGGTTCAAAAAGCAACTGGACAGCTTCATGGAGGAGAAGGACCCATAAGGGGCTTTTGACAGCAATGCCTCCCTCAGAAAGCCTGTGAGCTGCTGGGGAGGAGGAAGGCAGCCAGCGTGGAGGGAAGTTAGTTACTCTGGGCCACTTGGTGGCGGTGAGGCCACACCTGGGTTGCTGTGTCTGCTCTCAGCTCCCCTTCCCAGGTCAAGTGGGACGTGGGGAAATTGGCAGGGCCCAGTGGGGGCTGCTCGTATGTTCAGGGGCCCATAGGGTGTACCCCCATGGAGAGGTGGAGGGAGTTGGGCTTACTTAGGCTCGAAAGAGGTGTCCAAGAGGTGAGCTAGTGGTGGCCTACAATCACCCAATGGAGAGATACAAAGACACAGATACTTCTCAGCAGTAGCAGACAATACAAGAGGTGGTGGCCACAGTTCACTGGGAGGCCCAGGTTGGACTTTAGGGAAGACGTTTTCACCAGGAGACCTGCACAGGGGACTTCCAGCCAACGTTTCCACAGTTCTATGAGTATCAGTTCCAAATCTGAACACTTGCATTTCGCAGGACCCCCAAAAAGTGGTGGGGGCTTTCTGAGACAAAATGTAGAGAGAGACAATATATCTAATACAATAGCTGGGGGCACCTCCTTATTATCTCAATTTGTACTGACACCGTTACGGGTTTCCAGTGAGACAGTCTGTTATTTATGCACCTCATTAAAAAGACCGCTCTCAGTGTCACTGGGATGACACTGTTCTTTGTTTGTATTTTAACAGAAGCAATGCAGTCACATCATGTTCCAATAAATAGGCCCTGACCTCCCACAGTCGTTGTGTGCGAAATAAATGAGCCCCTGCTAGGAAGCTGGGTGCCTGTTGTCTCAGCCTCCCCTGGTCAGGCATTCACGGGCTATTTTGGGCCCCAGTCCACCTCCAGTTCAGCATGAATGAACTTGTCAAGCTGTGGTCCTAAAGCAGCTCACTATTCACAATATTAACATCGTGTTCATAAAATACAGCGGTACCAACCCGCTCAGGCTCCAGGAGACATGGACTCAGAGCAAAATGGCCAACATGCTCCCAAAGATTCTCTAAGGCAGAGAAAAAACCTGATCACAGGCTGGCTGGGGGCTAAAAGCAGGAGCTACCAGACAAGCGAACATGAATGCGGCACATGTCAGCCTACATGCTGCCAACTTTTGTTTAAGCATTTGGGCTTCCTGAGAAGGATTTCAACAGAGAACAGCAAGCGAGATGTGGGGGTGTGCTGGGGGAGCTCCTCCCAGCCACAGAGAGCATCATGAGACTCTGTTTGCTGAGGAAAATATAACAAGTGAGGGAAAAAGAGCAAAACAGGATGATATGAAGAGCTCAGTAATGAACATATGTAAGGGTCAAGGATATACAGTGGAAAGAGAACAACATTTTTGTTTGATAAAAAAGAGAGCATCAAAGGAGATATGTACAGAAAGGATAACACCACCCTCCCCTAGACCTCTTGCTGGGGCAAATGAGCTCTGCTAAGTGTATAGGGAGTTGCCCCTCAGCTTTTGTAGAATATTTCTGTGGTTTATCCATCCCTCGGCCTCACTGATAGGGCTAAAAAAAGCTTGTCTGTAATCTCCTGGTGGTGATTTTGTGGAATCCTGTCAATTAGCAACAAGAAGATATCATATGTTCCCTTTACTATCTGTTAGGACGGGACCTATTTCTGTCTGAAGTGTCTCAACCAACTTCAGATAATGGCGTCCTGGAGATTAAATACCTCATAACCCTGGAACATCCCAGAGCTTTCCTTATGACCCTTCCTCAGCCTGATTGACTGAGATGTTAAAATATGGGAAAGGTAGTGAGCTTTTCAGAGGAAAACGTTTATGGGAAAATAGAGGGGAAAATGGGAAACGTCTCGCCACTTCTGCCCCCACCAGTGCAGGGTATCTTTTGGTATATTCGATAGCAAGTGTTTTGTCCAGACAGGTTTTATATTACTTAGTATTGATATAGTTTGAGATGACTCTATATTTCTCTGAGATCCTGTTGTGAGGGAGTTTATTCTCTTATTGGTATTATTCTTTATTTGGATTCATCACACGAGGATGGGTGAGCTCTAGTTAAAGAGTCTTCACCCAGAAATTGAAGACGTGATGATTCTGGACCTGAGGTTTCCCAGGCCAAGTAGCCCTGCTCTAGATCAAATGTTAGATTTCCTTAATGACCCACGATGCTCAGATCTGAGGGCTTTGAGCCTGTTTCTACATTAATGTGTCATTTCTCTTTATTACAGCTCTCCTGTGCTAGCGCAGAAACTTTAACGGAGGAGCCACAGGCTACCACTTGCAGCCACAGTCCTGCTGTTTGAGGAGCAATCAATCAGACAGCAGTGGAACATCACATCTCATATTCTGGACAGCCAGGCTCTTCAAAATGTTTTCCAAGAAAATTATCTGCACAGAGTTCTGTAAAAATCTAATTCTACCCCATTAACCAATAGCTTATAACCAGCCCAGAAAAAAATTCAGGTATAATAGCCCTATGACAAATGTGCTAGCACTTAGTCAATTCATTTATCTGTCCACTAAATGGATGCTTTAAACCCAAAAGCCTCACCCCTTTAACCTCCCTGGTTAATGTTTCAGATGACATGCCAAACGTATCCATTTTATAAAATCACATTAAAATTAGAGATGGGAAAATCTGGTGGGTCATCTTGGTTAAGCAGGATTTTTTCATAAAAAATAATACTGAAATTGTATTAGCAAAGCTTCAAGAGCTTTTTGACATGAAAATCGCTGATACTCTTTCTCCATTTTGCTCTAACCAACTTGCTGGCCACTGCTTATTATCTGCATCTCAGCTGTGGCTCAGAGCCCCAGTTTTGTACTGAGGTACCCATTGTACAAAGGCAGCAGAGAAAGGTGGCCCATGTCACAGCAACCCAGCCCAATGTGAGATATAAGACAACGGAGATGCTACCTCACAGGTCAGCTGTGCTCCTAAGTAGTGGGTAAGAGCTGAGTTACATGCTTGGCAGTGGCTTTATTACATGCCATCGGTCTAATTCTCAGTGAGTTTTCCACAGAGCTTATGACAGGAGAATTTTAGGAAGGAATTTAAAGGACGGCCTTGAAGTGTGATGTCATGGTGTTTAAACAGAGGAGCTGCTTTGCTGCATGGTGCAGAGTGGAAAGAACATCCTGTAAATGAGAGTGCTCTCCTTTGCTAAATGGAGACATCTGGATTGCATGAAAAGAGGCCACAAGAGGCCGTAGAGGCAAAGGTTAAGAAATTTGGTTTTGGTGCAGCTGACAGAGGAGTTTGCAAAGCAGCAGTGATGGTGCGGGAGTAGTGTGGTCACCCCTTTTGGGCTCCTCAGTGCTCTGATCTCTGCCTTCTCTGCCTTTGCATGGCATCCTACCCAAGTGACCCACGCTCTCCCTGTCCAATACGCCTCAAGTGACTGTTCTTCTGAGTAGCCTCTTAGATGGGCTCTGATGCTCCTAGCGAAACTATGAAGGTTTCTCCTTATTCCAAGTCAAACAAATGAACTCACCAGACATAACAATGGCTGTCCTGTGTCAAACCACAGCCTGCTATCCTGTCCCTAACAGTGCTTGGGGAGGGTTTAAGAGAATAAGCTGGTCATGGACATCCAACTGCTATTACATGCACACCCTCTCTGCACATGTTTTCACTACTACTTACAGAAACAGAAACGACCAGAGATCTGCAGGGATCTGAAGGGGGAAGGTCAGTCAAGCTCCTGTGGCTATGCAAAAATCCAGGGGTGTTGCAAGAAGTCTGGAAGTGGAGTTCTCTCAACCTGTTCCGCACCATAGCCTCTCTGCTCCTTAGCTTTTCATTAGCATGCCAGAAATCTGTAAAAAGCTGGAATCAGGAGTGATCATCATCCTGAATGTATTAGGGAAATGGGATATTCAAAACCACCGAGGTAATCAGATTTACAACCCAGGAAACATGGGACATAGAAGAGCAGCTCCTGGGAACTTGGCCAGTTCTAATCGAAGTCAGAGGCTGGATATACTTCCGGGAGGATGCAGATCAGAGAATAAGAATGGAATACCCTTTAGAAAGAAAACATATGACATACATTAGGTTTGCCTAGGAACACTGTGGAATCTTTGACATTTGAGATATTTGAAATATGCTTAGGATGATCTAGAAGTACTTGCTCCTGCCTCAGCCTAGGAGGTGGAGGTTGGTGATGTCCTGAGCTGGCTTCTGACCCTTCATTATCTGAACCTCTGGTATCAAATACTAACTTTCTGTGTCAACAACACGTCACTGAGAAAAGGAACTGGGGGTCTTAATACCCTGTGGCGGCTGATGGCACCAAAGCATTTTTATGGCAGTCTGCTGTGGGGATTTGTGGTCAGCCATTTGAATGCAAACTGCCCTCGCAAAACTAACATGGACAAATATTTACCTGCAGCAGAGCACAGGCAACTGTAGCTGCAGGCTCCGCTTTATTTATAGCTCACTAGCACAGGCAAGCTGCAGTCTGCCTGTCTCTGGTCACCTGCTCATATCTGAGGTTAACACACGAGTAAGCAGTAACTTCCCAAAGGCTAAACTGTATTTGCAGAAAAGATCACTTTATCCCAGTCACCACTATGGACAGATATAAGGTAATCCCTACAGACATCTGAAGGCTAAGCCTGCTTATCTGATGGTGTGAAGTCAGAGGAGGGAGCAATATGGGTATGTGTTTATAACAACTATTGGGATTGCTTTGCAGAAGGACGGCCCTCAAAGGGTTTCTTCAAAATACTGTCAGGCCAAAATACAGATTCTTGAGAAAATTAGGGTTTTCACAACATACCATCTCCTATCAGGATACTTTTAATCACCCAAACGCAAAAGAGCTGTGAGATATTTTCTTAGAGAGCTCAAGTTGATCAGATGTCGTCTTGCAGGGTTAAGCTAATTAAGGCAATGGTTAGGATGGAAACCTTCCCACCAGGCACAGTTAGTACCCACTGGTAGCCGAAGTTCTACCTAGCCCCTATGGCTGGGCCCAAGCTGCGGTGGGACTAGAGCCAAGTGTGGGCTGACAGGCCAGCCGGCACTCACGTCCAGTCGGCTGCTGCCTTCCTCAGTTAAAGGGCTGGGTTATCCCTGCCTTCCCCTACATCAGGCCACCTGGCTGTCCTCCGAGGGAAGTGTCCACTGTCCCACTGTCAAATTTGGCTGACCTTGGCCAATGGGTTCCAGATTTGCTGGGGAACAACCGAAGGGGAAACAGATGGACAAACAGTGTGAGAGCGTAAGCTTCGTCTCCTTAAAAAAACAAACTAAACTGTCCTTCTTACTGTAGAATAGCAAATAGGGACTTGCACGTGCACAGCAACTGCTTGCTAGAGCCTGATGTCTCTTTTGGCTTCAAAGCCATGAAAGCCCTATGAAATATTGCCATACCTGCCACTCCTAGCTATTGCAACTGAACTGCTCTCCTCCATGAATTCTGGTTGCACTGTCCAGAGCTCTACTACAGTGCACATCTTGTCATGTGGTAGACCTCCTCCCCTTCTCCTTCCCCACCATCCTCACTGTGTCCGACTCCAACCTTGAAGATTACAGCTGCTCTTCTTCTCCATCATACAGTGGGAATGCCCCTGAGAGAAGGTAACTGTCGTAGCTGGAATACAACTGTGGATTATGTTGTAGCCAAGCACTGCACACCTGCAATAAGCACCATAAGTTTTTCTCAATAATAAGTATTGATAATGTATGTAATATGATAATTAATTATGCAATAAACATTATCATAGAATCATAGAATGGTTAGAGTTGGAAGGGACCTTAAAGATCATCTAGTTCCAACCCCCCTGCCATGGGCAGGGACACCTCCCACTAGACCAGGTTGCTCAAAGCTTCATCCAGCCTGGCCTTGAACACCTCCAGGGATGGGGCATCCACAGCTTCCCTGTGCAGCCTATTCCAGTGCCTCACCGCCCTCATAGTGAAAATTTTTTTCCTAACCTATCTAATCTAAATCTCCCCTCTTCCAGTTTGAAACCATTCACCCTCGTCCTATCGCTACATGCCCTTGTGGAAGTCCCTCTCCAGCTTTCTTGTAGGCACCCTTCAGATACTAGAAAGCCGCTATAAGGTCTCCCCGGAGTCCTCTCTTCTCCAGGCTGAACAACACCAACTCTCTCAACCTGTCTTCATAGGAGAGGTGCTCCAGCCCTCTGATCATCTCTGTGGCCCTCCTTTGGACCTGCTCCAACAAGTCCATGTCCTTCTTATGTTGAGGGCTCCAGAGCTGGATGCAATATTCCAGGGGGGGTCTCATGAGAGCGGAGCAGAGGGGCAGAATCACCTCCCTCAACCTGCTGGCCGTGCTTCTTGTGATGCAGCCCAGGATATGGTTTGCCTTCTGGGCTGCAAGTGCACGTTGCCAGCTCATATTGAGTTTCTCATCAACCAACATCCCCAAGTCCTTCTCCTCAGGGCTGCTCTCAATCCATTCTCAACCCAGCCTGTATCTGTGCATGGGATTGCCCCGGCCCACGTGCAGGACCTTGCACTTGGCCTTGTTGAATTTCATGAGGTTTGCACAGGCCCACCTCTCAAGCCTGTCCAGGTCCCTCTGGATGGCACCCCTCCCCTCCAGTGTGTCGACCTCTCTACACAGCTTGGTGTTGTCAGCAAACTTGCTGAGGGTGCACAATATTACAGATATTACAATATTCATCACAATATCCCTGAAAAATGTCATAAGGAGAGGAATCCAAATGAGTATCTCATTGACCCAATGCAGCTTGGGCTTCCCTGTAGGTTTTAGCTGCTACCAGTCCCTAAACCATTCAGAATCACCAACCGCATCTGACCTTTGGAGCAGAGCAGGTTGGTCAGTAAGACAAGAGCTTTAGGTAGAGAAAGTTCCCAGGTTCACAGCAGCTTGTAAGGTGACGTGGACTCAGTGGGAGAGGAAAGGGGAGATGGGTCTGTCTGTGGGTGGTAAATACTGGAAGAGAGAGGCAGTCAAGGTAGGCAGTGAGCACATTTTGGAGCAGGGTGATGGGTCTCCCTTTCAAAAACACTAGGCTCAAGCTTAAGAGTTACGAATTTCTGCACAGCTTGGAATCTGTACACCAAGGAATCCATGTTTTAAGAAGGTCCTTTGAAACAGTTGTTTTCCTTGCTCCCCGTAAGCAGTATCCTGGCTGCCTGGTGCCTGTAGTGACTAATACACGTACTTGGCCCAGAGTCTCCATAGTTCTCCCTGTCCCCAGCACAACTGCCTTCCAGCCTTGGACAGAGCGAGTTTTGGTGGGCTGAGTGGAGGCAAGGAACTGGTGCATAGCAGTGAGTGGCTCATCCTCATGAAAACAGATAGGAGCAGTCCTGTGATCAGCTAAAGGGATAAGACAACTTGGTTCATTATTTCTCTCCTGTGTACATGTGGAAGCAATGCAAACTCTGGCATAACCCTGGACTATGTCATTCATCAGAAGTCAGTTGATGGTGGGATTTGGCAACCAGCCAGTTCCATAGAGCATTTCCTTCTTACAGCCACCATCATTTCATCTTCTCTATAAACATCTGCAAATTATCCTCCTTCAAATCCTGCCTTTAAAATCCTCTTTGATGGGATGCCAACGAGAACTGATATGCTCACCTCACAGCCTCTGATGTGATCCGCCCTTATCTCATTCTCTTTTTTTTTTTCTTCCTTTTTCTTCCCTCTGAAATAAAGCATGCTAGATTTCAACATGATTCTTGAATGCTGTTTACTCCCAATCTGTGTTGTTTCCATTTCTATGCCTGCAAATACACGCTACTGTTGGAGCCCAGTCTGAAAGAAAATATCCCAGCATATGGTTGACAAATGCAGCATGCTCAGCTCTTGTCCCTAAATCCTGTTTCCCAGCGCTTCTTCAGGGAATCAACACTGATTAAATGTGCCCCTATATTTCATTGCATTTGGAGGATCTGCATATCATCTTTCAGAAAAGTGGAAGCATGAAAAAGTAACTGAGTAATGAAGAGCAGTTTACTTTGTGCAAACTGCAATTAAACTTTGAAATCGTTAAAACCCAGCTCTAGGTAAGAGATACCTCAGTGACTCCTGTATCCTTTAATCCCTTTGCGAACAGCAATTGATGGCGTTTGGATAACCATCTGCTGGAAGTATGAAGGAGAGCCACCAAATTCATATCTGAGTGCAAGACTTCTTCAGGGTTTCCCAAGATTTATGATCAAACACTCTCAGACTCCAAGCCCTCTTCCTCAGACGTTGCTGATAACCATGTTTCTTCAAGCCAACATTTATTTTCTCCCTGGACAGTGAGTCTTGAGTTGGGATGATTTTCACTGGCACAACTGACAAGGTTACCAAGCCCCGCTCCCCAGGCCTCCCACCTGATGAGACAGCTCAGTGGGCCTTGGTGCAGCTCATGAGCTGGCTTAAGTTGGCAGCCTCATGTTTTTGTGGTGGGCAGGCACCAGTCCTGCTCTACAGCAACAAGGTTTGAGCTGGCAATGTAGGATCCACCTCACTAGCCCAACACAAGCCACCTTTCTTTGATATCAGGAACCCATAATCCAAGAAGCTGGAAACGTTTGGGGTTTTTATCCAAGAAAGATCAGATTTTCACATTTTAACTTGATCCCAGGAACTTCTCACTGCATAGAAAAAAAAAAAACAAACCCACAACCCAAAACAAACAGTCCAAGGCTAAATGTGAACAGATCGCTCTCCTTTTGTACCCCCAAAATGCCACTCAATATTCTTCTGCCCCCTTGCCTAGAAGATAAGTACCATGTTGTCCTTACAGACCTTTTTTTTGGCCAATGTACCACAAGCAGGTTTGACGGGACTGGAGATTCCAGCTTCTTATTGGGAATCAAACAAAAAGCCCTGCCAAAGCCAGTAGTGACTAATCCACTCAAATAATTACTTATGGGACAGATGACGATGATTTTCAGAACCCAATATTCCCTGTGAACCGCTGTCACTGAAAACACTTTGCAAATTTGTCAGTGTGCCCTCTACGTAGGTCCCAGATTTCTTTGCTTCTTCCCTTTCCCACTCCAAACCAGTATCACTCTGTGTTTTTCAAAGAGCATATTTTTGGCTCCTCTAAGAGGAAAAAAAAGGCTAATACTGTGAGATTTTTCCACTGTACAGGTAACAGAAATTATAGCGTGCAGCTGAAACTGCTCCCCTCAGATGGAACTGGCAATCATTCCCCACCGACATTTTCTGCCAGTTAATTAAAAAGCGCTTTCTCCCTGGAGGGCTGTCCACACAGGGCCTTTAGGCCCAAACTTTCCAGGTGGTTTAGTTCCACTGGTGGGATCACGACAGGAGCCACTGGCAGGGATGCTGACTCCAGAACACATCAATCATGAGCTTTGGCTGAGAATCTTTAAATTTCTCACTCAATCGGGCTAGGAGAGAAAAAGAAAGGGGGAAGGTTACATCCACAATAAAAATCAGCATCTAAAGGTCAAATTGGTGCCTCAATGTCAGCACGAGGCTGAATTATTAAAGCTGAAATTATCTTCCAAGGCTAATTTTCCTTTCCTTGCTCGTGTTAGTGGAGCCTGCCTAGCAACAGAGGTGACCTCTCGAGGTTGATTCTAGCAGCCTTTCACGTGGCTCTGTTTGCTCGCTGTCTGCAGCTCATTCCCATCCAGACAGCTGAACGAGAATAGCCAGTTTCTTTTTCTCTTCTCATCAGTATTATCCTCCAATTGCTATGTGACAGCCCTGCTTTGTAGCATTTCAAGTTATAAACACTGTCAAGGAAGATTTAAATCCCCCAGAAAACAATTCATCTTTAAATAAAAATACGTATCTATGAATCATTCCTTTTAAAAATAAGCACTTATCAGAATTCACACTGGTTTGGGGTAGAAAAAGCTTCTGTTCGCCTCTAACAAAATCGGGGTAACTCTGTGACAGAAATGTCTGGTTTCCTTAAGGTTTTCTTCCCTCGGCTTCAAGAAAGGATAAAGCCCAGGCCACTATGGTACAAGACAGTCCCAGCTGTTTTCTCTGCTTCTCTCCCAAATCAGAGTGGATTTAATCTAAGCTCTTAATTATAGACCCCATTCTAAAAACTGTTCCCTGCTAAAATAAGGTACCAATTATGCACATTTATTCTGTGGTACAGGGGGCATGCGGTGAGTTAATCAGTTCCCTGGCATCTGGTATGGCCCCCTACTGCCTTGTGAATCCCTGCCTGCAGACTACTCTCCTCTGGGAATAGATTAACCCCTTTCTCACTAGCGTCTGAATTGGGCAAAAGGCTATAGTCTAGTATATTCACAACTGCAAACTGAAATGTTTTGCCTTCAGCTCCCAGGTCCCACTGGGCGCCTCAGAGGGCAGTATCAAGGCTGAAAATAGGAAGGATGTAGAAAATGTTTGTGAATGAAGCTTGGAACTGATTTTCTCGATGCCTGCCAAAGTGCAGGCGACATACAGTGCAGGTCCCAAGAGCCTGCAGTCACAGCAAGGAGCAGGAGACAGGAGAAATAGCCAGCACCTACTCATCACATCTCTGTCTATGCTGCTTCTGCACTTCGAAGGGATGTTTACTCCTGACTTCTTTGCCTGGATGTAACCCATTCCTTTACCTCCCTTCTGCTTTAATATATGAGCTTGTATGGAAAAAAACATTGAGATGGGTTTCTGCCACCACGCAGAGCACTAAGGGTGATTTGCTTGTAGGACCAACAGCAAAGCCCTTGCATCCTGGCAGCCTTTTTCTTGACGTAGACTCATCTGAGTGCCTTGTGGAGACTTCCTCTCCTGTTCATTATAGCACAGATGGGCTCCTCTTCCCTCCCCAACCACAGCTCAGTCTTGCTACGGCTCCAACAGTTATATATAAAACTAACAGGAGAGTAACATCAGGAAATTATTTCCTATATTTGCCTTTCCACTTGTTATATGCTGTTTTCTAGAAATGAGGAAAAAGACCAGTGTTAGCTGGAAAGCTGAGTCCTGCTCAGCTGGTAGGAAAGAATTCCTCAATGCTGTGGGTCTCAGTTTGCGAGCTGCTGTCATGAGCCAAAAACTGATTTCTAAACCACTCTGTCTTATGTTGACTATTTATAATTCCACAATGCTCTCCTAGATAAGAGGGACTGCATAGCTCAGCCCAGACTTAAATGACTCCACAAAAACCAAAGCAGTGGAGAATCAAGCACACCATGGACAGAGAGGAGGAACGATCTATAAGAAACTCCCAAAGGCTGGTTTGCTTGAGGCAGGAAAATTATTGGGTTATGATAGTAACTGTGAGATATACATAAAAGCCCTCTTTTATAAGGTGGTCTCCTGCCTAAATGTAGCACCTCATGTTATTTTCAAGTGGTTTATATACATGGTTATTTCAGCTCACTGTTTGTTCAGTTTGCTTACTTTAGGCAGTGGTGGCAAGACAAATTTCTCTAGCTTTCATTTTAATTTATGTTTCTCAGCTTTGTCCCAGCATTACCTAGACTTCCGTGCTCAACAGCTAATTCAGAGCTGGAGCTTGCCACTGCCTACATGCAAATGAAAGATCAGATTGTGGGTGTGGGCCAAAGAACTGAGGAACAGATAAAACAAACAAGCTGCGTAGCAGTAATTTAATAGCTAAGACGAGGGCTAAGGATCATTTGCCCTCAAGTCTGATGAGTCAACGTAGACAGAGCTATGCCACACAAAAGAAAACCTCCCAGGTTACCCAGAATAAAACCCCACGAATAATGAAGTCTTGATTAACTTAAATTGATCATTTAGCAACCATCTCTTGTTCGGTCCCAATTGTGTTTGCTGACGTTTTTCTCACGGGCGTACGCAGTGAGTCACTGCACACTAACCTCCCCCTGCCCGAGATCCACCATGTTCATTTTTCAGCAGCTAATGACAACTATTAGTAACCGTGAGCTAGCACAGATGCAAGTATGTGGGCTGCCCGTGGAGGGCTGTATGGCAATTTAACGTGCCTTATGTATGCATCACTGTCCTAGAAGTTAGGGATGTAGGCAGGAGCATGATGCTTCATGTGCTAATCGATAGCCATTAATGGTGCCTTCAGAAACGAGAGGGTATTTAACAATATCACCTGCCTGACACATAGTTCATCTCTGCTTTCAGTGACTTATCAGGTGCTGAAGTGAATTTTCCAGGGAAAGCTTTTCCTGGTGTTTCAGGCAGACTTTGACCTATTTATTTTTAATCCATCTCTTGGCTCTGTCATTTTGCTTTTCTGCCCCTAGTTCTGAGCTGTTCCATTTGTTTCATCAGCTCTCATTTTTTTCGTGTGTAAGCATCACTGGATTTATCTTGTTTGCTTGCTATCTGGGGGGAAGGAGTACTGCATTGCTCTGTTCCTATGGGAGCTAACTACAAGAAGTCTTCCAAATGGGAACACATTTTCTCAGGACTTACACGACCTGGGAGAAGCCAGCTCCCTTTACTCACAAGTGGTTACACTGTCTGTACTGAGGTTCTGAGTTTGCTTCTCCGCTTGAGGTAGCAAGAAAGAAAAAAAAAAAACCCAGACAAACCCCAAACCCCAGTAGGTTTGACTACCAGATTTTATCTGACAGGGGAGGAAAAGTACAGAAGGGCTCTGAGATTACTACTGAATTGGTACCAGGGAGACTGGAAAAGAAGAAAACAGAAGTCAATCGAATATCAAGTTTAAAAGTGTCCTAGTCCTTGTGATGTGCCTCTTCTTGACTTTGTTCTCAGCTATCTAAAATTGGATCTCCCCAAAGTGAATTGGAAACTGCCGAGAGTGTGCATGATTTTTTTTGGCAAATATCTGCAAGGAATTGGAATGAGATCAGACACGCTTCTCTTGCTAACTGATCAGATTTGAACCCAAGATTCCACCAGACCAAGGTCAGTACATTTCCATGGAGCAACGTCATATAAATTATAATAGTTGAATTTCTAAAAAACGAGAATTAGGAAATGCCAGCATAAGTACTGTACTGTGAGAAGCTCAAATTAACCTCTTCCTATCATCCACTTCCTAAGTTAATGGTGCCACTTTAACTCTAGAATATAGTTGTGGCCCTGAGGGCACTAAAGGACCTTAATTGCACTGACCAGCCTCACCGGGGACCTCCACGCACCCCCCCTGCCCATGGGCTCCGGGGCTCCATTTAAGGTCTGGACTGAGCGTTTGCTCAGTTCCTGCCTGAGCTGTGCTGCAGGTGGGCCTGTCTGCAGCCCGGCCTCTGGCCTGGACCACAGATCTCCACTCTAGGTCGTTTTTCTCCTGGATGGGTCCAGCTTGTCTCCAGTCCTGATTCTGTTTCTTTTTGCTCCTGCACGGACCCTGGACCTGGTTCATTGCTTGCTGTGTCTGGGGTGGTCGATGGACCCTGCTACTAGCATCTGTCCCTGCTTGCTGTATTTAGGTCTTGTGGGACTGTGTTCAATCACTGAAGACACTGCTTGTGCTGGAATGGCCTTTGGCTCCTGGCTTGCTTGCCCTTTGGGAACAGCAGGCCATTGCTGTTCCCTGGCAAATATTCTAGAGTTAAGCCTGCCCTCATTTAAGTTACTGGAAGAAGCAGTTCCATCTAGCACCCTTTGCAAGGAGGTCCAGCTACGTGTGGCACTTCATCTTCACTCACACAGAGCTGCCTATGCATACTTGCAAAAATGGGTCCCATGAGGAATATGTCTACATAGAGTTTGCAGCTCCTCCTTTTTTTTTTTTTCTTAGGAATTGGTTTATATGGGTTCCTTCTCCTGACTGCTACAGGTTTCTTCATATCTATCTACTCATCCCTCTGGAGTTTGCTTTTGGAATGCTGTTGAATTAGCCAGTGGAGGTGGGGGGTGGCTGGTGGTGTAAGCGAGCATGGGCTAGGCATTCCTGTCATCTCTCCACACGGTATGAATTATGAACCTGATGGTGTCCTAGGGTCTACTAAACCCCAGGGTGTGCTTGGACAACATGTTCTCAGGGCTCATTCAGACCTGCTGCATTAGCCTTACTAACTAACTGGCCTGTGAAGAAGTTCTCTTGATAGCTCACCAGAGACCATACTAGCATAGCCCATGAGAGAACAGCTTTTTCAATGGCACTGTGCCTGTGAAGGTAGCCCAGTGCCCAGCTCTCCTGCTGATGGTCACAGACTGTTGCCCAGGTTTGCAGTCCTTACAGCAGTATTTTTCCATTAAATTGAACCCTGTCTTGCTGTCCTGGTATCTTCTCTTCATTGCTACATGATTAAAGGACCTGAATGCTAAGGGAGGAGGCCCAACACAACTTTGCAGGTATACTACAGTCTTTCCTGTTCAGAATTTAGCATGAGATGGAGGCTGTTTTTCACACTGTGGTTTTCAAGGGCTCAGATGTAGCATTAGATTGGTTAGTTAGTGCAGTCTAATGAGTCTTTTCAAACCAGTCCAGATTTTAACAGGACACCTGTGAAAATACATTTGCTTTTGGCTGGTTAGAGATTCATGAAGGGCTGATCACTTCATCTAGCCTCCCACGTCCCAGTCTGAGGCTGGACTATGAGCTAAGTCCCTGTTGCCTAAGTCTCTCTGAAATGAATGGGAGTGAGGCACCTACATGATGCCTTTTGAAAATCTGTCTAAACACTGTAATAATAATAATAATTAGCTGTCACATTAGCAGATGCCTAGAAGCTTGACTAATAATGATGCAACAACTGTAATGATGGAATACTCTTCCATGCTTTATTGGCAAATTACTGTTTTTGTTTGCTTTGCTCCTGATTTGTGCTCCCTCAAAACACATAGAGTGTCCAATTCTTCCCTTAAAGCCTTTCTCTTCCAGGACCTAGACTGCTGTGTCCTCCACCCTGTGCTCTGTTGGATGTACAGATCCCACATCAAGTTGTCATTGTTGCAGCTCAGCTCCCTGCTGAGGTACTGTTGATGCCCTGTTGCCTGCCTGTGATGTACTTGTTGATGCATAATCATTTGTGAAGGCAACTATCCCCCTTGTGTCATGTCTTGTAAATCTAGGAAGAAAGCTTGCTCACCTCTGCCAAATGTGAGCAATCTGTATGTGCAGTCCCAGTGAAATGAGAAAACTGAATCAGGCACAGTGTGGGTTGCTTACATGCATGCTGTACTGCAGCTTTGTGAGCCCACCTGAGTTTAAACCTGTAGTACTCCCTACTCTTCTTGTTTTCACCTGTTTCACCAGCTTATGCGTGACTCAAGCTACCTTTACTAGCAAGTCCCTTGCTAGTTTAACTTGGAGCCTGTCCCATGTACGGCCAATAACACGTGCTGAATAATTATATTATTTGCCATATAAGCAACCGACCACATGAAAGCCCCCAGGTACCCTCCCCTTGGGCTCTTGGCCAAACTGGAGCCTGGGGAGCATAACAAAAAGACTCTTTGCCTTGCTTTCCTGGCCTAGCCCTGCCATTCCCCCTCTGGCAGGACCAGGGGCTCCAGATTGTTTGCTTTGCCTCTTGTATTCTTAATTTTTATCTCTGTAGGAAGAATGGCACTGCTTACTCAGCTTAGCAAAGTACTTTAAAGTCTTTGTACATGTGATGCTGTGTAAGTACAAAGTCACATCACTATATGTTCAGATGCAAGATCTGCAGGTAGCTTCCAGCTTTTCGTAACTGTTGTACCTGGGAAGGAAAGAAATAATTTCTCATTTCTGGTGGTCTCCATAATGCCCTAGAATAAACCATGTATCATCTCTTCTGCTTTGTCCCTGAGGCAAAGATGTTTATTGTTTACTCAGCTGTACAGCTGGTCTCTGCATTGACAGCCCACTCACAGACCTCTAAAGCATTCGCAGAAGGGGAGCTAGGCATTTTCCGTTTCATCAGGTGTGGGCTTCTCTCATAAGCTTCATTTGTTGAAATACACTCTGCTTTAAGGGACATGGTGCCACCCACATGTCATTGCTGCTGGACAGAAACCAGATTTGAAGTCTGTCTTCTCAAGGTTTCTCCATCCTGGAGATTGGTTTTAAACATGGACACACATCTGCTGAGCTCTTCTCCCAGTCTTATGTGTACTCTGCCTTCACAGGAGTGTTTGACTACAACCGAGTATTATTAGGCTGTCAAAAAGATCACAAAACAAGCCTCTCTCCCACCATTTCAGTGGTGTGGATGAAGCTACTTACTGGGTAGGCTTCCATGTCCTGTTCCCTTCCCTTGCATGTCCTGTCTCCCCCTTTTATGTGGGCCACTTGTTTCTTCCCCCAGGCTTTGCTCGCCTTTTGCTCTCTGCTCCCTCTGAATTTAGTGTATTTGATAAACATCTTTGAGTAGGTATCTATGAATAAAAGAGAGTAGTAAGGCTGGCTCTTTTCCTTTAAATAGGTTAATCTTTGACACCCAAAAGTGTGCCCCCTGAGCAGGGGGTCATACTGTTAAAAGACTGATGGCAATATTGAATCAGGTCCAAGACCTTCAAGGAAGTGCTGTGTTGATAGCTCTAGGAACAGAGAATGAAAAAGACTGATAACACTACAAAGATCTTTTTCCTCGCTCTCCTTTTTGTGAAGTGACAATTGTAATGGACCAGTCCCATCTCTTGGTAAGTGCAACCAAAAAGAAAGAGTTATGGAAATTCATCTGAGCCTCAGGCATGTATGTGTGTATATATATATTCCCAAGCTAGTAGATTCCTCTGATTATATCAAAAAACAGTGATCCAGTGTAGCATTTAAAGTGTCCTGTTCTGTACATGCTCTGAATGTCTCTGTGTGGGGCCCTTTCCAGCCCAATCTGTCTTTGTTCTCATCGAGTGCTCACAAACAATAGGGACAGCCCAGACTGTTTGATGAAGTCCACGTGCATTGGAGTAGCTGCTCTCCCCCAGAATGTTTATCTCCTCTCCTGGTAGACAGATGTTGTGATGTCTTTTCTGTGCCAAAGGAATGGTTCCAGCTTTACCTCCTCAGCTGAGGATGAAAGCTCACTTGAAATCACCTACTGGAAAATACAGGGCAGCTGGCAGCTGGATGGTGGCCTGCCCTGTTCAGCTGGGTCAACGGAGCACCGCTGCATTGCATCTTCTCTCCACTCACATATGTGTGCATCAGACTGAGACTTTGTGTGGAGGAACTGGCATAATCAGATGGCTGTCATCCATGTGTTGGACACCTGATAAAATTTTCCCCCAAATAAACGACTGATAACTCATACGATCTTGCAAAGCATTGCCACTGTACAGTGATTTGCGAGACAGCAGCGGAGGGAAGCACAACCATGCAGCTGTCATACAGGTAGCCTGTCCTCCAAGCCTCTCATGATCTTCTGAGCAGGGTCAGGTTTCTAAACATTTTCCAGGAATGAAGAATGGAGTAACCCTGTCCCTTGGCAAGATAAGGTGGTTATGGGAGCCTGTATACAGAAAGAATAATAATCAGCCTGACCCTTTGCAGGAGACCACAACCTAAGAGCTCTCCTTATTCCAGTAATTGTTCTCCACTGTGGAAGACCAAAAAAAATAAGGCCTAGAAATGCAAAAAACTTGCAAGATCCCTGTCCCATCTTTGATATGTTTGTATCACCACCCATCCTACTTAGCATCTTTGTTTTCTTTGCTAGGGAATGGCAGTGAGTCCCGTTTACTGCAATAGTGACTGGCATCAGGGTGATTTGTGTCTCTCTGCCAGCCTCCCTGAACTGTAGTGTTTGCAACGATGACTCTTCATTTCTGCAGGAGAGCGTAATGCATTCCCTGGCATCAGGCCTGCTTACTGTCTCTGTTCCTGAGATGTAAATTCTGAGTCCCTCTTTGAACATTAAGTTCTTTCTTCGATATGGCTCCTGGGTGCTTTGGGGTTTTGCACTTAAACACCTTTTAAAATCTGGCCAACAGCTACTAGGTATGGTGACAAGGCAAGGAAACCAGCTCTGCTGTTATGGAGGGACCACCTCATCACTGATCTTCATCTTCTGATCTTAACTGTATAAATAATTTCCTCTGGCAAAACACAGCCATCTGAAAAAGTATCTGTAAATGGCACTTGTGCCCATGTCAGCTTTCAGGTAAGCCAAAAGCAATAGGTGTCAGCTTGTGAGGGAAAACAAAAGGTAATTAATTTTTTTTGGTGTGTCAGTAGGCTTACTTTATGAGAATGAAGCTGCAGGCTGTACCATCTCTACTGAAAAACACAGGCTATCAGTAGCCACTGTCAAATAACAAGAGCAGCTAATGGGAGGAACCCAGTCTTTGATGCAAGGCAAAGCTGAGAAGGCACCGAGGGGGCATCTAGGAGTCAAGCTGCCTCTCAGAGACACCACAGCCTGAAAGTCTGGCTCTGTATTTCAGCTGCCTCCTCTCTGCTGCCAGAATTCCTGGGCAAAGGAGAAACAGCAATGGAAAATCCCACTAGATCATTGTCCCACCTCAGGCATGCCTGGTTTGGTAGGCTCAGGTTTGCCACACAGGAATCCACAAGTGTACTGGAAAATTAATAGTGGTTCTGGAGACTGAGTAGGAGTAAAAAACACTAAGCTGTAACATTTTCTTTTTAAAAAGTGAAGATCTGCACAAGCAGCCCCCAAGCCCTGACACTAATTCAATGGGACATACCCAGGTCCTGCTGAATTCCACTGAAGTTTTGTCAGAGGTTTTAATCAGATCAATATGTTGGTATCTGAGTTTCGCTGCACAATTCTTTCAGAGATTGTGATTAATTCCTCAGTCACCTAATTTTCTCTGAGGCGCTTCCTACAGTCTTGCTCACAGGGCTGGAAAATGGATTTAAATGGGACAAATATTGAAGGTGGGCCTTACTAAGGCTGTTGGGTGCAGGCATCTCCCCTCTCTCTAGTTCATTAAGTTCCAGGTCTAACACAGCCTTTTCTGCTCAGTGGTGCTGCACTGAGGACTGTCTCCTCCGGAGTCATTTGAGCTATCGTGATATCAATCAGCTGTGGAAAAGGCCCAGGGTCTTCCCAAATCCTGGCATAAGAAGTAAAGGAACAAACTGCTGACTGCACTGCATTTCCCTGTGTCAGAGGAGGATTAATTAATGTTTTCAGGCTGCTTTGAAAATTAAAAGTGCCATGTGGTACAATATTGCTGTTCCTGTTTTTCACCCTGTAGCTGGTATGTAGCATGTCCCTTACAAACTAATTGGAAAATGCTTTTGGTATTTTTGACCGGAGCTGCTACAGCCTGCTGCTTCATTCTAATAAATGTGGCCTACCTCACCCTCCCCTGTCCCCCTTCCTCTAAGCTCCTCTGCAAGGGAAATAAAAACATCAGTTCCTGGCACCATCTGTCAAGCGCAGGATAATCCATTCTTTGCTTGTCTCATGGTCAATTTGGTTTCTTTCTGATTGGTACAGCTACCCTTCCTATTGTCGAGAATTTAATACTATTCATAGGTTTGGGCTTTGTTTTATTTTCATGGTATTATTATGATGATGACTGCAGACATACATACATCCCCTCCATATGCCCAGGCTGGAGAACAGTACTTAAGCAACCATGGAATTGCCCAGTAAGGCTGGTAGCATTGTTCTCCCCATTTTACAGTGGGAAAATGAGGCAAAAAGAACTGACTTGCCCAGGGATGCATGGATGCCTCAGCGGCAGAGCTAAGCAGAGAGCTTATGGGTACCCGGATAAGACCGAGGCACTGACGCTGACTAAAGCACCATTGCTTTGCCTCTCTTTTTCCTCGTTTTGGCTTTGTTTACAGTGATCTCTATGGAAGCTTTGCAAAGATGATTAAGATGTTGACCTTCATATAGCTCCTGTGACGAGACTGAGCAGATCCACCAGGGACAAAGCTCACAGTTACTCAGTGAGGCACAACAGCAGATCAGGTCAACCTGTTAGCAAACAGGGCATGTTAGACCAGTTATTTCCATTTTGCTGGTGGTAAATGGGACCCCAGGCACAGCCTTTATGGTTTCTTTCTAATATTCTTAGTACTTCTGTTGTCCCCACGCCATCAACTAAGAGGTGATTGCTGTATGACAGACTGCTCCGACACTTTTCACGTCCTGTGTATGATCTGAAGAGAGGTTGATGACAGGTCAATGAGAAATGTCAATGAGCGGCTCTGTTCAGGATCAGGCCAGAGCTGACCATACTGAAGTGACCAGATTTTTTGGAGGTCTGCCCAAAGCAAACAGCACTTCTTAACATATCGATATTGACCCACCACTGACTGTCTACTCTCATGCAGGTGGTTGCATGCCCCTCTACCTAGCTATTTCTAACGGCCAAAGAAAGAATCCATGCAAGAAGACGCAAGCTGAAGAACAGCTGGGCATATAAGTATGTGCTGCCTGCCGTATGTTCACAGAGATGTCCCTTTAGCCTTTGATGTGAAATGGCAGAAGAGTCCTGATGAGTCATTGCTTCCTGCAATCCTCTGGTGATACCACACGGACAGACCCAGGAATCACCACCCGTACATGAAAAATACACTTTCTCTAACATGGACATGATGTGATTAGAACAGAAATCCTTAAAATGGCACCCCACAGGAAAAGGAAAAACCCACACCTTTCCATGTCTTTTTTTAATAACCAACAGCTCAAAAGGATGTATTTCGTTGTATTTTGGCCAAGACCGCTATTTATTTGCCAAGGATGCAATCTGTGTGCGAGCACTGAGCCATTAAAACTGGCAGGGAATCGACAACGCTTGCGACCAATGGCCAAGAAGGGCCACAAACACTTGGCTGCTTTCTTCCCCAATCTTTCACCTCCATCATTGGCAACATTTAAGGTGTCATGCAGATTTCAACTCGAGTGGACTGAGACACTGCCAGTCACAGCTTCACTGAGGTGGGGATGCGGCTGACAGTCATCCCAGTGCCTTTCCCCACCTCAAACCCTCACAGGGCCCGTGGGCACGGTGAAGCTCAGTGCCAGGGCAGGGCACGTCCCTGGGCACGCAGAGGAGTGCCTGGGACCAGCGATACTGAGGGGAGAGGGCCAGACGGGGGGAGCGGAAGGCACCGGGCTCGGGGCGGCGGCTGACAGGCGCCTGGCAGAGGAGATTTGGCGGGCGGGGAAGGTCCGAGCGGTGCCCCCCGGCCTCGGTCCCCCGCCGACAAAGGCCACAGCGCTGAGGCCCGCCCGGACCCGCCGCCGCCGTCCCACCGGGCGCGGCCGTGAGGCGACCCAGGGCGGGGCGGGCCGTGAGGCGACGGGGGCGCAGCCTCGGCTGCGCTGATTGACGTGCGGCGGAGGCGGGGCCTCGAGGGGGCGGAGTCGCGTCACCGAGCCGGAGCGTCGGGGCTGTGGAGGGCGGGGGGAAGACACCGGGCACGGAGCCGCCGCCGCTCCCCTACGCCAGGTAACCGGGCGGGGGGCCGCACCGCGCCGCGCCCCGCGCTGCCCAGGGAGGCCGGGGCGGG
>VZSZ01008972.1:133972-156156 GCA_013398815.1 Ibidorhyncha struthersii | reverse complement strand
CGGGTGTGCCGGCTGCGCGGCCCGGTGAGGGCGGCGGCGGCGCCGCTTGACGCGCCTCTCTTCTCCCTTCCCCTTCAGAAGGTGTTGCTGCTTCTTCAACCGCTCCTCGAAGACTTACTCACCGGCGAAGCAGCCGCGAGTAAATCCCGCGTCCCTGCCCGGCCCGGTCGGTGACTCCCAGGGGAAGCCGGTTGTCAGAAACGGAGCGGGTAGTTTGTTCTTTGCTCATGGAGGTGCTCGCGGCTCTCTCCGCAGTGAGCCAGCGTCGCCTGTCAGCTCGTAGGTTGGATTTTGCCCGTGAAAGTATGGATTCCCAGGGAACTGAAATATTTGGCAGGCGCTTTTTCCCTCTGGAAAAGGTTCTAGTCAAAGCAAAAAGGAATGCAAAGACTGTCATCTGTCTGTTCATTTGTTACTCGGTGTACAGACCTCGGCTGTACTGTGCAGGCAGATATGGATTAGATTAATGCAGCGTACTTATTTAAGAGTAAAGGCTGTGTTTTGGACTAATATAATTTAATAAATTATTTTTCTTTATCTTCTTTAAGCAATAAACACGGTGCTAGGGTTAGATTGAAGGTTGGGGTTAGATTGAAGGAATAACAAAGCGAGTACACAAGTCCCGTGAGAGGAAAGCACAGGGCATGGCCGTTCTCAAAGTGGTAGGTGTCACAGGGCAACTCTTGATGCCAACAGCTAATGGCAGTAGATTAACTGTTAGCATAACTAATGTTTGTGACTGACGGTAGAAAGTGAGAGAACTTGCTCCCTGGTTGTAAAGATTCCCTCACGCAGCTGGTTCAGCTATACAGGTATAGATATAGCTGTATATATAACTATAGAACAGCTATGTATAAACCTGTTATGTATAGGCTCATTCTGGATAACTGAATTCAAGCAGTGTTTGTGACAAATGAAACTGTCCATTTTTAAGTGTTGCTCCCTTTTTCTAATGTTAGTCTTTAGAAATGCTGTTTGGAGGCTTCTGTCATCTGCTACTTTCACTTCCGTAGTTGTGGAAGTACTTAACTTACAGAATGCAGATCTAATTGTTTATATATAGATTTTAATAATAACGATGATTGAGTTTCAGATGTGGCTGCCAAGTGTGTGAGGACAAAAGAAATTCTACCTTAAAGCCTGGTAGAGAAGATAACAAGAACAGACGAGATTTGTTACTTGTCATCTGACAGACCAAGAGTTGTACACATGCACACAAATATATATATATATTTAGCATTCCCTCTGCTGGTAGTGGTCACAAGCTTGAAGTAGTGTTGTCCAAGTTAGGTCGTTGGTTCATATTTGTTTACTATCATTTGACCTATGTTGAAATCTTGAGTTGCTCAGCTCTTGCTGAAATACGTAATCCCTTAAGCAAGATTTAATTTAAAAATATCTTGTTAAATGTGTAGAGGAAATGCCTGTACACTGTGGTTTGGTAGCAAGGCTTTCTTTAATTTTGGAGCCTTTACCTACATTTAGGAGTTTCCTAGTTCATATAAAAATTTCTTGGTGAGATGTGCTAAGCATGTTAGCACCCTTTCTGGCAGCTGGCTGTTATTTGTATGGAAGTTTGGATGGTCGTTGTCTTTTCACCATTTCTTAAAAGTTAATTTGTTTTTTTTGTTTTTTTTTTTATGACTCATGAAACCAGTGGTATCTTTGGATGAAGATTTGTATCACTTCAGCACTAAAATTAATGACAACAGAAAATCTGAATTAGTTTAGCTTTGTGAAAGTTGCAGAATGGATTAATGGGTAAAAGTTGTCTCATCTGCTTAATTAGTATAAGAATAAATTTATTACAAACCCAGAAAATACAGCTTTCTTAAACAGTTGAGGAATTCAGTTAAACAGTTGAGGTTACTGTTTTCTTCCCTTAGAGAAGGGAAAGGGGAGACAGGAAGGAAAGGGGGAAAAGGAAGGGAAAAAAGAAATGAGACAGGAATATTTGCTGCTTTTGGACTCTGTGTAGTAGTGGGAAAGAACTAATCTCAGTCTGATACTATTTGTATACTAATACTTTTATATGTTATCTAGCAAGAGTATTGCGAGGGTGTAAGTTACTGTGTGGGAGATGCTGAGATATGGGGGCTGTGTTAGAAACAAGCACCCATCTGTATGGCTCTGTTCTCTGTAAACTTGAAACAAACTACCCTGTATTATTGCATACACCAATATAATGTTCTTTTGATGTATTTAAATGCCAGTATCCCAATGCGACGCTTTCGCCTTACCTGGAAATAAAACCAGTTTGCAATAGAAAATTATACTACTGTAACTTGCAATAGAAAATTAGACCAGTGTAACTTGCACAAATGCAGCTTCATCCTGCGAGACAGTCTGTTCCAGGCGGGTGCCGTGCACGGCATCTGGGCACAGCTTTCATTACTCTACCAAAGCCTCTTCAGTCATTTGACTGTATTAAGTTCCTTGTACAGTTTGCTACAGTAGCTGGATGGTTCTAATGAGCATAGCATACTGTTTCAGTTCACTTTCTTTCCTCACATTTGGCTATGTGTGGTGCTTTCTGATAACAAATTGTACACATAGGCAGAGGCCAGAGGCTGGGCCCTGCTTACTTCAACAGTCGCAGAAGTCTGTGGCAGACGGTTGAATCTCAGACCTCCAAAGAGACTGACCACGTGTGTATTTTCAGATGCACCCCCACTTGTGAGCAGCAGAAACCTGGGAAGGTAAGGAGCAAGTTTAATTTTTTTTTTTGCTTACGCAGTGATTCTTTAGTATGTGGTCTTGTGTAGCTGTGCTAAGTATTCTTTTTCCTCTTTTGTTCAGCTGTGATATGAGAAGGAGGAAGCTTAAGCTGGGTTCCTGAGATGCAAAAATGAAGTTTAAGCCTGGTTCTAGAGTAAGTACATCTTGAGAATGTTTTACGGTGCCTAGGAGAATGCACGGCCCTTTTTCAAGGGGGAGAGAGTGCTTGTTGGCTCACCATACAAAGGAATATGTTTTTAGTCAGTGAAATGGCAAAAGAGAGGCTGTCGTAGTTTTTTATCCTTTAACTAGCAGCTGTTTTCTGTTGTAGATCTGAGATGCAGTAGATGGTGCTGAAGCAACACTGAGGCTCCTGAAATATCCACAGTCCAGTGTGTATATAGAAAGTGCCGGCTGGCTCTCCCAAACGTTGATGGTCCTCTGTCTTCAGGAGATGCACTCTGGGACAAGAAAACACTGACTGTTAGTTTTAAAAATGTTAATAAATAATTCTTTGTGTTACTTTTTTGTTCTTTACTGCTCGCGAAGGTAGGCAGATTAGGTAGTACAAATACCAACCAAGCAGTGCTTCAGGTGGTTTCAGCTCTATGCGCAGACAGTGGACAGGTTTAGGCTGTTGAATGTCAGCTCTTTAGCAGCTGTTGCTCAGTGTTGCCAAAATCAACACTGAAAGACAGGTGGCAGTTTGGGAGCACACTGCTCTAGGAATACCTATTACAGCACACAGCCACAGTGCTTGTGTTTCCTGTCTGTCCATACACTCACTGGGAGAAGCATGCAGACAGGAAATGTTTCCCACCATGACTAAGAAGTTGTATCAAGGTTTGTGCTGTCAAAATAATGCACTGTCAGCAAGCCTTACTAGCTAGTAATGATAAGAGGTATCATGGACTGTTCTGCTAAAGGTCCTCTCAAGAATGACGGTTGATAGTGGTGATCAGGATGCCAACTAAATGCAGTGGCATCATCGCTCAGTTTATGTCTCTTCGAACTGTGTAGATTTGACAAGTGGTAGATACTTTATATCCCATTAGTGAAGGTAAATAAGTCTGCCTTTTTTACATTGGAGCCATTAATTTAATATTACGACTTGTGTTTGATAATTTGCATGAGGGCAGGATCACTGGGACTCATCACTGACACATAGCCAACAAAGAATGCTTAGTTGACTTTAAAGATGAAATCATGGGCCAAAAAAAAAATCTCTGTTCTTTCCTCAGCAGTTGGTTTTGTGAATAACTAAGATTCCTGTCCACTGCTTCTGAAAATTCCGCTCATAGCATGGAATTGGTGTAATATAGTAGTGTCGGTTTCTGGGGTTGTGAATAGCAATAGGTGACTTGACTGGCTGTCTGAACCAATGGAACTTATTTTCACTGTTCTCTACAAGTGTAGAGAGTGGATGAATGGGTAAGTGCACCTCTTGCATTTTCCTCCCCTGAACTGGAGGATCTTAAGCTTTAGAAATGCTTTAATACTTCACAATTCTTTGGCTTCTCTTCATTTAAGAGAGCCCTCCCACTGCCTATAAAAGCTGCCTATAAGTGTTTTTTTTTCAGATCATTTATGTATGTGTGAACATAAATAGACGCCTACTCATTTTACATGGGAAGTGAAAACTATAGGGGAAAAAAATTACGGTTATCTTGGGTGACTTTGTACATACCACTTTGGTATGTAAGGGATATGAGCCTGAGAGCAATGGAAAATTGCTGTCCCTTCTGTTGTGCTTCTGCTTTTTCCAGTGTACGATGAGTATACCCTACAGGATACAGGATCCTTACATAAGGAGAGAACAGCCTTTATCTACAGCAAGTAACTTCTGAATTGGTCTTATAAGTGAATACTATTTTTTTTGCTTGGGGGATACAAAAAAAAAAGGGGGGGTAACTGTGAAATCATCCCAAGCTGAAATTAACTTCTCTACCTTATACGAGGGGAAAAAAGCAAAAGTTCCTTGTTAGGTTATTTAGAAAATTCATGAAAGCTGGAGAGGGACTTTTTACAAGGGCATGTAGTGATAGGACGAGGGGTAATGGTTTCAAATTGCAAGAGGGTAGATTTAGAATAGATATTAGGAAAAAAAGTTTCACTATAAGGGTGGTGAGGCACTGGAACAAATTGCACAGGGAAGTTGTGGATGCCCCATCCCTGGAAGCGTTCAAGGCCAGGCTGGATGGGGCTTTGAGCAGCCTGGTCTAGTGGGAGGTGTCCCTGCCCATGGCAGGGGGGTTGGAACTAGATGATCTTTAAGATCCCTTCCAACCTAAACCATTCTATGATTCTACGATTTGAAGGCTGCCTTACTAACAGTTGTTTTGTAACTTTTTTCCTACTTTTTACTATTGTGAGCGGTAATACAAAGGCTAATGTAAGGTGACTAGTTTTACAACACTTCCAGCTGGACCCTTACAGATTCACTGAAATCCCATAGCAATCAAAACCGAGTGCTAATGATAGTTTGTAGGCTGCTATCTATTTTGACTGAAATCTATCAGGGGCAGTTAAGTGTAGAGGTTATTTTAAACATTAGATATTCTATTTCTTAAAGAAGATACTCGAATCCTAGACTGTTTTGACAGTTATAATGCAGACTGTAGAATTTCATTTTCTAGATTTTTAAATGTGTATTTGTTTATTTCAAGAATATATGTTTTGTTAAGCACTGTATTCTGAAGAAAATTGTTCTGGTGCCAGTTGGTTTATTAGATTCTGCTGTAACTTTAGTCTGAATTCTCACAGCTTTATGCTACCATCAAATGAATCTCACTTTGTGTTTCTGTTGGGACCCAAGTATTATTGGAGGTTTCTTTCTCATTTAGATACTTGATGAGGTTACTTTCAGCTTTTTGGGGTGATATAAATAACTGAAGATTTTGCGCCTTGTATTTTGGCAGGTTTTTCAGCCTAAGTCTTTGAACATACTTCTTCAAGCATTTATTTTAGTCTTTAGTATCTTCAGGACTCCACACTTCAATCCATGCACAATGCCATATCCAGAAGCAACACATTTGTATGTCACTTTGACTTCTAACTTGCTTGTAAGAATTACACTCTTGTTCTTGTCTGTAGTATTTAAATTTTGGTTTTAGTGACTTTGGTTTACTGCTTTTCTGGGTGCAGTAACATGAATTATGTTTTTAGGTAGGTGATGTATATGCATTTTAAGTGTTCAGATGCATATTTTTCAAAATAGCATGCTTTGCACAGTTAGTCTGTGTAATGGATCTGTTTTTGTCACTTACCGAGCATAGTGTTTGTGTTGCTCTTGGTAGAGAGGGATGTCTTTTGGTTTGTTTTATGTTAGCTTCTAAAAATACTGACAGGGTGAGCATTGTGTTTACCCTGAAAGAATGTTTTACATCCCTTTGGATGTCGATTCCACATTTACAATAACTTATGATTGGTTAATTGTTTTTAATCCACAATACAATCAACACAAAAATAACATTATCCAAAATTAGTAAGGATGGCACATGGAGCTAGGCCAAGTGCCTTATGGGCATATCTGTCACAATTGCTTTTATTGCTTGTATTTGTGGTTTCTTCTGGTTGGAGACTTTGACTGATACTTGTTTATTCACACTTATTGTCTGTTGATTTTTCTTCATGCTGTCACTATTCACATTTTGATTTTTTTTCTTTTGCCCTTGTTTGCTAGGAAAGAGAAAGGCATATTAGAAAGGTATAATGCTTAGAGAAATTGGTGGCAATGCTTCCTGTATTTCGATTGGAGTCACAAGGAGTCACACTCCTACGCTCAGCTAAGTGACATATTTTTGTCAAACTCAAGACCTATGTTCCTTATCCTTTCAAGAAGAGAAAGGGGTATTATATCACCTTTAAAGGAAAGAGTCATTCCATTGCTTTGAATTTTTATGTATCCTTCAGATGGGATACAAAAGACTAATAGTGATTAGAAAAATCTGAATGTAAGGAAATTGTGCTAAAATCACTCTGTTCAATATTAGGAACCCTTTTTATTGCCACGCATTGTAAGAAAACAAAGTGGTGAAATAATTGAAAAAAAAGTCATGATGTCATTGACTTACGATTTTTACATGTAAAAATGGTATCTTAAATTGTATGTACTTTGTGCATATCAGAGTAAGCTTTAAGAAACTGATCCCCTAAAACCTGAAATGGGTTTAATTTAGGTATTTGTACTTCTTAAAGGCATTTGACATAAAATATTCAGCTTGATGAGCACAAAATTTGATTAACTTCTCTGTGAATGGCACACTGCCTCATGCTCTGAAAAGTAAAACCCACACAACTTTAAATCTGACACATTGCAATATTACTTTGTGTTGCTGTGCATGAAAAAAGCAGAAACAATACTCTTCTGATTTCACATGTGAAGCATAAATGGAGGTATATTTAACTTGTTTAACTATAGATGCTTAGTCATAAAACTTTTCTGCAGTTGAAATGGAAATAACATCATAATTTAATTCCTTTGTCATGTTATCTTAGCCTTCGTGATTTAAGTTTTCAGCTGTCTGATATGTTCCATGCCTACTCACCAGTTAACTTTGAGTAATTTATGTTAGTTGGTATAAAGTTGGTGAGATACTTTTAATTTTCCCAAGCAGTGAAGCGGTTTATTTATCAGGTACTGCAGATTTGCTCTAAACTTTCTCAGCTCTCTTTTTCCCCTCATTGGAGTTGCTCAGGTGTTTTAGTGATGATGCTTTGGAAATAGCTTAGGTAAATGACACAGTATTTTGCATTAGATTAGACAGCTTTAAACGTTATTATATAAAGCTGTGTGGTGTAAAGACTTGGGTGGTTTGTTTATTATGTGAAATAGCATCCAAACCTTTCTTATGATGTTATGTACATGAAACCAGTAAAAGTCAAGTCAAATACAGTAGCCCAGTCTGCTGTACTGGAAAACAAAAGCATCCTGGATGGTGGTGTTGTGTGGCTGCATGTCATAAATTGTGCAAAGCTAAGGGGAAGTGACAAAATAAATATGTATTTAAAAAAGGGGGTGTGACTTGGAAAAATTAAACTATAATTATCTTGGTGACTCAATGTACTTCTCAGTGCTTCATTTCCCAGTGCTGACTAAGATGGGTGAGTTATTGGGAATATATTGGAATGGAATTTTGTTATTGTATTAAAGAAGAAAAGAAAACAGGAAAGAAGTGGAAGCTTTTTGAGTTTAAAAACTATAGGGTCCAGTAGTGGTCTGCAGGTGTCTGAACTATATTTTAAAGGTTTCAGTTCATGTTTTCCTTATTTAATGTAGTTAGTTGGTATCTAAGTGTGTCATCTTATTGGTTAGATGGTCACTTTGGGAAAGAACTTGTCTTGATGAGAAAGGATGAATAGAGTCTAGAAGTTCAGTAATTCATCTAGGAAAGAAAGAGACTCTGGAATCACTAGCTGAATTGATTCACAGACTATTCTGCCATATATATAGGGTGGGGGGCTTTTTGGTTTGGTTTTGTTTTGTTTTTCTGTAATGCTTTTTTTTAATGTACATCTTTCTTTTTGCTTTTAGGTCTTGAGTATAAACTTACGTAAGTTCTAAAAATGGGAAGAATTTTTCTGGATCATATTGGTGGCACTCGCCTGTTCTCCTGTGCAAACTGCGACACAATTCTGACCAATCGTTCTGAGCTCATCTCCACTCGTTTTACAGGGGCCACGGGAAGAGCCTTTCTTTTTAACAAGGTTGGTAAGAAGCTGAGGGGGAGCTACTAGTTGCTTTTGAAAAAATGAGTTTGTGGGATATGAATCTCATCAAAACCCAAAAACTTCTTGGCTAAAGTGTTGTCTAATTGCTATTCTAAGTTTTTTTTTAATTTTAATTTTGTTCTATTCAGTTGGCTTTGAAGTCAAATTAGGCATTTACTATTGATGGCAAGCTATCTAAATTAGTCTTTTAGTACTGCAGATAAACTATAGAGAACTGTGTATATAGAGAGGCATCATGCCAAAATGCATGGAGTTTTAACTTTGGAAACTTCTGTAAGAGGAAACTCAAATTCACTGTGAGAGTAGCTTTTGTCTATCAAAGAGTTTCAAAGGCATTTGCACTTCTACTCAGTGGAAAAAAAAAAGTCTAGGTAATATTCTGTTTAATTTCTAAAACACGTTTAAGTTATCAGTAGCTTGGCAGCTTTAGGTAACCACAGCCTCTTTTACAGGCGGTAATACTCTGGTTTAGTTTAATTTTTTTTATTGATCAAATTTGATTTAATTCAACAGACTGAAATATGAAAGTCATAACTCTGAATTGTAGCATTATTTATTAACTTTTCCATATAGACTTGCCCATTAGACTCATTGAAAAGCAGTGATCGTCCTTTGCTTTCTCACAAGGTCCCTGGTCATCTAATCATTGGCGTGTTTTGGTTTGGGCTTTCCCTTGAAAGCTATTTGGCCATTAGCAGAGTTGATAGAGGCATCAGTAATATCTTCACTTAACTGTGCTTGGCCTTTGGATTTGTGGTATGCTGTTAACCCATAGCTGTGCATCTGATTTCTTTCTCATCCAATAAGTACTGGATCCTGGGGTTCAAATTTTTCTTGTGGTTACATAGTGGGGTTTAATCACAAAATTTTGATTTTTACATTTCTGCAGTCAGAAGCCTTACATGTGAAGCAGAGGGAGCAAGCATGGTCAGGTGGAAAGCTGCAAAAGCAGTGCAGCCCCATCCTTTAAAATCCTACCACATATTAGTAGTTTGGTTATAGTTCTGAGGTCAGCTTTTAATTCAACTAGAGTTATACATGGTGGTTCTGTGGTGTTGCTGCCTAAATAAGTTAAAAGTGTTTTTTAAACTGCAAGATAGCGCGCAAAGGTGAATGTTTAATGCCTATGTTTTCAGCCAGATAGCCTTTCTTTTTCTGAGATGATTATTTCAAAAGCACCCTTTGGGTTATACATCCCTGTGAAGCGCATGTTCAAAGTGTTACCTTCTCAAGCAGGAGATTTTCAAGGACTGTTGACTTATTACACTGCAGTTTTCAGTTCATGTGCAGTGCCACAGGCTCTTTACTTTTAAAATGTTGATAGTCATGCACATTGTTGCCAAGCTTTGCTCTAGACAGACTAATCCTTTCTATTCCGTATCCCCTGTCTATTTGTATCAGGTGGTAAATCTGCAATACAGTGAAGTTCAGGATCGGGTCATGCTCACTGGCCGCCACATGGTTCGAGACGTGAGCTGCAAGAACTGCAACAGCAAACTGGGTTGGATCTATGAATTTGCCACTGAAGACAGCCAGCGCTACAAGGAAGGCCGTGTTATCCTGGAAAGAGCGTTGGTCCGAGAGAGTGAAGGATTTGAGGAGCATGTTCCATCCGACAATTCCTGAAGAGACTCAGGTCTCTTCACAGGTTCTCCAGTTGAAACTCAAAAATAATAAAATCAACAAAAAAATCTGCTTACATACACTGTCACCTTAGCATCAGAGTCGGATTCATGGACTACAGAGTGGGAAAGATTGTGAGAGTATTTCAGATGGAACCTTCCTTTCTTTATTCCTTTTATATTTTACTTTCCCTCCAGCAGCTGTTTGTAGAAAGAATGTTGTGCAGATGCTGTAACTTTTTCTCTCTTGCATTTACATCTGTTAGATTTGAGATTGTATCTACAGATACAATGGTCTAAAAGGAAAATATTTGGGGGATTTGTCTTTTGTTAGAGAGAAATCAATGAGGTTTTCTTTTTTTTTAGTTTGCACAAACTGATGTCAGCATAAAGTTATTTTAAAACTACAGATGTTCAGATGTTTTTTAAAAAGTATATTCCAATTTTTGGCTTAAGTTTTTAGTTAGTTTGTTGTTTTGTTTTTTTGTTTTTTTTTTTTTACCCGGTCTTTTCACCTGATTTGCTAGCTAAAGTAAAGAGATCCGAATTTGTGCCGAGTGCTAAAGGTTCAGTGTTGGTACAGCTTGGGCTGGCCCTTGTGCCATATTCTTGTTGAGGTTGATTGGTAGCACAGAGCCCATTATTTCTTGTCGTTCTTGACCCAAAGATGTCACCATTCCTTGTTTATTTGTGAAGTCCCATTCACCATGTAAACTGGTGTTGATTGGAAACTACTCTTGAAATAGGGCAAAACTGCTTGGCTTTTTTTAATTTTAACTGATGTAACTTATAAGCATAGTAATAATATAAAATAATAGTTGTCTGTTTAGTCTTGCGTTGCTTACAAATCAGAAGCTGTGTTTGTAATGATAGGGATCCACTGAGAAGCTACTGTTTCAGTAGTAATATTTTTCATTTCTCTACTAATCTCATTAAGTAGACAGGCAATTGCAAATCTTAATTCTTCTTCAAGTAGCTTTCTTTAAACCCAGAACTTCCTATGTTAAACACAGCTGCTGTGTAAAAGGAGAAAATTGCCAGCATGTTTGTTCATGCCTAGAGTTATGCAATCTGCATCTCTTGAAAAGATTAACTTAAACAGCTTGTTTTCAAATGCTGCTTCTGGTGTTGAAACCTTTATCTTTCAACTTTGTTGAACCTTTTCATTGTGATGTTACATTTTTATCCTTCTGGGCAGCAGTACGTCAGCCTAGTAGTAACTAGTGACTTGGATTCCTGCTTTCTTCTTGTAGAGGTCAGCTCTGTTTAAAACAGTGATCTTGCTTGCCTTTTTAGCAAAAATGCTCTTCATTAACTTAACTCAAGGGTGCCCAAACACTTTCATTGTGTTTTAAGCCATAAGTTGAGATCTCAAGGGCTGAAATTATTTTGAATGTTAGATATGTTGATTCCTTATCGAAGATACAAGTTTTGGTTTTTTTTCTTATTGGAACATTGTGGTCAACATGAAATAAGTTACCTGCAGATGTACAAGAGGAGGGGGGGGGAAGACCCACCCAACCAAACAGATCTGGGTTCTGACTTTTCAGAATAACTTTTTTTTCGCTAGCCACAGCTCCGTACCTGGAGGGTGACTATGCAGAGTATTTTTCTTAATTTTTTTGGTTGCCAAGTGGCAATTTGGACACCCCTGATTTGAATCTACTGCCTATTTCATGTAAACGTAGCTTTATTATAGAATTGTCACATAGAAAGAAAACAGAGTAGATCACATACCAGAGCTGTGCTTGAATCAAGCTGCTTAAACAATAGTGTACTTGTGCCTCAAATGAATCAGTTTTTGCACTGAGTACAGTAGTACCCCATTATCTTGTACTTCTGTCCTTCACAGACCTAAAAGCCCCATTAGCATGGTTCTCTGCAGTACTTTTCTTGTACTTATGACATTACAGTACAATAAAGTATGTTTTGTCCTGAATTGATATTTGCTGTTCCTTTTGAGTAATTTTCACAAGAGTATGTCAACCGAATGACATAACCTGTCTTCCATTCCCTACATGGAGTAAATCATTGCGTTTCTACAGCACAGTGTCAAGCTGTTGGTGAGCATCTCTCTGAATACGTGGCAAAGAGTGTACTGTTGATTTTTGGAAGAAGCTAAGTAAAGCTTCATGCGTACCACCTGGACACTTGAAAGCCTTCATTTTACTCCTGATAACGAGAAAATAAAAACAGGAAATTGCTCATTTAATGGAATTATGGGTGCCAAATGTCTTTTCCTGTCCTTGAAAAGACGGCAAGCTAAGCAAAACTCCAGCTGCTGCAAGAAATGTGAAGTTCTCGCTTCTGAAGTGGCTTGGGAATTAAGGAATTGGGAATTTGTATATCTGGAATTTTGTGACCTTTTTTCTTTGCATGCAAATGCTAGGGAGAAGCCTTCTCCTAGCAGCTGGTCGACTTCATAAGCTGTGGCTGAAGAACTGAGGTGAAAGGATCATTATATTGGTTTAATGGCGCCTGAGGGCCTTATTCGAACTTATATTAAGACCTCTTTATTTTGGTAGAATGTTAGACTGTGAGATGTTAAAGATTCCTTTCCCCAAAGTCTATGATTTGGAAAACACTACTGAGGTGAATTCATTAAAAGCCTATAAGGCTTAAGCAAGTCCGCTGCAGCTTTAAAATGGTAGATGTCCCCTTCTGTATCACCTTCATGGTGCCGTGGGAGAGTTTAGCCTCAAATTTTGACTGCTCCTCCTTGAGGCACTTTGTGTGTGAATACAGGTAACATCAGTAGGGAACAAGACAATTGGTTACAGTACAGCTAGCAACAGAGAAGGCATTGCTATTTGGCCTTAAATATTATTTTGTATTAGTGCAGTAGCCTTGGATTCCCAAACAAGGCATGGCTGGCACAGCAAAATGTGCCACTGCGGTGAACTTGTGCCTGGCACGTGATGGCGTGCCTACGCTGTCTTAGGCGAAGAAGGTAGAAAGGAAATTACAGTAGACAACAGATTCCACTGCGTGTTTATGGAGACCTCGGAATTTGTGCTCTTAGGCTGCAATTTGGGCTGAAGCTTAGGCTGTGGCTTGAGCTAGCAGTGGTGCTATGGCTTTTGCCTAACATGAGCTGTATTAGGGTTTACATTACCTGTGCTCTGATCTCATCCTATCGTTGCAGTGTAGGTGTACCTGAAATTGAAGTACTTCATTAAAGCTGCTGAGTACCATTTCAGCAAAACACAGCTTTGGGAAGATTGTAAGATTGAATGGTGTGTTTGTGGATTGAAAAAGCATTTTAATTACGCTTTCTATGGATGTTCAAAAGACATTTTGAGATGGCATGCGTATCTCGTGGCTCTGTTAGAAAAGGTAGTGTTACACTGGGCTCTGGGGATGGCTATGGTCAGCTGATGCAGGCTTATTCTTACAGGGCAAACTTGTCTCTCCAGATTTCTGCCAGAGCTGTAAGAAATAGCAGATCATCAGTGGATTAACAGGTAATGAACCGGTGAAGCTGCAGTTCAGGACACAATTGACAGGTAAAAGGAAAAGGTGATTGGGAAGGCTATAGGATTGATGTGGGAAAAGGCTAGCTACTTAATCACCCCGATCTTAGAAGAGAAACCTTATAAGCTGTGATGTTGCAATACCATTCTGCAAACGCCAGAAGTAGCGTGTTGTGTTTCCTTCTTGGGCATGCCTTCGCTTATTTAACAAAACAATTAAAAAATAATAATAATCCAGTGAAGCTTGGTTTCCTGTGGTTCTTGAGGGCTTTGTGCACTCCCTGATACCTGGCAGGGGTGAAATGCTTCAGACTTTGTTCGACTGGGGCACTGATTAGCATCAGTCTCCAACCTGGGCCCTGTTTTTGCAGGACTTTAAAGAACTAAGCAATTTTGAGACCCTTTTCTTCATAAGATGGAGTTAAAAGTGCCCAATAACTTAAAAAGATCACTTTGAGTGGTGAGGAGGAGGAGTATGACCTGGTTGATGATGTCACTCTACGCTTTTTTTTTTTTCCTTCCAGGAAATCAGAAATATTATGGTCAAAGAAAATGAGCTCCTGTCTGTCTCATTAACTATTACTTGGCAAAGACATTCAGCAACTTCTGACAAGCCCAATTTTGACAGCATGGAGCTCTTCCTGGTCTCATTGTTACTTCCCTCACCACCTCTCTCTGGTGTAAGGATTTCTGGTACTTGCAGGAAATGATAAGGGGAGAAACGTCAACGTTTGCCTTCAAGCCTTTTGTTTGTTTACTGATAGGGTTCGTATTTGAATGGATTTCTGTGATGCTAGTAAAACTTCTGGCAGCCTCATGCCAGGTAAGGGCCCTTCTGGCAGGGTATTAGTGACATTATCATCTCGCTCATCCTTCAGTCTAGGCAGAGGTTGTTTGGGAATGGATACTTGACTGAACATCCTGTTCTGGGTAGAGGTGATGTGAAGGAAGACCTCATTCACGCTGTGCACAGGACACTTCCATTCCATTGCTATGCTATGTCTTTTTCCATCTGATGTTGTTGTAGGTGTGATCTGCTTAAGTTTGCGTTGCAGCTCCTCCTTTTAAAAAGTAGATGAGTGTGAGACAGCAGTCTGTGCCTCTTGTATGTGGCGTTTCTCTCAGGGTCCTGAAATACTTACAGTTTGGTACAGGCTGCTCGGTCTTCTGCTCAGTTCGAAGGGGTGGCTGTGTTTCTGTTTGACTTGCTACTGCAAAAATAAACCCTGGCACTTGCCTGAGAAATAGGCGGAATGTCTGCACTGGGAGACAGGTTATGGAAGAGCAACCCAGATAAATGAGGAAGGAAAACATTTGTGTGTGTGTGAGGGGGGAGATTCAAGTCTTACTAAACCAGACAAATTCACTCAGAAGCTGCAGAGTTGGGAGAAATTCTGGAGACAAGCTTGCACCTTTTCTTTATGACCTGTGTGGGTTCAGGGAAAGTGGAAATCACTTGGGCAGTGTAGAGGTTCTAAGGTTTCCTAGTAAACAGAGGAAGAGACTGAATTTAAGCACTACTTGTTTCTTTTGAGAAACCTCATTGAATGCCCTTGCTGTAGGGCACTGATAACCAAGTGCATAACCAGAGTTTCCGGCCTCTTTGTCTTTGGGTGAAGGCAGCTGGAAAGTAATTATCCTTCGAAGTAGGCTCTGGTTTTGTTCTCAGTATCTGAAGCATTTAATGCTATCAGAAACTTACATTTCTTATAGAAGTAAAAATAGTAGAGCGAACAAAAAGCTACGGTGTTAATTTATATTTCCTAAGTGTCTGACAAGAGTAGGTGGGGGAGAGAAGGGTGTTCAGACCTCATGTTCTGACTCTGACCACAAGAGAGATGTGTGCTTGCCTGACATCAAGATACAGTGCTGTTTACCTCTAGGACTCAGGGGTGTTTAGATTTTGGATTTTGCTTTGTCCTTTTGGAAGCATTTGATTTTGACTGTTGTAAACATTTCCAAGTGTCTGAAACACTAAGTTTACTGAATTACAACAGACTGCACGCCATAGTTGTTTGCAGACTAATGGCAGACAGGGCAATAGATGCAGTTGGTGAAATGGGGACACCACTTTCCAGCTAGGAGAATACAAGGGAGAATGGCTAACTCATGGAAGGGTGCTTAGCCAAAAAAACTGCCTGGTGATTTTCATCTGTCCTTATAGACAACTGAGTATCACCATCTCCTGTCCTTGCAAGTATTTGAAGACTATTATTCTTAGCACAACTACCTGGTGAGTACAGAAGGAGGAAGAGTATGTTTATTGCTTTTCAGGGGTGAACCTTTGCTCCAGTGCACCATCAAGAAGGTGGGATGCTCTGAGGGAGGTGGTGAGAACTCAGGTGCCGTCCCATGGCTAGGGTGCAGAAACAGCCTCTGTGGCTATGCTGCTGGTGGTATTTGGCCAGCAGATCCTTATCCCATGTCCTACCCACTTTTATTAGGTTTCGTCTGGTCTGGAAGTCCATGTGCAGGTATGCTGTAGTCCGTACAGAGTGCAGCTGCCCATGCCCCCAACCAGAGCAGTTTGCTTAGGCTTCCTTAGGGCAATCTTTTTGCTTTGGGGAATAGGGGGAAAGTAAAACCTACCTTAGCTCAGTCGGCACCCGCAGGTGTACGGGGTGAAATGCGTACAAAAAAAGCCATAACTGCATGAATCTGTCATGATTGCTGCACCTTCCCTACAGAATTGGCACAGTTTAAGCATTTGGGGTAGTGCCTGCTTTTGGCAGTATTAGAGGGTCATTTCTAGTATCACTGTACCAGCATGATGGATTAGTCATTTCAGCTCAGAAGGGATCGATGGATTATCTATTCCTTGTCTCCCTGCTGAGAAAGGATTAGCTTAGCGATGTACTCAATAAGCCTCCATTCTTGGGATGAAGTTTCTCAGCATGATTTCATATTGTAGCCGAAGGTACATTAGAGAGAGACAATTTAGGTCAAAAAAGTAGAACACTTAAAGTACCAGATTTCTGATGGATTGGGTAGCACGTGGTTATGCTGTCCCTGCATACATGCAGCCTGGGGGTGAAATTGGTATGCGACCACAAGAGTGGCACCATTATCACCCTTTTATAGGTATGCATTGAGCTTGTAGTTACAACCTCCGTCCCACCATTCCTAACGTTGGACTGTTTGACTTTTTAATAAATTTATTTCTAAAGGTAGTTTGGATATGAACTTTCCAATGTGCGCTTAACTGGCAACAGTAAAAGAAACTCAGATGAAGCGTTTGTAATTGCTGGTTTCTTCCGGACTGGGATTGGGACTGGGAAACCCATTTGATGCAGTAACCCTTACCAGTCAGCCTTGGAGCTTAAGTAGTACTTAACTAGCAGCTGGAGGAAGAAGTTTTTCATCAAAGAAAGCTGAGCAGATGTCAGACCTAGGCTTTAGAGGTTTTCTTTTGATATAAGGTCTCAGCATGGGATAGGAAACTTTCTTCAGTTTGTATGGTGGTTCTGGTTAGGTTGGGTGAAGGGGGGTGGTTTTGGTTTTGGGTTTTTTCCCCTCCTGATGCCTGGAGTTGGTGAAATTCCTGCCCCATCTACAGATTTAGAGGAAGAGATAGGAAGATGAAAATTACTCTCTATTTCCTACCCGAACTGCTTGACTGACTCTTGCTTCCAGCCTCCTGAGTTGGGAAGATTCCTGCTCCATGCATGTTCCCTATCAGGGAGAGAAATGCCCCATGGATCGTGTGCCACATTTCTGGGAAAGGGAGGAGCAGCTGGAGGTAGCTTACTCTCTGTCTCACCTCGCTCTATCAAGCTGCAGGTAAGCTCAGGGCTTCTGGAAACTTTGGCTGCCTTTCAAAACAAATGAGGCACAGAAACACAACAGCTTTTAACACTCAGTCCAGTGCAGATTTAGGACAAAAAATTCCAGTGTTTGCATGAAACCAAAAATAAACATGAGCGCTATTTCCCCCATAAAACTCACTTCAGCAGCATCGGTGTTTTTATGTCAAAAGGTTGAAGGAGAAGCTGGTGGAAGTCTGCCACAGGAAGGGAGGGGAAGGCAAAGGCAGAGATGGACGCTCTGCCAGAGGTTTTGTAGTTGGTTGCTGGTGGTGTTGATGCTTAGATATTGGCTCCAGGTGCCTTGGGGAAGGTGATAACCATTACTCCTTTACCTGTCTCCTTCTTTTCTACTTCTTCTTTCCCTGTTCTCTGCAGCCCTGTTGTGCTTTGTTCCTCCTCCTGCAATCTGTGTTCTTGCCTCTTGTCCCCTCTCCACACTGCCATTCGGTCTTCTCTTTCCTTCCTGCCCTCCTCCTTGCATCCCTGCCGAGTTTTCAGGAGGTGACCTTGTTCCTCCCAGCAAGGCATCGGAGGTTGTGGTTCTCTGGTGCTGGGCTCAGCTCTTCGCTGCAGGCTCCTCCTCACCCCTGCACTGTGACAGCGATGCTGGTGGCGTGGCCGTGTGGTGAACCGGTGCGGGGAGGCAGAAAGGCTGTTGCTGGTCTGATTCACTGCGCTGTCATGCAAACAACACCCGCAGCCTTGCTAGCAGACCGCTGGGGGTGACGCAAAGAGCAGCCAAGGCTTGCTGGCGCTGGCACTACCTCTGAAATCAGGTTTTTACCCCTGGCCCTTCTGTGCCGCCAGGGAGGCGTGAAGAACACAAACAGAAGTGAAGTGATCTTACCGTTCCCAGTTCCCGCTCTGGTGGCACAGATGCGCAGGAGAGACAGGTATGGATAAGGCTCTGCCCATCTCTTCTGCATGGGGCTGGTGCCCGGCATGGATGAGGAACTGAGCCGGAACACTAACACATCCCTCTGCAGACATGCAGGCAACGGCCAAAAGGCATGCATTGGTGTGACAACGCTACCAAATTCTAAGGCCCAGCTCCAAAGTATTGTGTCACAAATTTTTTTTTAATAAAGTAATCGGAAAATTTGTTTTAAACAGGCAAAATTATATACATCCCCAGAGCCTTGTTTTCAGAAATGCCTAACCATTTCCAGATGAACTATTTTAGAATGTAATAACCTATGCTGAAGCAGACCTTCCAGCATGGAAAACTTCAACCCAACTGTTTAATGCTTGGTAAGTACAATTATAACCAGCTGAAAGCAGAGCTGTGCATTAGAAAGTGCCAAGCAGCTTTAATTTAGGAGTCACTTTTTGCACAGCCACTTCACTTTGCCGGAAAAGAAAGGAGAGCCCAGCTGCCAACAAGTGCATCAGTTTGGGCAGAGGGATGGAAAACTGCATTTTTGCCTTTCATTTATTGTGCTTTGATATCTCTTTTCAGGAAGCATACCCAGGCCTGTTTTTTCTTGTCTTAAATGGGTAGTTGTATAAAATCTAGCAAAGGCACACATTTTTGTCCATCTTCTAACACTATAAAATTAAGTGTTTACAGTATTGTTTTAGACATGGCTTAGTTCAGTGACCTTTTCCAGCACTGACTAGCTGCCAAATAATCAGTGCTTGAAAGACTCTGGACCTGATTCTTCTCTCCTTTATGCTGTTTTTTTTTTTTTTTTTCTTCTCTTGTTATCAGCTGACTTCATTGGAGCTACTCACTCCTGACAGGCTTGGTCTGAGTAGAAATATGTATACATATTTCTGTATAATATACAGAATACGTATACATATATAGAGAGAAATATAGAATGGAAATGAAATCATAGTAGCTGGTGGGTTTCGGTTTTACTTGACATTGTGCACACATGCTGAGATCCCCAGTCTCCTGAAGCGTACTTGTAAGCATCTTTTCCCTAAAGAATACCTCTGCAGGTGTTCTTCAGAGTTTTGTGCGACTTGCTGTTAGCTGCAAATTTCCCCATCTGTAACAGTTAGAGGACCAGACCAAAATCTTTGTTATTAAAACACTAAATCATTTCTTTTCTTTTTGTAGGCAGTACAAAATACAGTCCTGGTTTGAGGTCCAAGAACTGGAAGCTCAGGTGAAATCCATTCTTTAACCACGCACAGATTAGACTTTACGCTGTATCATTAAGTGGAAGCAGCGTCCTTTCCTACTATCAAGCTTAGTAACAGATGTGACTGGTTTTGGAATGACTGTAGCAAATCATCAGTTTTCCACGCTGTACGCCATTTGCTGCACATGTTTATATTTGACAGGTGAGAATGATACCACCTAGCATTTTTATTTAAGATTTTAACCCAAAGACTTCAAGGCCTTTTACCCCCCAAAAACTGAGAATGACTACTTGCTTTTGCATATGGATGCTCAGACACTTCAGGTGATTCACCTGGAGTCTACACAACAGTTCTGAGGTCTTACAGCTTGTGACTCTGGGAGTGCAGTGACTCTGAGTAAAAATCGTTACCCACTGACGTTGGATTGCTGGTCTGTGGTGGCAGGGACGTGCTGCTTGGTGGAGGTACACTGAGGATGTGTAGCCTGAGGGTAACAGTCAGTAAGGTTATACTATCCCAAATATTAACTCAGTTGTGCCTTATGGCAAAGCTTAGACTGGTGCTGAATTAAAATGACAGCAAGCAATGAAATGGTGTCCTTTTTCAGTCACCTTTCAGAGTGATTCCTTTTAAGTCCTCTTAGATCAACAAGTTTGGTGATCTGCCATCTTCATTTCTTCCCTGCCCTTGCTCCTGTCTTCTGTCTCCATCTGTTCATCACAAACTGAACGCTTCTCATTGTGACATCCTGCCAAACCACCATCCTCTTTCTTGAAGACCTTTTGCTCCTTGTTCTTCCCATATACTCAGACCTTTGCCAGGCTCCATCCTCCTCCAGTCCCATCATTATACTTTCTTCTGCTCTCCTTGGCTGCCCTCTGCATCCTCTTTCCACTTCACCAAATCTATGTGGTTTCTTACTAGATCAAGTGGTGTTCAGAACTCTTACTGACTCCTTTTCCTAGGTTGCAAGTAGGATTGGTGTGAAATGTCCCAGAGACTCTAACAAGGGTCCTCCATAGGCATTCTATCTCTGTTTTGAAACTGAGCTGGGAAGTCTTTAAGATTAATACAGGATAGTTTCCACTGCTCCCTCAACAAATGCAGTACCATCTGACTAGGCTGCTGCCTCCGTGCTTTGAGTTTATCTGGTTACCACCCCCAGCTTACCTTTAATAAAATCCCAAGCTGACCTGGCTGCAGCTGGTGGGGTGTGATGGAGGTGACAAAATTAATTTACAGGAGGGGAAGAAAGCAGTGACAGGGACCCCTGCATAGAGATACCATTATTTTCCCTCCTCAGCCTAAGAAACAATAGAAGAAGAGAATGCTGCAGCTGGGCACTGCAGTATGTATCCACAGGTGGTGGATTGCCTTGCATACTCCCTTCGATACTTTATTTTTTTTCATAAAGGGGTATTTTGCACTTCTCTGATATTTGATGTAGCCTGATCCCAGAGAGGAATGCCAGCCACTGTCAAATTTCTACTACCTGTGTTGCTTTGTTTGAGTGTCCGTGTGGAATAAATCCGGCATCTCTGCAAAGCGCCAGTGTTCCACACATCAGCTCTATTTTAAAGATTTCTGTCATTAAGAAAATGGTGTGGCAATCCCTTCCAACATCACCCGTGAGCTGACCCTTATAGGGTGGTCTAAATCCAACTCAGTGCCAACTCACCTTCTGGAGGCATCTACATCCCACTCCCCCTTCATTAGCTTTACAGTGAGATGTGCCCACTGTAATAATCAATGTTTGTGTTTAAAAAATGTTAATGGCTGGGTGTATACCACACACCATACATTATCAACCCTGTATTTTAATGAAGAGCTATTTTCTGAAAGCACAAGGGACTCTGTGGAAGTTTCAGGATCTAGAAATGTCGAGGAGTGAAACCTGAAGCAAAATTATGCAGCCTGCAAATTATTTATCAGCTGGGAGCAAAAGAAGAGTGGGCTGGACTTTCACTGAATCACTGCAGCCTAGAGATGTGGTCCTGCCTGCTTGCTTGGCCCTTGCCAGGGCTCCTCTGCCTAATTTTTAGCTGAGAAGGATGGGCACCCTGTCCTTGCTGGGGACAACCTTTCTCTGATGAGTGTACCTGGGCCTCAAGACAAACATATATCCTTAAAAGCTCTTCCCCTGAAAATTCTCACTTTATTTTCCTGGCTGTCAAAGCTGCTAACAAAGATGATTTGGTTTGTCCTCACAGAATAACTTCAGACAACCTTCCCAAGGAGGCTGCAGTTGCAATTTGTGATTGAAGTATTCCAGCTCACCCTGACCTGGCTGAACCAGAGGTCCATGGGATTGCGGGGGTTGAGTGTTTGTGACCAGCTTGAAGGATATAGAAAATCTGGCTATAATCTTTGAGGTAAAATACATCTGTGTCACTTAAAGTTCTCAGGCCAGGTCCCGAGTTCTTGTTTCCTTCCGAAATAAAACTCTGGCCGGGTTCTTCCCAAAGCTATGCTTCAGCACTGTTTATTGCAACAGCAAGCTTTGGGACAGACGTTGTTAGGCTCATGTTGGTTGAAGAAGTATTTATAAGAAATCTAAAGCAACTTTATTTCCCCAGGGTTCAACACCAAGGATGTCAGATTTGGAGCTTTCCGAGGCAGCTGCCACCTTAAAATAGACCAGGAGAATTCCTATTGTTCAGGTGACATAATGAGGCTGAGATGCAAGCGCAGAGGGAAGCAGTAGCTCGTATGTTTTGACTGATTCTTTTTTTTCCTGATGT
>VZSZ01008972.1:121037-133941 GCA_013398815.1 Ibidorhyncha struthersii | reverse complement strand
ATGTATTTCATGGGGGAGAATAAGGGAAGATCAGCGGCCAGCTTCTGGCTGGTGAAGTTGGGATGCACAGCCTGCAGAGAGGGCGAACGTGACTTAACGCCTACATCTGACAGGAACCGATTTAGACATTGTCTCCGTCTCTGCAGAGGGCTGCACTGCAGTATTTAACATCAGCGCCTGATTAGTACCAGTACCCCCCCTTTCCCCCTATCCCTTTCTCAAAGGAGGAGGGGAGGAACAAGCAGAAGTTAATTGCTGGTGGCCAGTGCCTTCACTGTTGCTTTATAAGCACTGAATTGAAGTCTTTGCCCCAAAATGTGTGGGTAGGTTCTGGTATAAAACCAAGTCCCCTTTGCAGACCATAAGCATTGCACTGTGGGGAGGGGGAGCCGCTGGAAGCATCACCCTGACCAGAGATTCTGCTCCACAGGAACACATCTCAGTCAAGCTTCGCTGAACCCAGCATGTCCTCACAGACCGTTTGAGTGAATCAGCGTTTACCAGCATCGGGCTAAATGTTATTGTTGAAAATCCTGCTTGCATGACGTGGAGTCAGAAGGAAGGCAGCTGGTACAGCCCTGGAAATGAAGAGGCCTTGGGTCTATGCCCAGTTCTGCCACAACCCCTTTCCTACAAGGTCATTTCACTTTTCGTCTTTCAAGTTACCTCCATCCTGTGTGAAATAAGACGGCTATGAAAGACCTAGCAGTTGTCTGTCAAAAGTATTATTTTGTCAACTGAAGAAGCCATGGCAACATAAAGCTACAACACAGTTTCTGTCACAAGACTAACTTGAGTCAGTTACTGCCTTTGAAACATCTGTGGTGTGGGCTAAAAGTAGACTTTTCTACCAGAACTGAAGTCACAAAAAATANCAACAGTTATGAAATGCCTCAACAATTTCCCTGCTTTTGTTGTTGTTATTCTTTTTCCAGCCAGACTGATGAGTTTACTGGATTGGCTGAATTGTGATATAGTGAAGGAATTGCCTGCAGCTGGGGGTTTTTACCACCACTTGCTTCTGTAGGGACTGGAAAGTTGTAGAAGTCTTATCTAAGGTCTTTATCTAGATGTGTACCGGTTCCCATTTTGCCTTTATCCTACGTTATGCTAACTTCTATCCTCCCTGCGTTCCTCCCTGTTCTAGGAATGTGTCTATCTAGAGATTGCAAACATGAGAATAAGATCACCAGATGATATATTACCTGGAAAAATGTAAATATATGTGCTGGAGGGGGAAAAAGTTGCTTCTCTGTGAGAGGGATTTGAGACATCTGAAAGAGCTGAGATGTAGTGGGGAACATTTTGGATGTGACTTTGTGATGTGACTAGCAGAACAGGCCGGTTTGGGGCCTGCCTGTATGAAGGCAGCATGCCCTTGGACACAGCGCACTTGCTTGGATCTGTAAACCGCACAAAGGAGCAGGTTTTTTTATTAAAGAAGCACATTTCTACAATGCTTTTCACTTATCTCAGAGTGCTTTAGTAGGCTTAGAAGATGCTGGGGAACAATAAACACAGAAGCTGCGCTGTAAATCTTGCAACACGTATTTCTGTGGCAGTCATCTTTTCTTATCCAGGCATCAAAAGGAAAAGAACAAGAGGAAGACAAAGGCTGAGGCTCTCATCCAACATTTTTCTCTATCATTTTTGTCAAAGAAAAGAAGAAAGGAAACAAACACTATTGCATGTAAATAATACCTTTTTTTTTTTCCTTGTCTAATTTAGACACTTGCATTTGTTCACTGTAATTAGGCAGAAGGTACTGAAATGATTTATATGTCAGGTCTGACAGACAATATTGTAATTGTGCCATTCTTTTAATAGATACTTTGGTTCCTGAAAGCTTTGAATCTAAAACTTTATTTCAAATGCACGCATACTTCAGCAAATTTCAGAAGTAATTGCCAGTTTCATGGTTTGTACCTGATATTACGTTGAGCTAAAGCCAGGATTTGAAAGTTTGGAAAATATGGCTCCAGATTTTTTAGCAAAGGCCATCTGAGATAATGAGCAAGAAGAAAGGAAGAGTGTTAATGTTTTATGGGTCAGGTGTGCAGGAGTGTGTGATATATTTGGTGCTCTTAAGATATGCCAGAAAGTCTAATCCCAAGGCCAGGAAGGCAAACCAGCAAGCAGAGGAATTTGGATGATAAAAGAAAGTACCAACACAAATTGATGACTGCTGTAGTTAGGGTGTACGTTAAGGGGAGTTTAAAGCCTGCTTAAAACAACATAAAGGCTCTGCAGCGTTGTTTGGAGATCCTTGTCTGAGGGATGGACCAACAAGCAAAGTATGCTGGAAAAGAAGAGGGGGGCAGGTTTACGAGCAGTCTTGAAGGAGGATGCGGAATCATTGTGGCTCCTGCACGCATGTGCCTGTGCCGTGGCTGTGCCAGGCTCATCCCGGCTGGCAGCCGTGCTTAGTAGGTGCCACTGTTTCGATGCTTGATGTGGCGAATTGAGGGCTGGGTTTGCAGGGGTGCAGCAAGCATCTTCTGCTCTCACAGAGGCAAGTGAGAGGTATTGGGTACCCGCTTGCTCTGAAAGCCTAAACCGTGACACTTTGCTGTTTTCAGACTGGCCCTTTGTGTAAATACTGACCTTACTGGTTTTGGGGCCTTGCCCTGGTACAGGAGTGTTTGGAGATGTTCCTCTGAAAAAGGTAACTTCTTTTTCTTTTGTAATGTTTTATACTAAAATACCACACACACACACACACACACACCCGCAACCTGTAGTCTCCTGTCTCCATAAAGACTATACCTGACCTTGGCTGGTGGGTCACCTCTCCGTTCTCCATTCACCCCCAGGACATTAGCCTGTGATGAAACTCCACCGAAGCAGAACTGATGAAAATTGCGTGGGGGACCCTGAATGACAAGGTGTGTAAAAGTCAGTCACCAAGGTAAAGCAAATCTTTTCAAATCCCTTTCCTGGCAAGTGAAATAGGAACAGTCTTTGAGCGTGGGTGGTAGGGGGTGGTTTGTGGCGCTGTGCCTCTCCTGAGGGCTGGTGGCACCAGCAGCAGGGACTGAGTTTGCTCACAGTGGGAAGTCAGGAATTTCGTTAGAAGGTATTTATGTACACGCGTATCGGCTATGTGATGCAGCAGCTGAGTCTCACGGTGTGAAGCCTGCATCACCTGTTGTCTTGATGAAACAAGCCCGAGGTGAAAGGACCGCTCCCCCCACCATCATAGCTGATAGCAGCTCTCTGTTCCCATGTAACGGGCAGTCTCCCTGCACGTAATGAACAACCTTTGGAGGACTGTGGAAGTAGAAATGCTAGGATGAATGCAGGTGTCTCGGTTGAACCTTCACCCTGTCTCCTGAAACAGTAATCACCATGTAACCTTTGTGATAAACTAGTTCCTGCGCTGAAGACAGCAGAATCCAGACTGGCCGTGAGCTGTCCTGTGGCCTGGTGTGTGTAACAGATGGGTACAACTCGCACCCCATTATCTATCTTTTGCATAGCATCTCTGAGAGCATATAAATGCTCTATCCGCTCTGCAAGGACGGCGTTGACATCAGCAGAGCCTGTTTCCCTGCTGCTCAGTCTTCTCTCCTGTAGCTATCGTAAATAAACGGCTGCTCTTCTGACCTGACCCACACTTGTATTCCAGTTATTCCACAACAGGATGGAGGAGCCAGCAGCTTGCACTGTGCTTGAACAACGTTGTCTACATCTTAAAGCACCCGAGATATGATGCTCTGCAGCGAGGGTGTCCGTGTTGGGACAGGGCTTGTACCCACTGTTTTTGAGTACCTGTGAGGCTGTGCTTTGGAAATTGGGCATTTCACTGATTTACATGTCCTGTGAGGAGAAAGCTCATTTAATCATGTGTTGAGGGAGTGGCAGCACTGCAGGGAAAGGGCAAGAAGACCTGAGCTGGATCCTGTGGCCTGGAAAGATGATGAAGGGTGGCACTGGACCAGACCTCGTTTTCTGAGGTTACAGTTGGATGCTCATTTTTTTCTTGATTGTTATTCCAGCTTAGCAAATACTGCCCTTATGGAAGTCGGGCTTGTTTTACCACAATTTGTGCCATTTATGTTGGCTAGAGAAACACAACTTCTATGAGAAGACATACCATTTATTTTTAGTCTACTTAAAAGCTTTAACAGTCTAATCAAAGAGTCCTTGTCAATCCACTTACAATGATGCTAACAATGATAGATTATATTATTGAGAATATTAGAGAGAAAGAGGATAAAAGAATAAAAACCCTTAATATACCAGTGTCAAAATTAATATACACAGTGCTTTTGCTGCTGCAGCTTTCCCCAGATTATGCTCCCCCTCTGCTGCCTGGGCACCGAATTCAGAGGTGCTGGCTGTCCCCCAGGAGAAGGTGGGAGGGCTGCAGCTAACATAGACCCACAAGTCCTTCTCCTCCAGCAGTGTAATGCCAATGGTGGGGCCCCTCTGTCTGCCTCTCCAGGGTGGTGCTGGTGGGGTTTCTGCCTCCTCTTCTGGTAAAGTCCATCTGGGGCTGTTTCCACCCCATGTCTAAGGCTTTCCTTGCAGTGCTCCTCGGTCTCCAGAGCCACAGACGTCTGCACTGACCCTCCAGGCAGGGCTGTGCGCACCTTGCAGACCTGCTCCTCGCCCTCCTTCCTGCCCACGAGCAGTGTTTCCCAGCCCCAAGGTCACGTTCCTCCGTTGATGCAGCGGTTGCCCATGGGGGAGTAGTTCACAGCGCCAGGGCTGTCGGTATCGCCCTGTGCCAGAGGTTTCAAGGCCCCGCTGCCCTCCCCTGCCTGCACCCCCACGCTGCGATTTTCCTCCCGGCTCAGGGACCGATTGCTGTGCCCGCAGCCGCTCCTGCTGCCCTGCAGAAACACAGCCACGCCGTGCTGCTGGAGGCCTTTCAGCGCCTCTTGGCCCAGGCGAAGCAAAACCTGAGGGCAGATGGCTGAGGGTCCCAGGTTGTTAGACGGTTGCTGTTACAGCTACAGAGCTCACGTGAAGCTCCCCACATGGCAAGTCCCAACCAAAGCAAGGTTGGCAAACCTCTATATTAGGTTTTGCAGCATTATTACACATCCTGTGGCCTGTTCCTGGCAGTGGCAAGACCATATTTTGTCAGCCGTAGGCATACAGACCCCCTCCTATGGTCCATGGACATGAGCTGTCATGCATGAGTCCAGCAAGGATGTTGCAAACCCTCCTGTGGCTCAAGGCTCCTCAGCAGGACCGAGCAATTGATCTTCTTGGAGGCGTTTGCTCTTTCCTACCTGGTCTTGCCTCATGTGGGTCTGAGGGTGGCCTGTAGTTCTCGGCTTTGGTGTGTAGCCACTGCTTGGTTTACTTAATATGTTGGTGCATAGCTACTGCTTAGTTTACTTAATATGTTATTTCATAGCCAGGATAATTTGCACAATTAACCACACTCAATACTCAGGATTATACTTCTAAACTGTACAGCAGAGTTAAAAATTTCAGTAGGTGATGGGAGTCCCGCTGAGGAGGGATTTACATCAAGAATGATGGTTGGCATCTTTTATTGTGGTTGTAGTAAGAGCAACTTGCTCACTCTTGTCACGTACAGCAAACCTTGCTTTGGCGCCTTGTTTTACTGCCTGTGGGACTACAAATGTTACAAGTGGATGCTCTGTTATCTGCAGCAACTGCTGAAAACCTAAACCAAATGTTACTAGGCTTTGTTTAGTACACAGTTAAAAAGCTTCTAGTAATTTTAGTGTCACATTGCGTAATTAAAATCATACCTTTCAATTAAAGTTATGTTACATGCACATGCGCTATCAGACAGCTTAGACAGGCAGAGGTGATTTCTGGACGCTGGTTATACACACAAACCCAGCTGGACCCCACATAAGGGATTACAGACCCACTAGAAACCAAAGGATATATTTCATGTTCACATCTGGCTAAACTCTGTTCTAAACTGATTGAAAACTGATACCTTTTTGTATGCAATTTGCACGTGTAAGCGCCTCCCGCTTGCTGGTGTCCTTCCAGAGAGGCAGCTGGGAGCACTCTGCCTTGCTGGGCTGCCCGTCGCTGCTGGTGTACAGCTCTCATCTCAGAAACCCTCCTGCCGTAAGTTTCTAAAATCACCTCATCATCTCCTCCATAACAAAATAAAATTTTTCATCAGACCAATACATGATTACATATCATCCATGTATGTAGTGTTTTGATATCCCCATCACTGGGGACCTTTAGTTTTCTACCCATCCCAGCACCGTGAATTTATACATATGTGCTCTAAATTATACTCAAAACTGCAATGCAGTTGTCCTAGTATTGCAAAGCTATACTAACAGTATATATTTGTAAAATATAACACCCTACTAGAAATTTCTACGCTTAAATTTGTTTATCTTTGCTTCTTATAGTACTCAAAATACTATGTTTTGCAGATACACAAAGTCACAGCTATGCATTTTCTGTGTTACACATATACAGGCATTGCATCATATGCTGGTGACCTGGTAATCATGATTGCTATCGATAATAGGAGGTATGTCCATCCTCATCAAGCGAAAACGGGTTTCTCTTGTTTGGAGATGGTGACCCCTTTAAACTGGATCCATTTTTACCTTGTCACCACAGTTTGTTTATACTTTTCTCTTGCTTGAACTTCAGCAACAGCAACTGATGTAAAAAAAAAGAATATATTTTTCCCTTCATCTATGCATATATCATAATAATGCAAAATAAAAGCAGGACAGAAAACACTAAGCAACATACAATTAATAATGTCCATAATTTGGAGTTGCTACTCATTCTTCTGTGCTACCTATATAAGACAAAAATAGCAAAGATTGTTATTAATAGTTAGTTAACCAAGGTAGATCATTTATGCCCATAGGATTTTTCGATGATATTAAGGATCTAATAAACTGCATCTTTGCATATTTTTATGCAATTTATTAGCTTACGTTCTTGAACAGCTGCTCACCGATCCTCCATCCTATTTGGTTTTTGCTGTTTCCATCTCTTCTCTGTAACAGAAGAACTTTATATTTTAATTTAAAATCTATTACATTAATGCATGCTCTTTACCATGATCTGTCCTTTTTAATTTTTTTTTTATTTTACCTTTTCTTCACCCTAAGAAAAAATACCGGTGTTAGCACATCAACTAGAATCACGTATTACAGGCTTAACTTTTCGCTTTCAGAGTGAACTCTGTCCCAAGTCAATTAGACTATTTTATCATTAAAGACCCTCCCCTCAAACCTTTATATATACATGCATAATCTGCCATTTTTCCCGCTCCTAACTTTTTATGTGTTGGTAGCACTTAATCAGCATTCCTGTTTCAATCCTTTTTTCCCCCCCTTTTTTTTTTTTGATACCACTCCTAAATTTCTTTCCTGCACATACTTCCACATGCTTATGTGAAAACACACTACCAAATTTAACAATACTAATGCAAAGTGTGAGCTGTTCCATTTGTGTTGGTGTCTTTTGAATTTGCTCTGCTCGTACTTCTTGATTTAGCTGCTTTACCTCTGATAACAGGCAGGTATCATTTTTGAAAACAGTGCTTTTTTTTTCTTCTTCTTCTTTTTTTAAAGTCCAAACCCTTCTGCATAGCCTATAAAAGAGCCAGAAAGAGGATGCTATTCTTTTCTCCTGGCTTCACCCTCAGGATTTATACCGTGCTTGGGACTCCTATAACCTTCCTTACCCAGTCCTTCATACCTATAGCTCGTTCTCAGCCCCGCAGCTGCACACCAGTGCTCGCACGCGCTGGAGCCCAGTCGGTATCGCAGCCTGGACTCGCTCCAGTGTTTTATCAGCCCTTAAAGCCTTCTGCTTTTTTCTCAAAACAGCCTCTGCTAACTTGACCTGAGCGGTGTTTGGTATCCCTGCCCGGACTCTTCGCAGCGAAACAGGCACCAGGGCGGCTGCGGCAGAGCTAAAGCAGCCTCTGCTCACCTCAGCCCTGGCTGCCCTTGCTGCAAAAGTCAACTTCTCCCTCTTGGTTTCTCTTGTAAAGATAAGCAAACAGACAACAAAAAAAACCTTAACACTTCACTCCTCCTGTGTTTTCTCCATCAGAGGAGCCTTCTTAATTTGCATCGGCCGCAGCCTGCACCCGGTGCCCCGGCTTTTCATGTGACACCAGCGATGCCTCGTGGGCTCTGCTCCCTATCCCCCAGTGCTCCCAGCGCGGGGGCCTTCCCCAGTGGTCCGGTTCTGGTCTGACCACGAGCCCGGGGAAGGGGGGTACTGGCTGCCCTAGACTATGACAGGGAGGGCAGGGGCCCCAGGCCCGCTTCCCTCTCTTCTCCCGCTGATTTCCAGCAGGCGATCTAGCAAAACCCTAGTGGGAGCGTTATCCCAGCGGGCCATATCCTCCCCGTGCTTCCGAAGCTGCCTCCATATGTCCACGCGCATCGTGCTCAACTCCCTTCTGGCCACGGTATTTTGTACCACGACTCGGGGAGCTTCGCTGTGCTGCCACTGCCTCTTGTCCTGCCACCTGCCTTTCCTCCCTCTCCCCAAGGAGGGGATCTGGGGGGTCGCACTGGTGGAGGCAGTGGCCTGCAGCACCTCCAAGTCCCTCTTCTCCCTGGGGTTTTCCCTTCCTTTGCTGCCCCTTCCTCCCCTGGAGCCCTCTCTATCCTCCCTTGCCCAAGCACTCCCTGCCGACTGCTTGCTCCTTCCCTGGGTACTCCCCAGTTTGAACTGGTGTGGAGCTGGCCCAGCAGCAGCTACTTCCCCCCTGATAACCCGATCTGCCTGTGGCTGCACATTTCCCTGGCTTCTCCCCTCTGCTCCTCCACCTTCCCTTTTCACAGCCACCTGAGTGCTGGTAAGCGAAACGAGGTTTGCTTTGAACCTTTCCGGCACCCCAAAAAACAGGGAATGTGGGCTCGCAGGCTGGCACTCCTCTGCGGAGGCGCTGCCCTCTGGATTAAAACGTCTTTTTCTGTCCCACCACTCATCGTCTCCTTGGTAGGGTGTTGTTGTAAGGGCCATGGCCGTGCTGTGCTTCGCCACTAACGCTGCTTTTAACTTTTCTATCTTGGCCTCGCAGGCTTGGTGGTCTGTGCCCTTCTCTTTCAGGATCTGTATTTTTTGCACTAATAGCCGGATCGCTCCTTGCATCTCCTCTACAGCTTTTGTACTGACAGCAAGTTTTTCCTTCAATGCCTGATGTTCATTCAAAATGATTTTTTTTTGTTCACACACCTCTTGATACTGGAGAGTGCATTGCATTTGCTCCACAGCCGCAACTCCTTCTCGAGTTTTACCCTCTTCAAGTTTAAGTCGCTGAGCCTTTATTTCTGCTTTCAGTTTGTCATTTTCCTCCCTTAGGTTCTGAATTTCTACCTGGGCTGCCTGTTTTTCTTCAACTAAGCTTTTGGCCACTAACCACACAGCCCACACTCCGGCACATTTTAAGGATTTTCGGGAGAAGAGTTTAGACTTAGCTGTCTCTTTTAATTTGGCAAACTCTAGATCTGCCTGCTGGATACTTCTGCAAGAGTTCGGACCCCAGGGATTTGGTCCCCACTGCATAACCCAATTTGCCAGCTCTGACATCTTTTTTAGACTTTACAGAAAGGGCTGCTTCCAAACTACAACTCAAGCAGGCTGAGAGAAGACAGCAGAAGCTCACCCAAGTCTGGGCTGCTCCTCTCTCGTTTTTCTAGTGTGCTTCTTCCCTCCAGAAGGTTTTCTCAACCAAGAAATCCCCCAAGCAGGGATTTCGAATTCAGCTCTTCTCACAGAAAAGGCAGAGGGCTTTCGTTCTCCTGTCCAGGGATGCTTAGAGGCATCCCTTGAGCACTTCTCCTCCGAGGCAGAAGGCAGAGGGCTTTCCCTCCTGCTGGATTTCCCGCTTCAAGATTTTCAACAAGTCTTTAAATGGGTGCCTCTGTTGCTCCCCCAAAACTGGGTGCTATGCTTTGAGCGAGACACTTGCTGGGGCTGTGGGAACACAGGGTAGCCTTGTTGCTGGCTGTCCCGGGATGGCACCTGAAAAAGGCTCTCCCAGAAGGGCCGCTCACAAAAATGCCGTGAGCAGCTCCCAGGAGGGCGGCTGCCTTCCCACTAGTTCGATGCACCACAGCTCCTGCCTTTATGTGGGCTAGAGAAACACGTCGTATGCAGGAGAATCTGCTGTTAAAAGTTTTAACAGTCGGATCAAAGAGTGCTCATCAATCCACTTACAGTGATAGATTATATTATCTAGAATATTAGAGAGAAAGGGGGTAAAAAGAAAAAAGATCCTTTATCAGTATCAAAACCACCCCTCCCTTAGGCACTGCAGCTTTCCCTGGGTTATACTCACCCCTCCGCTGCCCGGGGAGGGCTGCGGGCGTCGTGACCCCCAAGTCCTACACCTCCAAGCAGCACGATGCCGATGATGGGGCCTCTCCGTCTGCCTCTCCAGCACGGTGCTGGTGGAGTTTCTGCCTCCTCCTCTGCTAAGACCACCTGGGGCTGTTTCCACCCCGTTTCTAAGGCTCTCCCCACCGTGCTCCCCGGTCCCCAGAGCCGCAGACGTCTGCACTGACCCTCCAGGCAGGGCTGTGCGCACCTTGCAGACCTGCTCCTCGCCCTCCTTCCTGCCCACGAGCAGTGTTTCCCAGCCCCAAGGTCACGTTCCTCCGTTGATGCAGCGGTTGCCCATGGGGGAGTAGTTCACAGCGCCAGGGCTGTCGGTATCGCCCTGTGCCAGAGGTTTCAAGGCCCCGCTGCCCTCCCCTGCCTGCACCCCCACGCTGCGATTTTCCTCCCGGCTCAGGGACCGATTGCTGTGCCCGCAGCCGCTCCTGCTGCCCTGCAGAAACACAGCCACGCCGTGCTGCTGGAGGCCTTTCGGCGCCTCTTGGCCCAGGCGAAGCAAAACCTGAGGGCAGATGGCTGAGGGTCCCAGGTTGTTAGACGGTTGCTGTTACAGCTACAGAGCTCACGTGAAGCTCCCCACATGGCAAGTCCCAACCAAAGCAAGGTTGGCAAACCTCTGTGGCCAACCTCTGGAAGTGGCAAGACCATCATTCGTGGGCTACAGGCATGCATTGCACCGCCATCGCTTCTGTTGTCCCCAGGAGCCCTGTGTTTTGCTCCAAGCTACAACAGCTGTAGGAATAGAGGAGTGAAGGCCTTGTGCTTCGCCCTGACCAAAACGACCATGACTGAGGCTCCTCAGCATTTTCACCAGGAGCTGCAAAGAGAGCAGTGGGTCTTTGGGGGGCTCAATGGACCGCAGGTGATGGCCCGACCTGCCCTATGGCCAAAGAAATCCATCAGGCAGCACTGGTGGCAAGTGTGATAATCCTACAAAGAAACAATTCCCCAAATAAGTGAAACAAGGAGAAATAGTTGAAGTTCTGCAATTATTAAAATACATAAATCCCTGCTTGTAAACCCCACTGTCCCCACAGATCAATACTTTGAGAGACATCTGAAGCTTTGTAAACTAGAAGATGTAATAGGATTAAAGCTGCAATGTGACAAGACAGCCAATTTTTAATTATTTCTAACTCCTTTCTAATTTCTACTTCATTCTGAATATTTAAAAGCCCTTCCAAATGTATTTCACAAGTTTCAATAACAACCTAGTAACTGGATGTGGCATTACAGCAATTTATAATCACCTCCTAAAATGGGGATCTAAATTAATCTTTCTACATCTCATTAGTTTAGCTATCAGAGATCTTTTACAAGATAATTGGCTTTCAGCGGCTTTAATTTAATTTAATTTATTAATATCCTACATTTATATTTCATAGATGCTGTTTTAATTATTGAACTGATACATCTCAGTAACATAATTCTTTTATACAGCATCAAACTTTTGCTTTTAGGGCTCTAGAGCCTTTTTGAGATGTTTTAATGATAAATAATAAGTCCTTGTTTGTGTTTGTCTTTAGAGTGGATATCAATTTACTTTCGCCTTAGGTTCTTGCAAAGGAAAATTAGATCTTATTTTGGAACATTCTGTCTTGCAGATGAGGTTGCCTTTATTCTTAAACCAAACTTTGTAGCACTATGAAAGTACAAACAAGGGGAGGCAGAAGTAGTAGAAAGAACGTGGAATAAATAGCTAATTCATAGCTGACAGGTATTTATGTAAATGATTTTGGTGGGCAGCAGAGTTAGGGAGGCCTGCTCTCCTGCGGCATTGGAGCTCTCTCGTGCCAGTGGCGATGCCACCCTGCTTGAAGCTTCTCCTGCAGCCAGGAGCGTCCCTACCTGCCACACCAGGTGCACCCCTACCCGTCACACCAGGTGCCTGCTCTTCCTGCGCCCACGCCACTAGCTGGGTCTGGGGGCTCCCCCACAGCCCCTGCTGCTAATTAACCTGCAGGAACATAGTATCTTGGAGACTTGCAGCTTTCTGTAAACTTTGGCGGAAATTAACTAGGAGGTGCCCAAATCGGTGAGGACAGACGGACAACCAGACTGCATGACTGACCCCAAGAACTTCCTTCCTTCAGAAAGCAGCCTAAAAATACGTTCCCTCCTAGAGCAGAATAGCAACACTGAAACATCTGACAGTACATGTGATGATGATAATTGATGCTTAATGAATAATCCAGGGCAGTTTTAATATTTTAGCTTCATAGAATACCTTTCATCCCCAGGAGCTAAAGCAATTTATAAAAGGTGTACTGTTACCCTGCTCGGTCTCCTTTTGCCAATACATCCACCATTTGATGGGGACCAGGTACACGACTGGGCTGGCACTGGGCAGGGCGTATAGCACAGCAGCACCGAGGGGCTGTGTCCCACTCTCCTGCTCTGGTACCTGCTCAGAGCAAAGTCCATTTACTGCATTTACCTCCGGTCAGCGACGGTTGCAGCCCGAGGTCCCACAGAGCCGGGGACTTCCAGTTCTGTGGTGGGAATGAATTTCCATCTCGCATCAAGACATTCCCGCCCCCTCCCCCCCCCCCCCACCCAC
>VZSZ01008972.1:104806-116156 GCA_013398815.1 Ibidorhyncha struthersii | reverse complement strand
CCCCGGCCACCGCGCTCAGCGGGGTGCCCCGTCTCCCCTCCGAGGAGCTGTGTCCTCTTCAGGCTGAAGATGTCTGTGCGGTCAGTGCCCGGCGGCTGCAGCATCCCCAGCCGGGCGGGCGCTGGGCTTTAAGCTTCTCCCCTTCGGGGACCTTTGCAGTGGTGGGAACTGCGCCCAGACCCGGCGCCCCCGTGACTTTGTGACAAGACAGGTGTGTTTGTGGGGTGGCCTGGGGACTGTATGGGAAGATGTGATAGAAGTCATGCTTGCTTTTCTCCTGATGGCTCCACTGTTACACACGCTGCTGCTCCACTCGGTCATGGCTTCGTTGCTGGGTGGATGCAGAGAGAGGCCGTTCACCTCTATGAAAAGGTTTCATAGAAATATTTTTTAATTGTCTGGGGAAATAAGTGATTACTGCTGACCTACAGAACTTACAGCTGTAAGACTGCTGAAATGCCCATGCTTGAGACCAGCTGGGTGGATATTACGGTCAGGACATTGGTTTAAGTTACTTGGAGGTGGGTTGGTCCCCTCGGGAGAGGAAGAAGCAAATGGGGGATCTAACTACTGTCATCCCCTGCCTATGGGCAGTTGGTGAGAAGGTGGAACCAGGCTTTTCTTGGAGGCACATAGCAACAGGCAACAGGCGCAAGTTGCAGTGAGGCAAGTTGTGGTTAGAGAGAAAAAAAAATGTTCATGGTGGGAATTCCCGGTGCCTGGGAAAGTGATGGAATCTCTGCTCTGGGAAGTGCTCATAGCTCAGCTGGACCAGCCCATGGCAACCTGCTCCAGCTTTGCAGGTCAGCCCAGCTCCAAGCGAGGGCTGGACAGGAGACCCTGGACCAGGTCCCTTCTGCCCAAAGCTGCTTTGTGATTCTGTGATCAATGTCATCCACGTCCATGAGATATTTCTGAGACTAACCTGAGAGTTTACTGATGCACCGCATCACCGAGGTTGCTACAGCACTCATGCCAACGGGACAGTGTTGGGGACTCCCTAAACGCTCTGAACCAGCCTCAGCCCCACAGGATCTCAGCCTCCACCACCTCCACAAGTCCCCCAGGCAGCCGCAGCTCAGGGCAGCCCTGGCTTTATTAACCAGGGGAAATAGGAAACAGGACTTTCAGGTGAGAAGTTTTGGTCCATCTCACAGGTAGATTTCTCAGCCATGGTGTTTGACACAAACCTTGTTCTGGAACTGGAAGAAGAGAGCTGTGGTACGGGTTCATCTCCTCCTTGCCAGAGACAGGGAGACGACAGCAGAGCATCTCTGCGGTCCAGGGACCTCGCAGTTTTGTTTCTGTTACAGAGATTAATATGAGAGACTGAAAGACAGGTGCTGCGCAGTGCTGGACCCAGCTGTGTATAAAAATATACTGTTCCATCCATCTCCACATAATAAACACATTAAAAAGGAATGAGGTGTGTCTCTAACTGTCTCCAAGGCTTTACGTGGGCCAAGCTGTGGGGTTTTTTTTCCCTTTTTACAACAAATGGAAGTAGAGCAGCGGGCTGGTTTCAGGGGAGAGAAAGGAGTGGGAGGCAGAATATCACATCCTATTTCCTCTTTTAAACACTTGGCAAGGGAGCGGACTTTCCATTCCCATCTGGCACAAGCAGACTAAACACAGGTTCCCTTCTGATAGCCATCTGCACTCTTCTGCTACCTTTTCCCATCAGTCTTCTGCAGGCAAAACGCAAACCCGCGCACTATTTAAAGAGACTTGAATTCAGGGAGTGTAACCAAACGATCCCTTTTAGTTACCTTCCTTCCAAGTCACTGAGCAGTGAGCGCCAAGCCAAACAATAACCCCGGTTAATCAACAGGCTCAGGACATGAAAGCAACTCCATTTCCTATTTGTGAATGCACAGATGTTGTTTATCTTGGATCTCCCCTTGTTGGTCCCCTGGGATTAAATCACAGGCCTTTAGGTGGAGCGTGAGTGATTGCTTTGCTATCGAAGCAGCCCGCAGCAAGGTTTGGCCAGCCCTGCTGCTCTACCTTCCTCCTTCCCATCTCCCTAATGATGGGTGTCTTTGTCGGTCTGAGGGCTCCCCACAAGAAGTGGGGCATATCGTGGCACCAGGGAGCACTGGCTCCAGAAGTGCTCTCTGCCGCGGAGCCGGGTTATCTCTGCAAGGACCTGCGCCAGGCACACCCTCAGGATGGCGAGGCTGATAGCTCTCACGATGCAGGCACTGGTGAGGCTGGGTCAACCCTGGTGCTGATAAGGGAGAGGAGCTTCCTTGCAGATGCAGCTGTGGGTGCCTGACTCCTCTGCAGCTCCGTGTTCATCCAGCCCGTCCCACCTTGCAAGCCCAGCCTGATTTTGGCCAGGTCAGGGAACATCATGTTTCACGCAAGGTGCTGGTTTTGGTGGTGGTGCGGTAGCTGGTACTACTATAAGAAAGAGCATCCCTGGTCGGGCCCTTATCCCATACTTTGGTTCCAGGCACTGCAGCTGAGCCGCAGGTGTTGACCATGCCCAACATACCCCAGTGAATCTGTCAGCTCCATGTGTGAGCCGGCTTGGCCCCCAGCAGGGCTCACCTGCTGTGGTGAGACCCTGTGGTTCATGGCCAGGTGAGGAGGATGATTCCTCCTCCATACAAAACCAAGATGCTCTGAAGGTCCAGGGACATTTGCCACCTGATGACAGCACCAACCACCTTGCTCAGCCCCAGCTGGGGGGGCTGCTAGTTCTCCTGCCTGCTTATGTAGCCTTTAATTTCAAGTGGAGAAGGCCATCCTTGTCCTTCCCTGTGCCTGTCAAACCGCTGTGGAGCCCAGCTAGCAGGGCTTGATCAGCAAACCCTCCCGCAGGGGTGGCTGTGCATCATGGAGGTGTTGGCAATGCTCATGCGTGGGGTTCGCTGAGCATCCTGAGAGGCTGCTTGTGGGATGAGTGCCACTTCTTATAGCATCGGTTGTGACTGTGCTCGCAACCTGCTTCCTCGGCTGTCGAGTGCTCTTTTTTTGATGGGGGTGGGGGAAGCCATGGTGATAGTTTTCCGTATTGCAGAAACACCCCGACTGCAAGACAAAGCTGGTGGTGGCTGAGGCTGTGTTTGGAAAGACACCTTCCCACCCACAAACCCTCTGGCGCCGTCTGCCTCCTAAACGGGAGTCCCCTCCACAAAACCGGCAGGCGGGCTTTCCGCGTCGCTGCGAAACGCCGAGCAGCTCTGCGTATGGCGCGACTCGCCCGTCCTGTGAGGCGAAGATAAATAGATGTGTACACTCACCCAGGGCCGGGCTGCGGCCGCTTCCCGCACAGGCAACGGCGTGAGATGCTGCAGGGCCGCCCGTTCCCGGCAGAGAGCGTGTCCCGCACACGCNGGAGAAGAGCCGTGGATCCAGACCTAGGCAGCCAGCTGCTTTCCCTGCTCACCAGGGCTGGAGGTGCAGCTTTAGCGTGCCTGACACCGCTCCGGAATGACTCGAAGCCCTGGGCGAGCATCAGCGTGTGCCACCGGTGCAGCTCTGGAGGCAATTTTCCCCTAATGTGCTTTCTGCAGGAGTTTCAGTGCCCAGGTTTCAGAGGCAGGTAGGGGGGCTGTACCCACCTACGGGCACGGGCTGGGGTGGGGGCCACCGCCTGTCCTGGGTGCCCTCAGCAGCCAGGAGCGGTCCCCGCAGCGGGGCATAGGAGGTGGGTTTTCCCCTGGTGCAACTGCACCGAGGTCAGTGGAGGTAGGTGAGCAGGGAACTTGTCTCTTCTGTTGTGGCATGACCGAGCTCTCTGATTACAATTTTTCAGCAGTAGTGACAGATTTTAGATAAAACTCATCCCTTCCCCTCCGGGCTGACCAGACAATTCAGCTGCCAGAGGACAGCAGCCGTTGTGCCCCTTCCTGCCGTAGAAAGCACCCAGAGCTGCACAAAACTAACTGCAGTGACCCTCGCTGACGGCCTTGCTGGAAGAAGGGGTTACACAGTGAAGACTGTGTCCCACCCCCACATTTGTAACCATATGGGATGTGAGGAGCTGGGGCCGGGGTCCTTTCCGCGCTGTTTCGGGAACGGTGCGAGTAGTGGTGGGCAAGGGGAGGGAGGAACCGTCCTGCTAAGCGTTATTCTGGGCGGTGGGTCATGAGGCAGGGAGAGAGATGCCTCACCGGGAGCAGGAACCCTCATCCCCACCGGGGCCAGGTTGCAGGGAGGGAAGAGCTGCCGCTGGGAAGGTGCAGGACTGCAGAGCTGTGCTACTTTAGCTATTCATTCCTCAAGTCCCCAAAGAAGCAATTACTGCATCGATCCCTGTCTAAGCGAGCTCTCGGGGCAGAAGGCAAAAGGATAACTAGCCTCTGCTCTTAAGTAGGAAGCTGAGGATTTTAGGGGATTATTTCTTGCTCCTTGACAGATATAGGTCTTTTTAGGTCAGAGATAAGGCCAGGGCTGAGCATCCCGGTTTGATTTAATAGGCACCAGCAAGAACCTTTCATCAAGACCGGGATGGGACAGGCCATACGGGACCACACTGGCTCTTGCACACATTTGCACGCACAGGAGAGAGTGGGGAGACAATCACCGCCAAGACCGAGGTCTGAGTCCCTCTGTCCTGAGTGTCTGGATCCTCTCCCCAAGCTCGGACCTGCCATGACCCTGGAGGAGCTGGATGCATGCGAGGAGCCAGACCTCCCAGCATCACCTGGTTCAGGTCTCCTCTGCCCCTCATCTGCACTGTGGCCGGAGCTGTTCCTAGTCTGCCTTTAAAAGGCTTTTATCCAACAACCAGCAGAGCTCGGGGCTGAGTGCTGGGTGAGCAACCATCCATGTAACTTCATTAAACTTTAGTAGTGATTTTCTCTCCTCAATCCTTTCAACTCTTCTTAATGAAGCTAACTCTGCTGGGGAAACTCCTGGGGACTACTGCCTTGCACCCACCCATTCAGCCTCTCCCACGCTTTGTGGTGGGGACATGACAGTTTACCTGCACTTACGGCAGCCAAAGCTAGAGCGTTGGCTCAGTTATATCGGGACAGATGTGCTTGACATTGATAACGTTAGTCCTCTTTCTGTGCAAAAATAGTATTACTGGTGTAAAAGCTGCTTTGTGCTCTTATAGCAGTAGCCACAGTGGAGAGCCACATTGCTTTAATGACGGCAGCAGAGCCAAAGAAGTACCACGGCAGAAATGAGATCCTACAGAAGCAATAAATTCCCTCGGTCGGCTCCTGTGTTTTGGTGCCTTCCTGACACTTGGATTTACATGTTGCCTGTCTCCCTTTTGGGCAGGGGACTCGCCTCTGCGTTTCTCAGGCACCCAGTGTCTCCCTGTCCAGTGACCCGCCAGAAAGTGGCAAGGGCTGATGTTGCCTCTAGGGTCAACTCTATTCAGGGATCTACTAACCAACAGATTAAAAAAGGGAAATAAGTATCAGCAGGACACCCTGTTAAAAAAATCCAACCTGCTAACAAATAAAACCCTAGTGTAATGAAAAGGTGAAATGCAGCGATTCAGTAAAGGATTCAATTTTTTAAATGAAAATATTTTCCATAGACTGATTCCAGCCAAAATGCATTTCACTTCCCCTGACAGAATATAAATATTCACCCAGACACTCTTTGTTCTTTATGTGTCCTTTTGTATTGGCATGATCCGGAGCTGCGCTGAGAGCTCGCATATCCTGCTGACTTCCTTGCGGACACTGGGTCCTTGGTGCATCTCCAGAGCAGACCAGTGATGAACGCCTTCTCCTCCCCTGCTTGTCCACGCTGTTTGGGAGCAGATCTCCTGCGAGTGCTGTCAGGGTTCAGCAGAAGGATGGAGATGACGCCTCCTTTTGCAGGAACCTGAAGGAGATGCTAGTGGGACATCTAAGCCATATGAGGTCCCCATGAAACCCCCTTGCCCCGGGTTTTGAGCCCGATTCTCTGCTTCTCAGTGGACTTTACCTAATTGCAAAATGGCTGTGAAACTCTGCCCTTCTGCTGGAAGCAGTGGGCAAGGGAGAGGGCCAGGGAAGAATAAAGATGATGCTGGTTCAGCCTCTTGGCTGTTGACTCCAAGAAAAAACAAACCCCAACCAATCGCTAGATTTTAACAGCACAGAAAGTGAGGGCATGGACTGCTTTATACCTCCTTCCTCTGCCCCTCTCCCCATCCTCGATGATTTTTATGCTGCATCCGCACGGAAAGTCAGGGAAGAGCTTTGCAGGCATAGTCTTCCCCTTGTCCCCATCACAGAGACCAGCCCTGAAGGACAGACGTGCCTGCGAAGCCTGACGGCTATGTGGGGGCATGGCCAGGACCAGGGACTGGGTGAAACACTGGCCAGGATGGACATAGGGCCAACAAGCTGCGCTATCTTTAGCAACAGAGAAGAAAAGCAAGGAAAACCATGGAGAAAACAGGGTCATCATATTTTTGGTTTCTCAAACCAGAGATGTGACTGTGTCTTCCATCCTTTCCTCCCCTCCATCGCAGCCCACTCCGCTCTCCTCCTGGTTATCTACAGCAGCTGTCACCGCGCCAGCAAGGGCCCCAATTCAGTAAAGCCCTTAAGCACAAACTTAATTATCAGGACAAGCTTAAGGGCTTTGCTGAATTGGGTCTGCAGAGCTGGACGGAAACCTGCTGAACACCCCCTGGCTGGCCTCACGGGGGGGCTGCGGGCTCGGCTCCCACCATGGCCCCTTCCATCCTGGGGGTCAGTGTGAAATAAAACCAGAGGCAACGCTGCAAAACCAGATTCAATTCCCGGCCCCTTAGCAGCACATCTGGGTCCATAAAATCAAACCCTTCCGCTTTGCCAGCTGTATCCATCCTCCTTGCTTCTTGGCACGGGGCACAAACCCCGGTTTTCCTCTCTGCTCCCCAACCTGCCTCGCAACCAGCCGTGCGGGGCAGCACATCCACGTGTTGAGTGGCTTTTTCTTCTCAAGCACTATCTGGAAGTCACCACGAAATGCGATGCTGTGCGGAAAGCAGCTGGAAAGAATGACACCGTGAGAGCCTATTTTTTTTTCCGAGGAAATAAATAGACCATGCACCACAAGCATGGAAAAGAGAGGGTTCGTGCCGGGTCAGGCGCAGGTAGGGCCATGCGGGGACAGCCTGGAGTTTGTTTGAGCTGTAGTCACTGCCCCTTTAGGAAGCTTTTGCTGGCCAGAGGCGTATGGGACAGTCTCTGGTGATGCTACCAAGGTGGCAGGCTGCGAGTGGCAATGGTTTCAACCTGTCCACAGCATCCCCGGGCACGCAAACTATTTATAGGGGGGCATGAAACATGGGGGAGCAAAGCAAGCTCCTGCACGCTGCACAGAAGCTCCCGTGTGTGCAGGTAACAGGAATCGGGGGGAGCCTGACCACCACTGCTCTCTTGGCTGAGGAGGGGGGCTTTAACGTCTCGGATTCTGGCGGGGGTGTCAGGCGAGCCGTAGCTTGAGGTCTGGCTCCGACATGGTTGCGGCGATGGCCTGGATTCAACTATTTCAAAGGGCACCAGCCGGTCAAATCGAGCCCCAAATTTAAATTTGTTAAAATAACTTTTTGCAAAACATTAGGATGGAGAGAAATGTTTCCATGGTTTTGTTTTTAAATTCCGAGTGGGAAGAGTTTATTTTTTCACTAGGAAACTTTCCCCGTAGGATTTGCGACGCTGGCTGGGAGACAGGAGCCGGCGAGCTTCGCTCCCAAATGGAGGTGACCCCAGGGGTGACCCTGTGCCGGTCACGTCGCCTCACGCAGCCTTACTTACCCCCTCGGCAAAAGGGAGGCAGCAGCGTGTAGGACTGCGGAGGGTCTGGGATGTCAGCGCTGCTGCAGGGATGCTCAGCCCCACGGCTATCATGCAGGTAGCCCCTGTGGCCCTCGGCTGCCTCCAAATCTGGACGGATACTGTGGTTGAAGTATTTGCATGGTTGAAGGTAAACACAATGAGAACTCTTACATTGAAAGCAGATTAGGTGAAAACCTGGGAAAATGACCCCCCAGGAGTTTTATTTCTCCTTGGCTCTGGTTATACGCAAGTGTCTTCTATGGGGATAGCGATAGTGTGTTCTTCACCGCTGTGCTGCTCCTGCTAGATTGCTGCTGATTTGTAATATACGAGTGAACGGCTGTTACCGCTTGTTTACCTTCAGTTTGTTTATACTGTCCCAAACCCCAAAATATTATAGAGATTTATAAAATTAACTGAAGGGGAAAAAAAAAAAAGTCATGAGACCTCATCTGGTTCCAATCAGCTCAGTGCCCTGGAAATCCGTTTACCCCAGCTGGGAGTCCAAGGGCTGCTGCTTCTACCCCCAGGTGACCAGGTAGTCCCAAGTGCCTAATGCAAAAATACGCAGCAGTGAAGCCGGGGTCTGGTGAGCACGTGAGATGAGGAACGAAGTGGAAATCAGGGCAGGCTGGGCTCCGTTTACTAGAACTGGCTGAAAACAAAAGGCAAAAATGCGGCACTTTGAAGTGCTTGCATCTTGCCCCCCTCACTGGAGCGGAGGAAGAGCACAGTTCTCATTTGCAATTAAATACTTTGCAATTGAATACTTTGATCTGATCCCATTTTATTCTCTCCTCCCGTGCTCTGCTTCATGGCTGTGCAGCCACGGATGGTGGGAAACTCCTCTTGCTTTGCCCCCTGAGAGAAGTGAGAATTTGGCCTTTAAAGATCTGGGATGTAATGAAAACTGATTGCTCGGACACGTGGATTTCTAAGGCAGTGGCTCAGCAGCTCAAGGGTTAATGGGCTCCCTCAGTTTCAGCCCAGACATCGATATAAAGGCTTATCTACAAGGGAAAGCTTGTTCTTATTAAGGTAGGAGCTGCAGATGAGGGTACGACAGCTCCTCCTGCTCTGCCTCTGTAGCCCCGGCTTTTCATACCTGGCTGGGGCAAACAACGAAGAAGGAGGCATAGCTATTACAGGACAACTCCACTGCGTGGAAAACACCTCCCCAGGCTTATAAAACATCTCCCAGGATACCCGAATACTTTCACAAAGACATCCCCCAGGGGAAGGGCCAAAGGTGCAGCATTCCCGGTACACACCTCACCCAAGAAACGTTACACGTCGGGGCGGGGGGTGGTGGTTAAGCTGTGCCTGATCCAGCAAAGCACCCAAGCGCGGTTGATGGAAATCACGGGAGGTGTGCCTTTTCTTTCAAAAGGACTATTAACGCGCTTATGGTTAATCACACGAATAAATCTCGCAGTGGCTTAGAGCCAAAGTGAGCAATAAAAGCACCGATCCCCAGGCCTCCCGATGGGAATTGGCTAGGGCCGGGGCCGATGTTCTCACCAAGTCGCTGGGAAGTAATCCGCACACTCAGCACGTATGCGCCCGAGGACTTTTGTTAGGGTTCCCCCCCAAAAGGCTGTTATCTAGGTGGAACCACAAAACTATCTGCCCGTGCCAGCTGGGATGGCAAACCAGGCGTCCAGAAGACATGGATGAAGGGTTGATCTGAGCTGCTTTTTCTCAGCAGTGGCTGCGGGAGCCCTGGAGGGTGGTGGGAGGGGAGGGAGAGCCCCAGTCCTGTCCCCAGATCTCCTTCAGGGGCTCGAGTGTGTCAAGAATTAGATATTTAAAGGAACTTGCTTTCCAAGGAGGGGAAGACCTTGGGCCTCAAACCCGGCCAAGTGTATGAGGGTATTTAGAGAGACAACTCGGTGTGCCTGGTGCAAGAGGGACTTGGGGGAGCGCGTGCGTTTTTCATTGACTTTTATTTTGTACAGACAAGACCAGTAAATCCATAGCAAGTATGTGTATGTCTCAGGGAGACAGGCAGGCTTGTTTCCGATGAAACATCCCAGGGAACTGAGCTATGGCTCCTTCTCGTGTCCCACGTTTCAGCTGGACACAGTGGGAGATGAGGGCACTCAGGGCAGGCTGTAAAGTTAATTTGAAGAGACCTCATAATATGGATCGACACCCCCTGAAGCGGCTACCCTGCCTCTCTCCTTCTCCCAGGGTGGTCTCCCAGCCCCTGCGCGTACCATCAGGCACAGGCTTCGGCCACTCAGCTTCAAAAAAGTCTTTTAAAATTCAAGCCTTTGTTTTCTTTTAGGGCAGAAATGAGCAAAGCCAGTAAGGACAAGCACGTGCGTTCTGGGGTACGCAGCAGGGAGAGGGGGCCCCGGCGGCCAGGCCAGCGAAACGCAGGGGAGCCGTTTCCCCAGTGCTTTGGGGACTTGGTTGTCTTCTTACTCCTCTACCTGGCTCCAAACTTCATTGTCAGGAGGTTTGGCGAGGGCGAGGGGGCTGTGCACACCGGGTCTGTCCTGCTGCCGCCCTCCTGGGAAGGCTGCAGAAGGTTACCGGTAAGGTTACTGGTAGCCCTTCGCAGCGCACTCACCCGCACCCATCCGAATTTCCACACGTCTGCAGGGTCTAGATCAGCTCCTTGTGATTCATTTTAATCTGGCACAAAGCAGCAGCTTGCTGAAGCCTGATGTAAAACACCCACATACGTTCCCATTATATAATATGAATCTAAGAAGATTAAATTATCCGGTCTGAGGAAACACACGCACCTGTGTACGTACACATTCACATACAGTCTGGGGGTTGGCTGAGTGGAGCCGAGGGCAAAGCTTCCCTTCCGAAAATGCTGAACTTGCACTTGTTGGCGCTTACACGCTGGGGCAAATGATGTGTATACGTCTGTGCGTAGACCCGTATAGGAAGTGCTGTATGCTCTGCATTTGAAGGTGATGCATGGTAACCGCGAGCAGCGTTTGTAGTTGTGTGCTTGGATATCCAGCATGGAGCAACAGGTGGAACAAATCCGGTCCCTGCACTAAGCTTTCCCTGCCAGCACATGGCAAGGTGAGAAAAGAGAGGGGAGAGCGGCCCCTGAAACCACCGAGCACCTCTCCGCAGCCTCGGTGGGCCCGGCCCGGCCCCTCCCCGAGAGCAGGGCCCGGTGGGCACCCGCCCCGGGGCACAGCCCGTGTCCCTCAGGATGCTGCCTGAGCATCACCAGCGAACGGATTCGCCTCCTTCTCCTCCCGCGCCTTCCCGTTATCGATTCACACCGCTTTGCTAAATATAGCTCGGCCTCGTGAAGCTTCTCACTCCGCTTTTACTCCAGTTAGAGCTGCTGGGCGCGGAGGGTGCTCAGAGGAGCAGGGCTGGGCGGCCTCTGCCACCTCTCCGGGCCCTGACCGTGTGCCGGAGCCCTCCCCCGGCGGCGGCGGCGGCGGCGGCGGCAGCGAGCCGGCTCACGCTCGGGCTCAGCCCCCAGCCTGCCCCCAGGGCGCCCCCCGCCGCCACCCCCGCGAAGGTCGGGGGTCGCCTCCCGCAGATGACACCCGGCCCGGGTGATGCTGGGGGTGATGCTCGGTGCATCCCCGCGCCGGCCGGCAGCCAGCGGCGCTTCGGCGGTTTGGGGGGGG
>VZSZ01008972.1:0-104080 GCA_013398815.1 Ibidorhyncha struthersii | reverse complement strand
CTGTAAAAGCAGAGCTGGAATTGGCGCCGGGCGCTCCGCTGGTGTGGAAGTCCCTGAGGTTGTAAAATAAGTCAGCGGGAGCTAAAACACACCAGCTTAAGAAAAAAAAAAACAAACCAAAAAACCCCAGCGCTTGCACTTATTCACTGTGTTTTTTGACTTTCCCCCCTTAGGGGGCAGAGCTGGGGGACGTGGAGTTCAAAGTGAGCGGCTGCTGTTAGAGCCTCCCGAGGGGCTCCTGTGCTCCTGGGGAGAAAGTCGGGGAGTTGCTCCCAGGGCAGGGGATGTAGCACCGGTTTACCAGCTCTTTCCACCCTCTTCCCGAGGGGGGGGCAGGAAGGAAGGGACCAGAAATAGCCTGTTGCCAGCCTCTTCTGCCTGCTTGTCTTTCCCGGTGCTGCTTAAATCTTGCTCAGCCCTTCTGGAGCCCCTCAGATGATTTGAATATGCTGTCTTTTGTTTCTAGCTCTGATTATCTGAGATCAGCTGAAATGACTGAAGTGATGATGAACACCCCAGCTATGGACGAGATTGGGCTAAACCCCCGCAAGGACGGCCTGTCGTATCAGGTAAGTGCTTTGCTGTCTGCTTAGGCAGTAATCCCCTATGGAATTGCCTGGGCTGGACTGCAAACTCGGTCTAATGTACCTTTCCATAACCTGACCTAATAGTAGCTCTTGCCGTAGTGAGAACTAGTCAACAGACTGGAATGCTTGCTTGGCAGTAGCCGGTTGTCTAAAATATCACTTGGTATCGGACCGGATTGGCAAAGGACTTGGTTGTTTCTGAAGCGATTGAGCCCTCGCTCATTCAGCATTCGTGGGGGCTCAGTGGGAGGCGGGGAGGTTGGTTAAAGGAGGAGTTGTCCCACTCACTGGGCTGGGAGGACTCCCGAGATCCTTGTAACATGACATACAAATGATCTGCCTAGAGGAGGAGGGATTTTTTTGAATCTATGTCTTGGTTTTCCTGACTGATGGGCTCATTTGAGAGGGTTAACAGTTTTCTATAAGATACAGTGAGGTCAGAGACAGCTGAAACAAGCCTTGAAATGTCGCTGGGGATACCAGTACCTGAAGGCATAAGCTGCATTCATTCTGAAAGTTCTGAACAATGTAATTAGCTATTAACCTCTAGATCAATGACGAGGGCGAAGAGGTGGTCTTAGAAACTAGCTTGAGCCTTAATCCTTTAGTCTCAATATTGCTTTTGTTTCCTAGCTTGTAGTTAATCAAAGGGCGAGTGGTGCGTCTTAGCCTACTAGATCCATGTTTTCCTACTCTTCCAGGAGATTTGTTGATGAGATACAACACAGGCACTGAGTGCATGCAGATGACTTGCATCTGGTCTGTGCATCGGGTGACTTACTGGCAGATCCTGATGCAGGGTTCTTGCTTTGCAGATGTTACACAACCTGCACAGAGGCAGTTGCTCTAAGTGTGCATTCAAACGAGGTGGGCTGGTGTATGCTTGCATATTTACATCTGAAAAATGAGCTACAAGACAGTAATAGTGCACTGAAGCATGAAATCAACTGAACTTTGGGCCATGGCTGAGGCTTCCAGCAGAAGCCAAAGCTGTGGGAGGAAAAGGGGATGCATTGCTTTTTTTGGTCAGAATTCTGGATCTGGATAGTACAAGTTGTTTGGTTTATTGCCTGTGTGTGAAAATAGCTGTGCTGTTTCAGTGCTTGAGTTAGTGGAAAGCATATGGCCTCTCTTTGCTCTCCTGTAGAGGGAGCGTACAGCAATGAGTGGTTATAAACCTGAAGCAATCAAACCAGCCTGCATGGGATGTTCAGTTGTCTTTATGGGTCACCATATGGAGAGGCTTAACCCAGTCAGGTCAAATGCCTCTATTTACCTATCCAAATTTTCCAGTGAGAGGCAGAATCTGGGTACCCTGCTTGTTGTAGTGGTTGCTTCAGCAAGGCTTTTCCCCCCAGTCCCGATGACCTTGATAAGTCTGCTTGGGCCAACCGGGGAACAGGCCTGTTCAGTTTGGAGTGGGTCATCTGAACCTGAAGGTGTGTGAGTCATAAATGCTGACGACTCATAGCTATGCAGGGTTGATGCATCCTGGAGCTCTCCTCTGTAGTGGTCTAGTCATACATGACTCTCTTCAAATGCCTGCAAAAGCTGGGAACTGCCTGGCAGTACTTGATGTAAGCCAAACTGGTGGCAGAAAGGGTTGAGGTGTTGAAATGGAAGTTCCTGATGGGGCACTAGCGGTGTGTGGGCTGTGTATGAGGTCTGGCTCTAAATCAGGTTAGTGTGAAGAGGACTGGGGAGCAGGCTCCAGTCCTCCTCCTCCTCTGGCTGCTGAGAATGGCACAGTGTACATCAAGGTAAGTTGGAAGCATCCTTAAAGGGTTGAAAATTCAAGTTGGAACAGCAAGGCCAAATCTGATGCAAATCACACCATGAGCTCTTTGTTCTACCTCAGACTTTGGCACTTTGTGCTTCATCTTGCTGATGGAGAGAGTTTGGTACATGGAAAATTGTATGCTAGTCTGAGGGCTGTAGTGCAATAACTTAAAACCAGACAGGGCTAATGGAGCATGACTGCTCCTACACTGAGGCTTGTTGTTCTAAGCTGCAACATCTTCCACTCATCTGCAGAGTCGGGTGCTCATGATGTGAGTGTAACAGCCCTTGGCTGGCTACGAGAGGCCAAAAAAAGCAGAGCCAGAACTGGGAGAGGCAAGCTTTTGGTTTCAAGAGTTTCTCTTGTTCTAGTAGTAGAACTTGCATTTGTTTTACTGCAGAGAAGAGCTCAAAATGAGGCTCAAAATGTCCCCCTTTAGGCTGTGTAGAGCAGGTACCGCCTGGGAGTTGGTCCATAGGATCCTAGCAGTGAGCCGGGGTGGGGGCCGCTTCTGCCACCATGTGCAGACATGACAACTGTCTGGACTACAGGAGATGGTACGGCAGCTTTGCTGGAACTGTAAAAGCACATCAGTATCTGCTGCAGACAGGCTTGTCCAACCAACAGTACTGTTTCAAAGTGGTTTTGCCTTTACTTGGAAGTAAACTCAGGAAACAAATAAACTCATACGAAGTATAAACTTCAGCAATCCGATTCCTCTGTCCCATGGAGTTCACTGAACTTCAGGGCTCCTGTCTGTCTCGCTGGTTATGGAGGGAACTTGGCTTGTTAACATTTTCCTTCCGCCTCCTCCATCCCCTTGTTGCCTCTGCTCATGCTCTGGGGTGTCTGTTTGTCCAGACATCAGGTGAAGGTGTGCACCCCCCTGCTGAAGGTTCCTGGCCTTTGGTGGGCTGGCCATCACTGCTCTTCAAGCACTGATGTGAAAACTCAGACTGCGGCAGTTGTATTGGTGGTAACCGAGTTGCCTGTGGAGGCTTAGTAATTTGTACAGTTTCACTTACAAAATGTGCTTTCTCAGCATAGAAATGCCTTTTTCCAGTTAATAAGCAAAATGCTGGTAAGCTAATGTGCTAATTTCAAAACCTTTCTATGGAAAGCAGTCTTATCACTGTAGTCGTGATGTAAAGCTGCTCTCTGAGCCCCCTGAAGATGGTTCAGGCAACAGATTTAAAGGGCCTGAGCAGAAGTGAATGGTGAAACTGGGGCGTGAGTCTCCGAGCAGGGCGGCATAGACAAAACAGAAGATGCAGCTGAAGAGATGATGTCATGCTGGGTCTTGTGCCTGCAGTGAAGAGCTATTTCTGGATCTTTAATAGATGTCCCATAATTCCCATGGGACTTACTAAACAAAAAACTCGTTGAAATGCAGCTGATGGCTCAAGATGCCCCTGCTACAAACAGATGTGCCTACAGAGGTCTTCATGTGCTTCCTGCCTGGCAGTCTCTGGTGAGCCGAGCCTTTTTCGCTGCCGGTTGGAGCTAATGTACCCTGTGCTATTTTCCAGCCCCTAGATATACCTGTTCTCCGAAAAAGCCTCATCAGCGCTCTGCCAGCTTGTCCTCTGATGCCATCTCGCAGCAGCACGAACGATGCTACTGAAGCCGAGGCTGGATTAATCAGTTCGTGGAGCTGTTGTCAAAACAGTGCCTAGACCTGAATCCTGCCTTGTTTCTTGGAAGTGGAGTGGGGTCTGAGCACAACTGAAACCCCTTTGATGCCCAAAGGGTTTATTTTGAGCAAATGCTGAGTTGAGCATGCTACTTCGCTGCAGACCGGCTGTCTGGCCAGCTCACTGGTCCTGAGGGACCTCAGGCTCCTTTTTAGGAGATTGGCATGCAGAGGCTGAGCTTGCCTCGTGCCATCAGCTGGGGTTTGGTTGTCATGGGGAGCTTGAGCTCTTTTAAGTCATGATCGCATCATGCTGGGATCTGTCTAGGTTAATCACAGCCACAGCTAGCTGCAAATCACGTCAGACTGACTGAATTTGGGTAAATAGGCTTAACGCTCCATCCAGCGTCGATGGTGGAAGCTTTGGGTTGTCTCTTGTTGGGGAAGGAATTTTTGGTGAATGCAAGGCCTCTTCAGCAGCGCCAGCGAAGCACTGACTTTCTCAGGGAGCTGTGGTGCTTGGTGCTGAGGGGTTTGGGCTGCAGCTCCCCCATCTAACCTGCGGGACCAACGCGTTACTGACCCAGGGGCTGATGGCAAAGGGTGGAAACGGAGTTTCCTCTGTGATTGTTTTGTTTGCTTGTAAGGCGCTTCATGTCTGCGCAGCCTCGATTCGTGCGGGGGAAGTCCTGTGTTAGCGCTGGCACTTGCTACTGCGGAAGGTCTTAAGACTGGGCTGCAAAAGGCTGATTTAGGATAACTTGTTCATATAACGCATCCGATTCACAGTTACTAGACAGGATTAGTAGGCTGAGTCAATGTGTATTCCGGGGTCTGGGACCTTAAATGAAGGCAGAAGCAGGATGTGGGATAAACAGAGCCAAAACTAATCATGTTAGCAGCTATGCAATGTAAAAAAAAAAAAAAAGTGTTCCACTGAAATGCAAACTGAAGGCAGCAGCTAATCAGAACATCTCGGTGCATGTTTTTTTCCTCCCTACTTGATGCCTTGTTACTCTGATGGAAAGCTGTTCTGATGTATAAAGTTTCCCAGCCACTGTCCCCCGAGATAGGGCAATCTGTGACTGGGGAGTTGTCATAGTTCGTAAACCTGAGTCACAGGCTGCTGTGTGCATACTAGATGGAGCTCGGTTTCAAGTCATGACTACTGTGTGAGTAAATGTATGTATTAGCACTGCTTCCTATAGCTGGAAAATTCCTCCAAAGATGATGCTGAGAGATGTAAATATTTCCTGAAATAAGCTTGCCCTGCTTCTCAATGGCAGTGAAGTTTTAATTTAAGAACTTAAATGCTGGTTTGGGATATTGACTTGATACCACTGAAGAGGCACAAAACTTGCTTTTTAGTACTGGGAGGATGAGCAGTATGTGTATATCAGGGGTGTATCCTATACCTGAAGCAGTATGCATCTCAGTGCAGACTCTTCAGTCTTGTATAGCATTACCACAATGAAGCAAAACTTTCCCCCAAAACAGTAACTAAATTTGTAAAGATCTTGTTACCTTAGTCTCCCTGTAATATAATTAAAATAGTTTTCAGCCCCATGAGAGGGGAGACAAGCATTTTGACTATGGGTGTTGGTATGGAGTACACATGTGGAAGTTGTTTTGAATTTACAAGTGTCACTTGGATTATGGTAGCTCTGAGCTAATCCTAATTGTCTGACATCTCTCCTGCTTTTGGTGTTTCTCTGTCCCTGTGAATGCTGAGAGAGGGTATGAGCCTCCCCAGGGCAATGAAAACTTTCCATTCTTATTGCCAAGACTTCATTCAAGGATAGTAGAGCTAGATCATCCGAAACAGAGGCAAACATGATCTTTCTAAAATCATTTCAAGGTTTCATTTCAAGTTCTGCTTTTCACTGCCCTTTCCAGCTGCAAGGCAAGAGTTTGGTTGATTTGTGTGTGCTCTGGATCAGTCCATGAGGAGAGCAGTTCCCAAAACATAATCTGGAGAGGTCTGTGAAAACTAGGCTTGCTGCCAGGGAGGAGCTGCGTTGAGTATATGTGTCCTCTGTGGGCTCTGGAGGTGTTGGATGTGTCTCTCCATGGGCCAGGAGTTGGGGTGCAGCTACAGAAGGGGGGGGCTCTGCAGAAGGAGTTGTAGCCAATTGTGCTGTGTCATATAAGGGAAGGGGGAGGAAAATACCTTTGCATTGCTGCTAAACTTGCTTTTAGGTAGACTTTGCAACTGGTTGGTGCTTGTAATTTGTCCCCCATCAAGTCACCCAGATCAGCCAGAAGTAGGCATCTGCTTCAGCTGTGTGCAAGGTGGCCCCTTCTGATAAATGAGGGGGAGAAGCTAACCCATTGCTGCTGTACTCTTTGGGTGGTGGGGGATGCAAAGTCTTCTTCCCACAGGCCTGAGGTGGGTAACACCAGCAGAAAGGCTGGTAGGCAGGTATTGCTAGGCAAAAAAAAAAAAAAGGGCGCAGAGCTCACAGGTCAGAGCTGAGCCACTGCATTCCCAGTGGGGACTTAGCTGCAAGTTTTAGAGTTGTTTTTTCTTCCTATTGTCTAAATCTGGAGCGGGACCAGATTAGGCATACGGGACCAACGAATGCAGCATGGCACTACTGGTGCGGGACCACCAGCAGAAAGCTGGTGTGCGCTCGTCTTTTTGATAAAGAGTCTGGCAATACAGCTTATTTTAGAGTGAGTGGGGGAGGTGGGTTGGGGTAACTCTTCCACCTGGCTTCCCCAGATGTGCAAATGGAGTCTTAACCTGAAATGCTTTTTCTGAAACCCTTTTTCCTTCGGTCTCTGTGCTCGGCCTGCTGGGTCGCCCTGCTTGTCACATGCAAGGCGATCTGCCTTTGTGTATTTTTTCCATTGACTGTCCACACCCCTTGAAAGTACAGTTGCAACATCTCCCTTCATGCTGCCTTGACGATTAAAAAGCATGACTTAGTGGAAAAAATCCTGACCTTCTTGGGTTCGGCCTGTCCTGCAGCTGCTTGAGATAAGATTGTGCTGTGTTTTTTTTTTTTTATTAAAAAAGCTGCACACCACATTTCGGGGATATTTGTTTGTAAGGAAATGACTACTACTTAGTTTCTGGGGAAGAAAAAAATCTGGCAGGCTATTTTCAAAGAAATTGCTCCAATTTGACCTAATGTGCTTAAAATGATAGCAGCCAAAGGTTAGTTTAATTATTATACTGCTATTTTTCTTGCACAGGAGGCTATTTTCATGACATTATCAGCTTATGTAACCTCCTGAACCACACTCCTTTTTCCATTGCAACCTTCTAAACCATGTAATGTCAAGGGTATTTTTTTCCTATCCTGAGTTTAGATAACGAGTTGATGCTTAAGAGCCACTGACTGTACTTCCAGTAATGCACTGTGTGTCTGAAACTGCCTTTGTTTGGCCAAGCAGAAGCCACAAAGCTCCAAGAAACAGTTACTGTCTCACTTGTGCTGGCGGTGACTAATAGCAAGTAGCTCCTACTGCCGTGCCCATGTTAATGGGGCTGCGTTCAAAGACCTCACTCCTGTGCCCTTGGAAAGCATGTGGACGGTGGGATGCCATAGTTGGGGTTGGGCTTCTGCACTTCTGTCCCCAGTATCAGATGGCTGTCTGCAAAGAGCCCACCTGTTGTGTGTTGCCTTCGCACTGAGTTCCTTGCCCAGGCACCCCCTCCCAAAGTTACCTTGCTGGACTTTGCATTAAGTAGCAAACCGGTGGCTTTCTCAGGTTGGCAACCTGGTTGCCACAAAGCTTTGGATGCAAGGGAGAAATGTGGCTGCACAGCAGAAGACTGAATATTGACAGGTAGTGGTTAATAGTCACTAGGCTGAAGAACAGGTTGATAGGATGTTTCACTTGATGTTTGGGCTGGGGCTTCCAAAGGTGGTGGATACCTGCGTGGTTGGCATGAGGAGAATGATGCTTCATGGTTAATGCTCCGGGCTCCTGGATGGGGAACCTGCTTTTGTAACTGGAACCACAAAGATCAAAGCAGATCAGATCTTGCTGTCAAACTGAGGCACTCATGAGCAGCGTGCCTGTCTGCGGCTGGCAGTGCTGTTCCCTGCAAGGGTGCTCTGACAGCTCGCTTGAATGCAGCTGGTGTTCAAAGTACTGTGCCCGACTCCTCACCTCCTCTACAACCTGGAGAGGGAAATGCATTTTGTGATTATCTTATTTGGGGTGTTTAAATGCAACCGTAATGTGAAATGGGCACTCTGACAAAGTTGTTTGAAATAAACAGGTGGCAATTGTTTAATCTTCTGGTTACCAGCCAGGGGATCTGATGTGGCGATGGGTTTTTGTCACCCATCTTCTGGATGAGCTGGGGTTGGAAGCTGTTCCCCTAGCAGGGCATCTCTAAAATAGCAGCAGCCCTTTCTGTTCACACTGCAATTCAGTCATGCAGACCTCCTGTTCACACTGTGCTGCAGTGGCAGCTTTTCCTGTACCGGTGTCTTTGCCTCAGTTCCTAGTGGGATCAGAGCGTGCATCCCAGTGGCACTGCCGGCAAGTATGGGCCCTGGCGCTGCTGCACTGAGTGACCTTGTGCACCCACATGGCAAGCTATGGGTGGGAGGGAAGGGTGAAAGTAATGCTCTGTGCTGGAGATAAGGGGGGTCCTCATATTCCTTGCACCAGGATACATAATTGCTGGCTATGCCACAGGAACCTCCTTCCCCAAGAAATTTGGTCTAGTCTCCAACCCTTCCACAAAATGCGTGTCCTCCTGCTGAGGTATGGTAGCTGTAGCGAGCAGAACACTACCAAAATTATCTCTAAAATGCAGCTGAACTTCTCTTTCGTTGTGGTGCTGTGGCCCTGGAGCAATACCAGATGCAGGCCCTTTCTGCAAGGGTCTGGACCGCTCTCGCGCTGTGTTGCCACATACCTCCTCTCCTTTCTAGCAGCAGAGCCTGGAGCACAAGCCTGTTCTTATGTGTAGCTTGGTCAGCAGCAGGAAATGAGATCTCCGATTCTCTGATCGAGATAGCTCAGTGTGCAAACTCATGAGCATTAATGCAAAAGTGGTGGTGGTGGGAGGCGTTTGGATAAATACCCAAAAGGGCAGGTGCCTGTTTGCTGAGCACTATCCAAGCAAGCATGTGCTTTGGAAGACTCTTGGGCAGCACTTCTTTCCAATACTCAGAGATTAGAGAAGCTTATTTACAAGTTCAAGAGTCTTCCCATCACTCAGTGGTTTACTCTGTCCAGACTAGTCTGTCCTGAAGACCCATGTGTCTTGAGTTGGGTTTTGGCTAAGTCTGCTTGAATGCAGCCCCTCTCACATACTCTCTCTTGGCTCTTTCAGATCTTCCCTGATCCCTCAGACTTCGACCGTTACTGTAAGCTGAAGGACCGCCTGCCCTCAATCGTGGTGGAGCCGACGGAGGGTGACGTGGAGAGCGGTGAGCTGAGGTGGCCACCCGAAGAGTTCCTTGTGCAGGAGGAGGAAGAGGAGGAAGAAAACTGTGAAGACGCAAAGAAGGACAACAAGGAGCAATAAATGGTATCTGAGGAAAGGCAAGGGACTGCACCCTTCTGAAGGAAGAGCCACACTTCTTTTGAAAGTCTTTTTTTAAAAAAAAAGACAAGTTCAATTTTGCACCTGCGAGATCTTAGTTTTTTTGTATTCTCTGTATTGAGAACTGAAGCCCTCGGTGTCACCAGACCTCCTGAGGAAGGAAGTAACGTGGAGAAATGTTTGCTGTTCTTGAGATCACTATCTGTATTTTTCCGAGGCGGAGGCAGCAGTGAAATTCCAAGCACATGGCAGAGGGTGACCACACAAGGACCGCTGGAGGGGGGAGTTTGGGGAGGGGGAGGAATGTTGGAGGTGGCAGCTTTTGGCCAGGAGCTGCCTGTGGCTAAAAGTGTGAGGACAGAGCAGTCATCTCTCAGATTTGCCTTTCTTACAGCTTCCATTTTGTGTGTCGGGGGGTGGAAGGATGTCTGTAGCAAAGCATGGCTAAATGCTCTACTGACGAGGGGCCTGTAGCTCTCCCTGGTTCAGTAGCTCCTAGGGTCACGTGAGCATCCATAGGAGTAGTTGGGTTTCTTGCTCTCGCTGTTGAGCCTGTTTTCCAGCCACTTTTCCCAAAGCTGTTTCCTTCCCCTCTCTTTGCCTTTAGACTCTTCAATGCTGAACAGCTGTATTTGCAGGATAATGTTAGGCTGCTGCTTGTCATCTCTACTGCGAGGCCCTAGTTTATCTTGCAGGTGGTTAGCGTGAGGTAAAGCACATGGGATGTAAAGATGCTTCTGTCTGCAGCAAGAGGTCATGTAAGTTTGAACACCTCAGACTTTTCTCTCCTATTTGCTGAGGCTGCTGTGGCTGGTCTTGTCTTGTACAGTGCCCAAAGCCAGAGGGTGGGGATTATGCCTCCTTACCTTGGTGTCCTTGAGGCTGTAGGGTTTCATGTCTCCAACTTGCTGGTCAATGGGCTCATGAGGGCTGGGGTGGGGGATCTCCTCCAAATTTGCGCTACGGGGTCTCCTCAGAGCCCTGGGCAGTGCAGGACAGGCTGGTAGGGTTGTGCATGGTGGGGGGTACTGCCAGACCTGGAGGTAATCCAAAGATGAAAGACCAGATCTAGCGTGGATCAGCACTGGGAGAGGGGAGTTTGCAGGAGTGATCTGTTGAGAGAGGATTAGCCCAGGTTTCCTGAGACAAGATGTGTTTCTGCTTCATAGCAAGGGTGAAACATTGATGGGTGTGTAATGAAGTGCAGACTGGCTTGTGAAGTCTGGGGTTGTGTCCTCTTCATCATATCCTGCTCCAAGGAGAAGTCATCTATCTCCATCTGGGGAGGAGGCCAGTCTACTGTCAGACAGGGTAACCCTCTGCTTTCCTGGAAAGTAATGATCTCGCAGCTTCGGGGACCAGCTTGGGAGCCAGTTGGTCTTGGGATAGGATGAGAACAGTTACCACCTAAACCAAATCTGGGGTCATGGAAGAGGAAAAAGAAATGTCAAGGCCTTAACCAAACTTTCATAATAATCCCAATGCCACCCCCCTTTGCTTATAACTGGTTCCATTTTTAAAATCTATTTGGACATGTGTGTATTTGTATTTTTAATACCTCATGAGTAGTTAAACGCTGGTGGGGGTTGGGAACTGCTTTTAACATACTGTTTTAGTCTTGTCTTGCTTGTGTTTAAACATAATGGCAATAATTTATCAGCTCTGCATAACTGTTTTGGACAGATAGGAGTTTGGAGATGAGTTAGCACAAAGCAGGAGAAATTCAGTGTTCCTACACTGCGGCTGGTCTCTGGTCCAGCAACGCAGACCCGGTTATACATGCTCCCTGCCTGTCTTGGTGGACAGTTGATCACCGAACAGTCATGATGTGGTGATACCTTTTTTTTCTAGCAATGGATTCAGCTGTTGTATCTGTAACACTTGTTCTAGTCTTGCTGTCTTACTGGAATGAGCTTGTACACCTGCATACCAGCCAGTCGTCTTATCTCTTAAGTGTTACTCTCTATTGGTCTCTACCATCTGTACCACCAAGTCAAAGCTCTATATCAAAAATATTACCATGTGGGCAGCAATGAGATGGCAATCCTTGGACTTCTGACCTGCTGTCTGCCCTAAAGACTTGCATATTTCTGTCTGCATCCTTTTTTTGGAAGTATTGTGTATATTTCTATATGTTGTTGAACGTATCTAAAGAACAAAGCACTCCAGTAAAACTCCTCCTGTTGTATGATATACATTCTATATTTCTGTAATTCTTTTTTGAGCCTCAGGGAGAAGCTAGCATTTTTTTCAAACTACATTTTTGTCACTGTGACAGTTGTAAATAAAGTTTGAAAATGCTTTCCAAACATACTGGCTTTGTTCTTGCTGCCAAAGTGGGTTGGGATGGTCAGCCTTCCAGGTAATGGCCAGTCCTTGTGCTTCAGGTCTGACTTGCAGGGTTAATGCAAATATGTGAAGATACTCATGTCTATCAGTTGAGGCTGTCTGTAAACCTGGAGACACTTGTTTTCATGCATGTGGCTGAGCTCAGAGTATGCCCTATGGAACTGTAAGCCTAAATCAACTTAGTGTGAGGGGCATCTTTGCCTTCTATCTTCCTGCAGTGCCTTATTGCTGTGTGAAAGGCTGCAGGAAAGTGGTGCTCCAATTTATATGGTCCTGACAGATCTGTATTTATATCTGTAATTACTTATCTGTAATCTATGCCTAACCCCTTACCTAACCTTACAGAGCATGAAGTCATGGAGAACAGAGGCTATTCTTAGCTGCTCTTGGTACTAATGCAGTACCTGTGCCTGTTCCCTGTGTGTGTGCTTATCCTGTCCTGAGCAACAAGCGTGAAGAGAAGTCTTGCCATGCTGTGTGCTGTTACGGTCTCAGCTGAGCTACCCGAGGTTGGTTGTTTTGGATCCAGAGGTCAGCTTTTCCTGAGTAATCAGTGGTGCCTTGCCGCACACTGATGGTTGTGTGCTACAGCTTGCAGTGCTGTTGGAGGAAGACCTGGAGGAAACTGTTTCTGAGTGCAATTCTGAACATATTTGGTGCCAAGGCAGTGTCCTGAGTGTAGAAATCTGACCATGCCAGGATTCAGTAATTCAAATTCTGTACTTAATGGGATTAAATTTTCCACTAAAAGCAGGTGATAAGCAAATACCCTATCTTTCAGATACATGGAAAGAAGGTCCTGTGATTTGGCAAGTAACAGGCTCTAATCTTACCTATGCAAACAAGCTGGGCTGAGGCTAGAGCATTATGTTTACATGAGACTGGTTTAAATACACTAACTAATGACCCTCATATTTAATGCTCGAACTGAGGGCATGCTCAACATGAGCCCCATAGTTCAAAGATGAATTGTATGGTGCTTAACCCTTGTGGAGGTTTTAAGCCATAGAAACATAAATGCAATGTTGAATCTTGCCTCTCCTTTTCTTTAATCGACCTCCAGCTAAGGTGCCTTGATTGATTCCCTTCCTTAGGCATGGAGTTACTTTCCTTGTAGAAGCTGCTGCAGCATTTCCAAGATGAAGTGCTGGTCTGAAATCCATGAAGATATTCAGTCCTGCCCCAGAATGTTTCTGATTAAAATACAGCATTGGTTAGGGAAACTGCAAATGAATTGAACATGTCTGCCATTTCCATGTGCCTCACAAACAGGTTTTTCAGGCTCATGTCGGAATGAAGCCACTCACTTTGTTTCCTGATGCATCATGCTATTTTGGGGCCAGACCAGAAGGGCTGGCCTCTGAGCAGGGTTTGCTCTACCTTGTATCAGCCTGGAGCAGTGCTGGTGGGAGAGTGATGGTGGGAAGGGGGCCCTTTCCTGGTGCTTGGCTGCAGCTGTTACAGTCAAACTGGAACTTGCATCACCAAATGAAATCGGGCTTGCTGCTGAACGGGTGACCCTGAGTTGTCCCAAGAACTTCATGGGTGGCATGAAGGCCTTTCTTGGCACGTGCAGCAATGTTTCTTCTTCTGGATCTCAGACTTGAGGCATTTGTCCTTCTCAAAGCTTTGCCCTGTAGCTGCAACTGATGACACTGCAAGCTGTGCGCTGCTGCCCTGCTTAGTTCAGCCTGTGTTTGTTCTACCAAATATTTGGTTCCCTGTTTTTGGTGCATATCCGCTTCTGTTCGGCTTCATCAGCACAGTCACTTGAAAGCACACAGTCCCTTGAAACACTGTGGAGAGGAACTTTTGGCATCTGCCTTTGCCTACGTTTGGGTGCAGCTAGGCAAAATTGTTGCTCTGCAGGAGTACAAAGATAATTCACCATCAGCGCTGCGCATGGGGAGCAGCCATCCCCTGGACCACAGGTCCACACAGTATGTGTCAAAGTCCTGCTCTGGTGTGACCACACTCCTCCTCATTGCAAGCAACAGGAGAACCAGCATCGCCTTCCAGCTGCTGGGCAGGATAACCTGGGCCACCTCCTTCCCATTTTAGCTCCTGCAGGAAGTTCCCAGCAGCTGAGGACATGGAGTTTCATCCCTGTGATGTTGATCTGCTTTGAAGCACAATCAAAACCAAACCAAAATCCCCCAACCACGAGCGTAGTCACCTGGAAGAAAACAAGGGATGCAAGGAGCCTGTAATGCATGTGCTCTGAGCTCTCCAAATGCAATCCAGGGTACCAAGCATCTCTGTCTGAGCAAGAGCCATTACCACCCCTAAATCCTTGCTTGAGGAGAAAAGCTCCGAGTGTTTCATGGTTCAAGTGATGCCTTTTTTTTCTTATGTTTGGACAGAAAAGGAATGGTTTAAGGAAAACAAAGAGCTGGGCCTGGACCTGACAGAAGCGCCACGAAGTTTAATCATGCAACTGTCCAACGTCCCCGCGTTTGGTAGGGATGCGTGCTGTGTGTAAATGGCTCTGTGCTTCCAGTAGCACATTGTGGGTACGCGTCTACCCATCTCGCTGCAAGGTCGTCGCTGCTGTGTTTCAGGGTCTCCTGGTGAAAAGCTGGAATTAAAGGGTGAGGGCAGGATGGGTTCCGCGGTGGCCCGTTTAGGGTTTCTGTGCCCAGGTATGCTTGGGCAGGGGTGAAGCGTGCCAGGGCTCCCAGCAGCAGAAGGGTTGCCTGCAAAGGCATGAGGGTCTCCCGAGCTGCAGCTCTGCCCAGGCCAGCAGTGCCGACAGCACAGTGGCATTGGTTTTTCAGCCGCTCTGGTTAAAAAGGTGTCATTTCTCTATAGCTACGGCTGTCACCCATCTTCAGAAAGGGCTGTGCAAGCCCGGCTGTAAAGCGTCTCTGTTGAAGTAAGCGCAAACTGGTCATAGCAAAAATGAAAGCTTGCAAGCGTTGTTTTTAGGAAAGGGAGGGAAGAGGTTTCAGACCCAACACCTAGGGGGAACTGAGTTCAGAGAAACCTTCACTCAGGAAGTGCCTAGGACTGGTGGTAGCACTGTGTGTGAACGTGGTGATGAGCAAAGCTGGAGAAAATAAGCCACTGCGAAGCGAGGAAGGGCACCATGGGTGGTTCCTAGCTAGGGGGAGAAAGGGAAGGAGGATGGGGTTGTGAGGTTCAATAGTGGGGGGCTGTGCTGCTGAAGGTCCTTTGTGGCTCTGTGGTTTCATGACTGAAGGGCTGGACATGCAGCCAGGACGTGCCCTGGGGTGCCCATCCACCTCCACAGCTCCTAAGTTCGCTTGGTGGAAGTTCACCTGGAGGAAGGGGCGAGTGGGTCTTGGCTTTGTCATGCTGTGCTGACAGCCACAGTGTGAGCTGAAAGCCTGGGGTAACTGCTTATAATACCCTGGTGCAGTTTGGGTACAAGAACTGAAGACCAACCAGCTGCGGAAGAGCTTGGGAGCCTGAAAATTTCTTCAAGTACAATAAGCCATAACCCTTGCTAGTAAAACACCATCAACAGAAATTACTTTGATGAGACTGGAGCTCTGGTAAATCCACTGATGAGGCTCTGGTACCACCCCAGGAGACGTGGGTCTTCACTACTTGGGGGAGGTGGGAAGCCCTGGGAGATGAACTGGTCTCCACAATGTAGGAGACAGCACCAGCCTTTATCCTCTGGTGCCACTTTCCCCATAATGACTCTAAAAGGGGAAGAAGTGGGCTCAGGGAGAGAGCATTATTTATTGCTGTTGCTTCAAATCAGACGTTATCTGGTCAATGAAGAGCTTTTTCCCCCAAGCCAGGTTATTAGCTGTGGGAGAGTTGTTTTGTGCTTTTTTGACGTTCAATCAAAAAACCCCCAGCCCTATACTTGGGGTCAGCGACCTTTACTTTGCCCACTGAAGACAGCAAAGGCAGGACAAGAAGAGGGGGGAAACAGCAGTTGCTGGTGGCCCAAGTGAGCAAAGCCTGGAGGGGTGAACCCCTGCCCATCACAACAGACAGCGTTGGCAACTAAGGCATAACAGAGTCAAACACACTATTTTGAGAGCCCTGAGGGGTGGGAAGACAGAGCGGGGAGGGAAGCCGCAAAGGAAACGTGCATTGAGCACTTGTTCACTGCCAGAGCTGTAACCACACAGGGTTACCGTAGCAGCGACCATCAGCTTCATCTGATAAAAATAAGCAAGGAAGTCAAGTGTACGAGAGGGAGAGGATGTCAGAAGCCAAGCATGAAAATGTCACAGCAGCTTTGCTTTTATTTTCAATACTTCCTTCTTTATTCTGCCCTCAGCTGGCTCAGGAGCCCGGGTATTTCCTGCTCCACCTGTCCCAGAGTGTGTCCTGCCACTAAGCACCTCTCTCCCAAACACCCCCCTGCCCCAGGTACCTTTGTGGCCGCACGCTGGTGTGCGCGATTCCCTGCGGTACCTGCTGGGAGCCACCCACACAGCCTGCAGCTCTGCTGCAAGCTGCAGAGATGGAACCGCAGCCAGCGCCTCGGCCAGCTACAGCAAGGCAACTCCCCAGCTCTTCTGGGGTCACATCAGCTGATGCCTTTGGCTTTGGCCTGCAAAGGGAGGGATCAATATAAAACACCTGGGAATAAAATCCCAGAGTGGTCACCACCATGTAAAACCCCGTCCAGCTGTGCTCTGTGCTGGGACCAGCTCAGCTTGGGCGAGGAGATGACTTTCTCCAGTAGTGCTGGGGGAGGAAAAGAGGGCAGCTGTTATTACAGGGATTTTAAACTCTTCCCCACAGATTCTCTGCATTCAGGAGTGTGAGCCGGGCGGGTAACAATCAGCTCGACAAATATTTGTCAAGTGCAAGCCTTCCTGAGCAGTGTTTGACAACTCTTTTCCACTGCAGTTGTTGCCAGTGCTGTGGCTGTTGTCTGCTTTGGATGCTGCCTGCGGGGCATAAGGATCAACCCCTGCTTCGACGAGAGCCACAGTGGGATTTCCCCTGGTTAAAATGGCGCCTGTTTGGCGGCTGGGGTAGCAACGCCCCTGCATCCCGCGGGATGGAGGTGAGATGGCTGAGGCTGTGTGGTCGGGCAAGCTGCAGAGGTGACGCTGCTTGCTGTGCACCCTTGCAAGTGGACTCAGGTGGGAAGACCCTTTCTGGTGTGCCGAGAGGGCTGTGCACGTGTGTGCACGTGGGATTTTCCTCTCAGCCCCCCACCCTTCCCTGCTCTGGCGCCCACAGCTTGCTTTACCCTCCACACAGCCTTTCAAGTAGTTGGCACATTCTGGCATTGAATTGGTGGGTTTAATCTGGTGGGATTTAGGATACTCTCGCAAGAGGAGGAGGCAGAGGGGGCGTTAGAGCAGGGTGTCATGTGTAAACTTGCTCAAGCGATAGAATCGAGGGGAGGCTTTTCAGGGGCTTGAATCGAGGGGAGGCTTTTCAGGGGCTTGTCAGTCCCCACCAGGCTTAGCTGATTGGCGCTGGGGTTGTTATCCCCTGTGCCTGAGGACAAAGGGGCTTTGTAGTGTTTGGTCCCATGACCTGTCTATCCATGGGACGTTCAGCTGAGCTAAAATGGGATTTGCCAAAATCTGCAGTGCTCGGATGCCGATTCCTGGCTGGGTCTGCTGTGGGTGCCTGTGTGCAGGAGAGGGGAGAGCCTGCAGGCGTTCATAAGGGGCAGATAAGAGCCATGCTGTGTGCCACCACACACCCTGCCAGCACTCCTGGATGGACACTTGGGCTGTCCTGGTCCATTCCAGGGCCTCTCTGAGCTGCCGGACAGGTGCTTGCTGCAGTGTGTTTCACAGACCGCATCCTGCCCATCTGCTCCTCTCCACGCAGCATCCTTTCTAGTTTTTCCCAGTACAGCCCAAGAGATTTCTCCAGGGCCAGCTCCTGTCTCTCTGCCTTGCTTAATCTGAGCAGCTAAATCTCTGTAACTATTACTGACCTCTGTAAAACATGCTTGGCCACAGTTTGCATGAAATATAATATTTACCTTAAGTATTTGGTGCTTTATAGGACTTGCCATCACTGACGTTCCATACATTTCTCTTCCAACAAACCTTAGACACTTGTCTACAGGGAAGGTTCCTGGTAGGATGAAAAAGCAATCAGTTTCAAGGACACCTACTCAGAAGAAATCTCCAGAGCTGCTGCTGTTGGGAAAGATGGTTTATTTGGCTGAGTTTCACCCAGGGACCCAGCAAAAAGCTCCCAGTTGCAGACCCTGTGATGCCACCTCCCACCCTGGCACTGGGCTAGTCACACTGAGCTCCCTCTGTCTTAATTAAACCTTGGGTGTCTAGCCTGAGATAATTGTTCAGTCTCCTCCTGTACTCCATCAAGGAGGTAAACACCTCCAGAAGGTGATTCATTTTAACAGCCTATCTGGAAAGAATGACTTCTTGGAGGTCCTCCGGTTCTCACTAGCGAGAAGATGTAGATAACCGTGTCGTTTGCATGCCTGACTCTCAGGTAACTGAAGCTAGATGAGCTGAACCTCATCCCTAGTTTCTTTTGTGCTGTTGCATTCTTGGGTTTGTGCCTTCACGTGTCAGTGCCTCTGTTTCTATGGCGTAAAAAAAGTCTATATATCCATGGCCAGCCATTCTGTGTACGCACAGCAGACTGAGTTGGACCAAGCCCAGTAAAATTTGCATTCCTTGATCACTGCCAAAAAACCCCAAACCAGCAGGGCGTCGGTGATATAAAGTGACACAACAGGGTGGCAAAAGAACCCAACGGGGAATGAGAGGAATGAGGAAAACACAGCAAAAGTGTGCAATGAAGACTGCGGAGGCGGAAGGAGAGGTTGCAGGGGCAAGGCACGTGCAGCTCCTGCCACCTGCATGATGCTTGCGCTGGCTTACCTTGAGGGAGGAGGGGAGAGAGGAAGGCAGTACCAGCCTCTGCCTCCCAGCCAGGTCCAATGCAGGGGCATGTTCACTCCCACTTGTAACTGCTGGTGCTCACGGACATTCCATCGGCTTTGATCATGCTGAAAGTCAGGCATGCGTTGGAGATGCTACCTGATGTAGGCAAGCTTACCTGAAGTGTGGTCACATAGCCCAGGGCTCCCTTTAGCCTGGAAAACATGTGGTTTGAATAGCATCGGTCTCCCTTGGGGGGAAATTAATTTAAATTGTAAGAAAAAAAGGGTTCGTGAACTCATTTTCTGAACTGTCTGAACCCAAAATTAGCTGGAGAGGTTCACAAACCCTTGAACTTCTTGAGGCTCATCCTGCCTGTGCTGAGGAGAGTTGGACTGAGAAGGTTAAATACACTCACATCTTTTGGCTCCAGCCCAGCTGGAGGGCTTGATCCTGTTTGCTCCCTTGCTCCCACATATGTGGTTTCCCTCCCAGAGAGACCTCTGTCTGTAGATGGGTCTTGGATAGTGCCGTTATCTTTCTGCATGCATCGGAGCTTCACCATAGCCAATGGCAGACAAGCACAATCTACTTACCAGGAATCACCTGAATGATTCAGGAAAAGTTGTTCTTTCCACTCTAATTTTTCGTGTTAAAATGTTATGGACCTAAGTATTTCTCTGGAGCATTTTTCTGCTTCCACGCATGCCAGTCCAAGTACTATCAGCAGTGGCTCACCTACGGAGATTGGCTGGACTAGACTCTTCCCATGGATTGCAAGAAGATGCTGACCTTTTTTTTTTTTGCTGGGGCCTTGCAACCACCCTGTCCCACCAGGGAAGAAAATATGGGGACGACCAGCATGCTAGAGGAAACAGCAGCTTCCCCTGTCCCCTCACGAAACACAGGCTCCATAACACCCTTTGAAACATTTCATAGGCTGAATGCCCATGAGCAGTGGTAATTAGCAGATTGCCATTCGCCCCTCATCTGGCTGCAGATGCAGCGGTATGTGACGATGTATGGGTACTAAAATGCTTTGTGAGCAGAGCAGATGAAAGCCACCGTAAAAGCACGGAGGGAGAAGCATCGTTAGCGAGGATGGTATTTTCACTTTGCTTCTGTCGATGCCTGCCTAGCCATAACTAGAAAGAGAAGTGAGAAAACAATGCTTCTAAAGTTTTATTTCATGTCTTGCCTACTATTTACAACACTATATAAAGACCCAGTCTGGAGCTACTTCAATATTCAAGTGCTTAAAACGAAGATGCGTAGAAGGTCTTGCAAGTTTAGGACCTCTTTTCCTGGCTCCACTGCCTTGATCCTCTGGACGAAAGCAAGCCTTGGGAAATGACTGCCAAAGCTTTGCCTGTGACCAAAACGCAGTGGAGGACTGGCGGGAGACGGGTTACTGACAGGAGCTGATAACAAGCTGACTTTGATAATTACTGTTTTTAAAGTCCAAAGTCATTGGAAAAAATGAGTAAAGTTACATTTTGCACAGCGACAACAAGAAGAAAGCGCACTGGAATGTCTGAGTCACTGCTCTGAGCACTCCTAATTATGTGGAGATATAGATTTAATACACTGTGTTACATATTATAAATGTGTGGAGATGCTTGGAGAAGCCTGGTGGCTGTCATTATGCATGTTGTTTACCAGAAGATTTGAAGCTGGGTGAGATGACCCAGTGGGATGCAGTTAGAGGGTTTTTTTGGTTGTTTTGTTTTTTGGGGGGGGGTGGGTGGTTTGGTTTTGTTGGGTTTTTTTTGGTAGATGATTTAAGTTGTTTTACAGAAATTGGAGCAATGTCTGAAACAAGCAAACTGAAATAGTAGGTAATGAATTTCTTCTAGCCCTGATGCACAGCACACGCAGGAGCTCGGCTCACCCACCCAGCTGCTTCATGTATGTGTGCTTCATGCAAGCACACGCTCACACGCGATGTGACTTCTACCCTGTATCTGTACGGTGCCTGGCTTGAAACCTGCCACGGTGCTTGGTCCCTCGGGACTTACTCTAACACAGATAACAATTTCGCTCTGTGTGTGTGTGCGTGCCAGTCCCTTGCTGGCAGTGGAAGTGGTGCGTTGAAACCAACCACTGGTCCAGGCTGAGCTGGAGCACCAACATCCAAACTTCTCCAACTGAACTGAGGAGGTTGTGCAAGTCAGGGCATGGCTGTTCCCTGCTGACAGTGAGCCCATCCCTCTGCCTCAGTGAGGGGCAGTGGACCCGGGAGGTCTGTCCCGCGTCCCAGTGCATCAGGGTGGTGCACGCTAGAGGTACAGCCACCTCTGCAAGAGGATGCTGCTCTAGCAGGTCCTAGACCGTATCTGCCAGCCCTGGGCAGGAGTCTCAGATGCCCAAATGCATCTCAGAAGGCAGTAGGTACCTACACACAGTCTTCCACATACCTCCTTGGCCATCACATGGGCTTTCTTGGCAATCCCAGGGCAACAAGCATGTGGGGTCTGCTACGAGCCATGTTTCCCACAGGGCACGTGGGCCAGGACCTGGAGAGCCAGCACCAGTCTGCACTGAGAGGTGTAAAGATGCCCTTTCACCGAGTGACCTGCTGGGATGCTGGTCCTGAGGCTGTGGGCAAAGTTCAATGCCAAAGGCAGTGCCAGCCCCCGTAATAGGGCACGCTGATAGTACTTTTCCTGGATTACCTTTGCACCCATGTGACTGAGCTTTCCCAGCAAAGCGTGTGAGCAATTAAGGAGCTGAGGCCTCATTAAAAAAATAGCCATACAACAGGGCTTGTGACGGGTAGCTGATGTCTCTAGCACAATTACCTGATAAGTTTAAGTCTGTGGAAAAATCCAACGTGGAAAGGGTTAGGAGCTCAGTTGTGTAATTCCTTTAATAAGTTGTTTTGTCATAAGCCACATCATAAACAGGCAGGAGCAGGGGCAGGAGGACAAGGAGGAGAACGAGGAGGAGGAGGATGGAAGGCTCCTCATAGCTTCCGCCGGCTGAGGCGGCTGTAGTTCATTCGCTGGGTGGTGACTAATGTTGTTATCTGTTCTTTCCCCCTTGAAGTGGTAATGTTTCATCTGCAGTTTAGCCTCTTTATCCTTTTGTTCAAAACAAACCTGTTCACCTTTTCCCTTGCGCCTCCCATCACCCCCTTCCCTTGAGAGGGGAGAGATACACAGGGCAGCTCCCGCGCTCCCCGAGGGTGAGGATGTGCAGCCTCACGCAGGGGGCTGGGGGCGAGGGGAGGTATCCCCCTGGGAGCAAGAAGGGCAGTTTGAGTTTTGGATCCCAGGTTTGTATCCTTTTCAGCAGAGCTGGCAGCATCTGCCGCAAGGACCTCAACCCTTCCTGCTTCACTGCCACAAAAATTTCCCCAGCCCACAAGCAGACGTGTCAAGAGAGGCCAACGTTGCATTGCAATGAAGATTTTTGGTTTTTCATACTGTAACCTCCCATGAAAATGACACCTGTTGGATGGACTGGCTTTCTGCTGGCCCAGGCTCCCAGGAAACGCAGCGGCAGGGACCCTGTGCCTCTCCAGCTCCCAGGGCAGAGGGTGGCCAATGACTGGAGCCGCTAATTGCTGCAGGGAGCTAAAAAGACAGGCAATTAGTCACTTGTGTGGTGGCCAAGCCCCATCGAATGCGTTAGGTAAGCTGGTGCCTCAGGGTGCTTGTTTTAGTCCCCCTGGGCCTGACTTTCCACTGCACCAGGGTTTTTTTAGAGCATTCATATTTTCCATCCTATGGCAGGGATAGTGCCTGCTTATTAGTGTCATCATCACCCCAAGAGGAAGAGAGGCACTCAGGCATGGGTACCAGCGAGAGGGCTGGAGATGCCTTGGCTGCGCTTTTGTTTTCTGACAAAGTTCTAGGAGAGCAAGGGGCAGGGGGAGGGCAGCATCGCCTGGCAGTGATTGCACATGCAGCGCCCAGGGAGGTTTAGATTGGATAGTTGGACAAATTTCTTCACCGAAAGGGTTATCAAACATTGGAACAGGTTGCCCAGGGAAATGGTGGAATCACCATCCCTGGAGATATTTAAAAGACATGTAGACGTGATGCTTAGGGACATGTTTTAGTGGTGGTTTTGGCAGTGTTGGGTTGATGGTTGGAATCAATGATCTTAAAGGTCCCTTCCAACCTAGACAATTCTATGATTCTACCATACCCATGCATGTAGGAGCACCTCAGCCTCTTGTGTTTGCACACATATGTGTCTGCACACGTGTATGTGTGGATTTTCAGCTATCTCATTGCGAGACAAGGTTTTCCCCACGGTACACGGTGCTGGGAGGGTGTGTGAGCACATGCGTGTGGGGTCACTGGGTCTTCCTCCTGCTCCCCAGGGTGTACCAGAGCAAGGCAGGCCTGGTTTCTCTTGGGGAAAAAAATCTAACTGGCTTGAATGACATAAGAAATGACCTGAAACATAGAGCTGAGACACAGTTAAGCACAAAAAAAAAAAAAGGAGCTTTCTGGTGATGGCACCGTGGGGCCTGGGTTGTTTTATGGTGGCAGATCAGTGCCGTGAGACAGGCAAGGAGGGAGGGAAGGGGGCCCCTCTCCCAGCTTGTGCCTACTTTTTCCCTTTAGGAAAGGCGTTGCTTTCATATTTTACATCTGAACACTTTTATCCCAGCCACCAGCCCAAGCTCTGAATGTTTTGTTCTTCTCTTTGAGGGGTCAAGGGGGGGCTTGAATTGCGAGCCTGGATGCGACAGTTCCAATTCGGCCTCAGTGATGCAGACAACACTGAGGGACCCACTGCTCCTCCTGCTTCTGGAAGCATAATTAACCCCTGGAGGTGGCTGCTGGCTGCTGTTTTGGGGAACCAGCTTACAAGTCAGGGACTAGAGCATTAAGAAGCAGCTATTAGAAGTGGCCACGGGTGCAGAAAGGGAGGAACACTTCAATTTAAATGAGCGTTTGAAGCGTGGGGCTGGAGTGGCTATGCTTATGAGAGGGGAATGGAGGGGGGATCTAATTTTTAAATAAGCACTGTCCCACCTCTGCCTCGTGCCAGCTGTCCCACACCCCCCAGTAACAGTCTCCTTACCATGATGCAGAAGGAAAAAAAAAAAAAAAAGAATAAAAAGAGAACGGGGAAATTCTTGAGATTCTTTCCGATGGAAAAAATGTTTCCACTTATCACTAAGTGTCAACAGCAGCAGACACCTGTGTTTAAACACCCAACAACAAGTGTCAAGCCAAAAGGTAACCTAAAGCCTCTGCTTCCGCCTTCCCGTGTGCACGCAAGCGGGACGATGGACTTGGACACCTCTCCATCAGCCCAGCGGGGCCATGGCCAGTGTCTCAAAGCTGTGTGAAGGCAAGCTCAGAGGTGGCGAAGCTGGCAGCATCCCGCAGTCAGGAAATGCGTACAGCCTGGCTGCCAGCACGAGGTGTTATCATGTGTTCCTTAATTAGACTGTCACCTACTTATCCCTCCCTCCTCCTCATCCTCCCTCAAACTCTTCATCACGTGCAGGGATAAGCTGTGGTGCTCGCTGTTTTCCCAGCTGGCCTGTCTGTGTGGGAAGCTCGGGGAGGATGAAGGCCGTGGCACAACATGGTGGGTAAGCACTGGGAAACTTAGCACACGCTTCCCTCAGTTTGGGGATGCCTGGAGTCTATACTCCGTAGTGAGGCAATGCTCTGTGAGTGGCAGGGTTATTTGCTCTCCTGGTGCCACAGCATCGGCTCTCACGCTGGCACACCTGAGCCACATGCTGCACATCTTTGCCTGCCAGGAATGCAAGACAGTTCACGTGCTTGCTGCATGGGGATTTCTTGATCAACCCATCAAAGCTCCTGCTCTTCCCACTGCCCCGTCCATCATTCTCACTGCTAACCAGTACCCATGAAGCAGAGGTGAGGGCCTAAAAAGACTTTACCCCATTCCCTTCCCACCTTCTCTCAAGTTCTTGTCCATGACAAATACCAAAGTTTTGGGGAAGAGGACCTCCAAATGTTACAGCAGCCTTGTGTTTTCCAGGTCCTATGCAATGCTAAGGTGTCAGTAGGAAACTACTACCACGTGACGGTCTGGTCAGGGGAACAGCTACTTCCTCTCCCTCAGTCCTCACCCATTTCCTGTGTGATCTTGAGCAATTAATTCTTAATTAATGCTTAATTTCAGCTTGATTCCTGCATGTGAAGGATGGAAATAATAATAATACTGAAGCCCATCTGTAGAGTCTGCAGAAATACCCTGCATGTGAACACCTAGAGATGGTCAATGACTAGTGCACATAGAATCACAGAATGGTTTGAGTTGGAAGGGACCTTTAAAGATCATCTAGTCCACCCCCCCCTGCAATGAACATACATCACCAGACATCACTGAACACATATCCATTGTGTTTGCTTCATTATTTCTATTGCTGCTGCTTTTCTTTTGGCTTGGTTAGTAATAATGCTACTGAGATGTTTTCTAAATAGTTTTTAAACAAACAAACAAACAAATCTCTCTTGCAGTCAATAGGAGTCATTTATCGTGCTAGGAAGATGCATCTTGGTTAAGGTCCATGCGTCCCACAGCATCTGAGCCACCAGAATGGAAATATTGACTCACACTTGCCTCCAAGACCTGGTTCATCCTGGCTGATGCTCATTACCTGAAGTGCTTGCATTTGGTGTGGAATCACTCTCAGCACCTTTTACAGCAACACAGATGCTCCAGCGGTGAATACATAAATTTGGTGTGTTAAAATGTTCTGTAAGAGGAGAGGCCCTTTCCCAGGGCAGGTTTAACTGTTTAAAATGGGACTCCTCTGGTCCAGCCCCACAATGCAGCTGAAGGAGGAATTCCATCTTCTTTTTCCTAATAGAGTTGAAAACAGTGAGAGTTTTAGCTGGCATTGCTGTATCATTTGGAGAAGTGGTTGTTTTTTTTTTTCCTCAGGTTATCCAATGTTTTTCCCCAAATCAATCCACTAAGCAGTGTCCGCTAAGCGCTGCATAATTCAGCATCATTTGGTGCCTGTAATGCTACAATTACTCTTCAAGGCTCATTTGCTTCAAGGTCTTCAGGCTGTAAAGTTATGGGAGTGTGGTTTAGTTGTTTTTCAGGAATGTCTAGTCTCTGGCAGGGGCTGGAGAAGGAAGGAACTGAAAAGAAATGCATGCAAATTCAATGACATAGCAGGAACTTCAGAGGCATTTCAACACAGCGATACCCACAGGCAAAGAAATCATAATTGTTCAGGGGAAATACGGCCTTGCCAACTCCTACGATTTTATCAGGAGTCTTGTAATTTCCAGAGTGTCCTTAAAAGCCCAGTTGCTGGAGTCATCCCATTGTCAAGGAGTCACAGCTTCCTTTTAAATGAAAATGAATGTTTCCAGCCCTTTATTTTTCTTTTCCAGAGAAAACTTAGAGAAAGTAAAGCATGCCGAAGGTTCAGAAATGGAAGGAAAAGAGAACCCAGGTCATACTAAAAACAAGCAGAAAACCAACACAAAAAAGCATGATCAAAACCATGCTCATACAGTTTTTAAAAAAAACAAAAACAAAAACAACACCAAAACCAAACCAATTGCCATTTTTATCTGGACACCCAGTTTGCAGACACTTGTGCTTGAGAGGCCCAGCCTTGTGCCCTTGCCTCGCAAAGGAGCAGGCAGCCTTTGGTGGCTCCAGGATGGAGCAAGAAGAGATGCTGAGGCTCCACTCTTGCTATCTTTCTGTCTCTTCTCCCCATTTTCACCTGTGACTTGTAGTTCTCCTGCTCTCGAGGGCATTGTCAGCCCTAAAAGTGTGCGTGCCCTGACACAGATGCTTGTTGCTTTGCTAGTTGCCATGTCAGCTACTTGTATATCATCTTTGGGCAATACCTGCTGAGGTATTCCCCACTGTCGGCCACAGCAAGCCCTTACAGTGTAGATGATGCTGGCATCCAGTGTGGTTCGCTGTCCTGTATCCCTTCCACCTCTCTGTGTGGTGATTTAGCTCAGCTGGAATTGCTTTGCTCCCTGAAGGCACTGATCTCCTCCGTGTTTCCATCCAAGCTCACATCCACAGGGATGTCTCAGCTCACGTGCTGCACGTGTCCCCCGGGCTCAGCTGTCACCTAGCTGCCCACCCAGCTTCACCCATCATGAACATTGTCCCAGCCCCAGGATCCATGGAGGAGTGGGATCTGCTCCCCTGGGTGTCCAGCACATGGGGTGAAAGTGTGTGGGATGATTGGTGGAGGGCGTTATCTTCACCAGAGCTGGTGAGAAGTTGGTGAGATCTGAGGAGAGTTAACCTTCATGGGGAGGCTATGGCTGGTGTGGACAGTTTTTTGAGAGCTCAAGTAGTAGTGTGGAAAGTTGGCTGTGCTTTGCCCTCTGTCATAGCTGCAAAGTTAAAACCATGGTAAGCGTGGGGGAATGTGGAGGGATTGTAGCTCCCTGGTGTGGTGGTAAAGAGATCGGGTGAGGGGAGTGAAAACCATCCGCAAAGGCATGGTTACGCTTGCAGGGTAGCTGGGCCCTTAATTATGTGAGTAATCTTCCTGAGCGGGCTTGTGCAGATACGAGTGACGAGTAAGTGTTGTGGGGTCATGTTTGCAAGAGGAGTGTAGGCTTGAGGGCCAGCCAAAGCCTGCACGTGGACATGGAGGAGAGGCAAGGGAAGGTGAGAGGCAGGTGAGCAGCAGGGCGAGGTGAGGAGGGGAGTCTGACTTGACCAGAGGGACACTACCTGCCCTTTCTAGGAGGGTCGTTTTAGAGACCTGAGGTGGAATGGGGGTGGGATGCCTGAACTGAAAGTGAAGAGCAATGCACCTTTCCATTTAGAAAATGGCACTGTTTGTTTTTTTTGTTAGAGGCCGTGAGTCTTTACAGCTCCTTTCAGTAGTACCATAAGTCTGTCCCCTCATTCCTCAGAGTGGTTGTTTGAGCAAGGCTGGAGATAAATATAGCAAGGGATGGGAAAACTTCACATTTTTAGAAGGTTCGCTCAGTACTGGATCAGCACCCAAAGGTTTCAGTACATATTTTGAGCACGTTTGGACTTAACTGAGCCTCCTGGCTCCTGGAGGCAAAAAATAAGCTTTGTCACAGCTTCCAGCAGGCTCACGGCAATGCAAGCACAATGCTGCTTTCATCCAGCCCTCAGAAACAGCCCTTTAGCTAACCAAGAGCCTCCCCATGCATGGAAGCTGGTGACTGCAACCTTTTCCCAGCGAGCTGTTGGCTGTCACAGAGGAGGTACATGTACAGTGCACTCTCCATAGCTTTGCTGTTGGTCCGAAATACAAATCCCAGGCTTCCAGAATGGATTTTGCTCTTTTTGCACATGGAAGTATGAAGTGTTGCAGTTCTGCAGGCCACTTACGGAGCTGTACCAGTTGCAATGTGAGGAAATATTCAACATGAAAACAAGATACTGCAGTCTGAGCCCTCTTCTGCACCACCTTTGTGCCAGTGGCTCTGCGGACACGGAGGGCTGAGCAGGAAGGACTCCCGCGCCCTTCACGCAGCGCTGAGCCGTGATCCCCTTTGCTCTTCAGCTTTCAGTGAAGTTTCTCTCTCTCTGTCTCACTGCCTGCACAATTCTGCCAAAGGTTTGGATTCATAATGCTGCCAAAATGTCTTGCTGAAATCGAAGAGTGAAAATATTTCTGTTTCTGAAAGGACATACGTTGCTGCTGACAAGGAGTGAACTCTTTCTTTCCATAGACAAAACCTCAAATGTCTGTTCTGGCTCCAAGCAGATACTAGCTTCAGCCTAAGGAAAACAGCAACAAATCAGGAAAGCCGAGTTTCCTGCAGAAAGTCCAGTGTTTGTCTGTCCAGTAACTGAGTGCTAATTCCAGGAATAAAATAGCTGCTATCCTTGCACGCAGGCAGTTGCCTTGGAATTTAAAGAGGAAATGAAATGGGGAAAGGAAACAAAAAAAATATTAAAACATCATGTATAAAACCATGCCAAAGGTATAGAGAAGCAGAAGTTCTCATTCAACGAAGCGTTACATGCTTGCTTGATAGGTCAGCAAGTACCGCAGGTGAAATTCTGGGTCTTCTGAGGTTGATTGTCAAAATCTGGAGGCTGGATCTTTCTCACAGACCAAGCTGTGCACGTGTACCTCATTTTGCCTGAAATGCTTAGTCTGCTTTCATGCTGTTCATGGGAGAGCCTGAGTCTCGATCCATAGAAAAACAGTGCCTGAGATGCAACCAGCACTAAGTCAAGGTGGTCCCACAAGTACAAATTCAGAGACTTCAAAATCTAGGAAAAAGTGGTCACTCAGACAGTTCCTGCTACAGATTGAGTTGAAACAGAGTTTTACTTATGTGGGAACTTGCACAACCTCCATTACTTTATCGTCTTGGTGCTTCATCATCTTTATTACATTCATTCTTGTGCAGGCCTAGGAGATGCAGGTGTCTCCTGGCACAGGTGAAGAATATAATCAGAGAGATTTACTGACATCCCTTAGCCTGGCTGGTCTTGCCTATAAAAGGCCTTTGTCTTCAGCTGTGGCTTAGTACTGATGGAAGACCTTTTTCTGGTGTACTTCTTGTCTGCCTCTGCTTCCCATCAAGACTGAAATGGTTTGCTGTATTTAGTAGGGATGCTGTGCAACACTGAAGAGCAACATCCTGAGGTAATCACCAAAATGGCACTTTTTTTGTGCTGTGCTTCTTCTTACTGAGGGCTCCTGCATGCACAGCAGTTGCTCCTAGCTTCCCTTTGCTGTGTCTGCTTTACCTTCCTGTCCTGTATTCCCCTCTTCTCTGCAAGTTCCCTCCGTGAGAGTCCTGTTCTCTTCTCTCTCTTGACCTCTGTTTTGCTGTGCATCCCCACTGGTGTGTGTGACCTGGGTAAGGTAGGCTGAAGGTGTCTGCTGTCCCTTCCTTGGGGCCCTACTGGCATGCCCTCCCTCTGCAGGAAGGTCCTCTCCTTGCCTGTGCAGATGGTGCTGGGCCTCTTTGTGGGATGATGTTGTTCTGTGTGCATCAGAAGACATAATGGCTCCGGAGAAGGGATTGCTTTGGGCTGGCTAAGAAGATGACATCCCTCAAAAGGCTTTAAAGCTCCTGTTGGGTCTACAAGGACTTTGGAGTGTGTTTGCATCTTCTAAATTGCTAGAGAAAAGAAAAAAACAACCTTCCCCTCTCACAGACTCAGAGAATGGTTAGAGTTGGGAGGGACCTTAGAGATCACCTAGTTCCAACCCCTGTGCTGTAGGCAGGGACACCTTCCCTTGTCCTCTTTGCCTTTTCTGCTGTCAGAAGATGCCTGGGGAGGGATAAGTTGTGCTCCTGTCCATCTGACTGCCCCTCTCCATGCTGCTCCTGTGGCAGGAGGTGGGAAATCCCTGACTCCACGGGGCCTTTTGCTTTGCCTCCCTGCAAAGTGCCACTGCTGGCAGGGGGCTGGGGCAGCCTGCTGGGATGTTTTGCTCTCTCTTCCTCTCTCCTGGCAGCCTCCTGACTGCATGGGAACAATGGGATGACGTGACCGGAGCCCTGTAAATGCTAATTCCCCTTTGAAGCTGTCACACCAAACAGGAAGCGCAAACAGCCCCAGAATAGAAATTCAGTCCTTGCTCTACTCCTCAGCAGAGGCTGCTCCCAAATAATGCTGCCCGTCAGACCCCCTCTCGTGTGGCTGAGCCACTCTGCCCCTCATTGTGTTCCCCAGGCCTGGTGCTTTGGTTGGACCATGCTTGTGAAGAGGACATCTCCTACCTGGGACTGGTGGGCAGATAGTTTTTGGGACGTGCCTTGCCCTGGCAGAGCTGGGGCTGGCAAGTGATGTTTCTTGTGGGGATGGCGATACATTGGGAGGGTGGCAGGAGCCTTGGAAAGCTGAACCAGGAGGTGGCATCAGTTTTGAGGACAGAGCATGGAGGGGATGCTGTGCTGCGCCTGCTTGTGTTAACCCTGCTCTGGGATGGGCTGCTCGTTACCAAAACTACAAACATCACATTGACCTGCCGATAACCTACCCTCTCAGAACTCATTTTTCCTTTTGCACTGAACAGTGGGGCATTAGCACATGAGTTTGCAGTTGCTGCTGGGCTGTTGTTCCTTCTGTAATACGTTTACTGGGACATCTGTTGAAATCAATAGACCATTAGGAAGTACTCTGTAAGGAGTGAAGTGTTGATCCAAGTGAGGATGCACCCCAGCTGGAGGGTTTGGATATGTCAGCTGGATTGCAGAACCTTTGCTAAAGCAAAACCTTCATGCCTGCTCCCTTTAAACTGCTGTGGGCGTTCAGAGCAATCCCCTTGCTCCCTTTTGCCTGTCCTTCATATTTGGTATATTTGCAGTTCCTGTGGGTGGGCACGCTGCATTTAAATGAGGCTGCGGTCATCATGACCTGCTGCTCCTCATCCCACAGTCCAGCAGTGATGTGACAGTGTGGGATTTTGGATGTCAGAAGATTAATTGGTGCTGAGTACCTGCTGATCAGTGGCGCAGAGACAACACTGTGCGGGGCTGGCGGTGAGCGGGTGCAGCAGGGCTGGTGGTGCAGCGTAGTACTGCACATGGACTCAAGGACTGCCACAGCCTTCTCAGGAAAACCCTTTTGTCCCCCAAGCTCTGCCTGGCTTTCTGTAAAATGAGGGAAATGGGTCTCTATCTATTATTCTGAGCTCTAGGAAGCAGGCATGGTCTCCTAGTCTTCGTGCAGTATTATTACTGGAAATATGCTGGAAATGAGGTATTGCCTGCAGCACTGGCCTCTGGTATAAAGGCAGGAGCCATGTTGTAGCCAGAGCTAAATCTGTGGTGTTGTCTTCGGTGGAAAGTGCTTGAGATGGGAAGGGGCTCACAGAGGTACTTACAAGAAAGGTGTCCCAGTGTGTGTGGGGGGATGAATTTCCCCTCTGGATGAAGAGGGATGCAATGATGCTTTCCTGAGGGACACAAGTTGGCTTCCCAGCTCAGGCACCCATCAAACTGCAAAGTTTCCCTGTGGACTGATGCACAGCTGGGCTCTGGGCGTGCAGATGGACTATGGAGTTGTAGGCATGTCTGCCCCTGCCAACTTGGCTACCTGACTGTATGGCAGGTCTTGCCTCTACCCACCTTGAGCCTCTCCACCAGTGTTTATACAGCTTTAGGCTTTGCTGGGTTAGGAGAAGAGTTCAGAGGGCTGGGGACAGGCAAACATGTTCTACATGTTCTTCCCCTTGTGCCATTGGCTTGTCTTAGCACAGTTTTATCTGGTATTTCCTAGAGGTAGCCCTGAGCAGCTAAATGGAGCTAAAAATAGGGAAATCCACATGGAGGAAGAATACCAGATTTGGTAAGCTCCAGCCTGGCTTCTTGGATGGCTTTAGGCAGCCCTTGAAAGACCAATTTCCAGGGGCTTACTCTGAAAATGGGGACATTCTGACCTGTGTTGGTTACAGAGGACACAGCTTTGCTTTGCTTCCCTGACTGTCTTCTGGGCTTCCGTCTCATTTCCATTGCTATTCTTTAACCCTGGCCTTGCCACCTCCTGACTGCTCTCCAAAAAGTGCAGGACTGATGATAACATGCTGCTTTCATCTGCAAAGCACACTGGTACCTATTGATGAAAACACCCATAAGATACTACTGTACTGCTGGTGGGGGAAGGATTTTCTGCCTTGGCGCTCAGGATCTGCCAGGCTTCCCTTGCATATCTGGATAGTCAGGAGGGTCACCAAGCTTACAAAGTTTCAAGATGGGAGCAACGCTTCCTGATATTTCCCATAACAATCACTAATTGTTATTTTAACTAGGGGAGAAGGGATTGAGCTTGTTACTTGCGTGAGACTGAAGGTGTATCTAGTTTTTGACAAGCAGTTTGTAGGATAGCGGCCCTGTGGGAGTTAGGCCGAGATAAAAGAACACATCACTGCATCCTCCCATGGCTGTGCCTGAAGCTTCCAACTTACAACACCACTTATTCTCAGCTTATTGCCCACAGTGTTACTGATAATGCATGTTTCCAGCTCCCACCATGCACGAAGTTAAACACGATNCAAAACAACAAACCCCAAAACACACTCGAAGACAGGAAAATGTGGTTTTGCACTCTGTTTCCAACCTGAGATTGGAGGAGAAAAAGAGCAGGGACCAAGTTTCTGTGTAGCATGGTGATCTGTCAAGAGCAGTGGCAGCTGGGAACTGCATGGCTCAGGAGGTGGGGTAATGGGCTATGAAAGTCCTTTGCCTCTGGGTTCACGGTGTTCATTCAGGCACTAGCCAGCAGTGAGGGAATATTGTTGCTCTGGCTGCGCTGCTCAGTGGTTTCTGTGAAAATAAAAGGACTCGCCGCTGCTCTGACAAGCCCTATTCCTGCTGTGGCTCCTAGCAAGTGCTTAGGGAACCAAGAGCTGGTTTTGACAAGACTTTTGTTGTCTCATTGGAAATTACTGGGAGAAATGGCTCCAATTAGACCAGATGATACTGGTGCATGCTTGTGATTCCGGCACGCAAGTGTTTTCTCATCTGTTTGGTGCCAGATAAGGAAATGTGTGTGCTCAAATCAAAAGAACTGAAGAGATGGGCTGGATATCAAAAAGCAGTAATGGGGTGAGCTAGCAAGACAAGAAGTGAATGGGAATGCGTTCACATGGGCAGATCAAACCTTGTCAGTGGTAGTTTGGAGCCTGGAGAATTGTCCAAGATTACAACTAAGTCCCTGATGGTCCCTTCCTGGGAAAGGGTGGCTTCACATGTTGATGGAAACCACTACACACTCTTGTTATCACTACCTTATCAAAATGTTGCTGTGCCAGATCCTGGAGAAACTTGCACCCAAGATAGAGAACTCCTTAGCTGAAGGACCAGCTGGCTCAAAGTTCAGAAAGCGAGCGGTATAAAAAAAAAATTTGTTATTCAGGAGAGCACTGGGGAGTGCTGGAAAGGTGACATATGCTTTTGGTGACTTTGCAGGTGTCAACACTGACAAGGCGTAAACCCATGAACCTCCCTGGGTAAGGCTGCAGTCGGCTGGAGGTGATGAAAATGCTAAAAGACTGGTGCAAGGTGTGACAGCCTCAGCAGCTGTAGGCAAGGAGTGAAATAATTGGCTTGACCTTGGGATAGGTGTCAGACAGGCTTGTGCTTGAACACTGGCTTGTTTCAAGAGACATTGGAAAAAAGTGTTCAAAATACCCACTGATGGAAAATCTACAGGAGGGTGCTGTGTAGCCCTCAGAGGATGAGAGAGTAGTTAACTGTATGCTTTGCTGATAAGACTGGCCTAAATGGACCTTTGCAGGAAGACTGATGAAAATTTTTGGGAAAGAGGTTTAGGAAGAAGACACAGTAGCTCTAGAGAGCTAATGTGGAAATACAGTGGTAGTAGTTGAGATACTGCAACACTTTACCCTTCCTATGTATTTTAGGCACCTTGGCAATGAGGTGACAAGGAACTTTTAAGCACTGCCTCAAAATCTGGTGTCAAGCTGGGCGTGTGACCCTGCTCTAGCTAAACTTGCCTGCTCTTAGAATAGCTTATCGTGTTACAATGTAGTGTAAAATTAAAGTGGTGGTGGCTGGTTCAGGATCTCTGTACTGCATGTGAGACAGGCATAGAGGAAACCTGGCATTCAGAAGCTCTCTGAACTGGGAAGATAAGAGATGGCAAAGCACTAAGCCCATGCAAAGCATGGCTGCAGCCTGGATTTACAGCACCGTCAGTGGTGATGGACATCAGGGTGTGTGGGTTCAAGGAGTGAAAGGTTGCGCCCAGAGTGAGACGATGGGGTGGGCAGCTGCTAAGCAGGGCACCCTGGCAAAGCTGTGACCTGGCTGGAGAGCCTGGAAGCACACAGAGGTGGTGAAGGATGGAGGGAGGTGGCTGACTACTGCCTTCTGTGTGTGTGTTTGCTGCTGGCGGTGCTGGTACCCAGCTGTGCTGCGCAGCATACGGCAGGAGGGAAGGGATGGGGTGCCCACCCTGTTGCGCTGGGTGTGGGATGCAGTCGCGACTCCGATGCTGGGGTTGGGTGAGCTCCTGTGAGCTGATGTCATGAACTGAAATCCTTCTGCCAGGTATCAGGGGAGGGGCTGGGGCCGTTTCATTTACCTCAGCATCCCGTGCCAGCTCCCCGGAGCTCCCTGGGGCTTTCTGAGGCTTTGCATCGCATTATTGCAGTGACCTTTCTCGAATTGCTTTGGGCTCAGTATCAGCACAGTCTACCCCTGTCTGTATTGAAAATAGGATTACTTTCTACTTTCCACCTCAAGAGGCAAATTGGAGTCCACGAAGCCTGATTTAAGCCGTTAAGGCATTCCTATTAGTCTCCTTTCCAGCAAACTCCCTGGAAGGAGAAAAGGCAGAGAGGTAAGATGCAACCCTTCATCTCTGAGGTGGGCTCTGCTGGAGTTGTTGGGGTGGTGTTTTTTTTTTTTTAGTTTATTCTGCTCCTGAGGTAAGTATGCTCACTAACGTCCCGTGGGGGGAGAGGAGGGTTTAGCAAACAAAGCCCTGTGAAAAGGGAGAGCCAGAAATAGAAAGGCTGTGAATATAGAAGCCCCAGGCAGTGTCTTCCTCTGCCTGGAAGAATCTTTCCTTATTACAAAAGCCACCGTCTGACTGGCTCTCTGGCCCCAAGCAGTCAGGGGAAAGCAAGCCCATCAGAGGCATTTTTTTTTTTTTGAGGCACATTAAAGAGCTATTCATAAAAGAAGCAGCAGGAGGGAAGGTGGGAAGGGAGGAGGAGGGGAAACAGGGAAGTTGTAACCAGACCTTCCTTCACTCTGTGAAAACAGTCTTGGTATTAACCCTTTAACAGTGCTTTGAGCATCCTCAGGCCCTGAAAATCTGCTAAATAATTCACAGGCTTGTATAAGGGTGTGGGGAAGATGGGAAATGAGTCCTGAAGGTTTTGGTGGGTTATTCATCACCACCCTACCCTCCCTCACCTGTCCTGGCAGGCAATGGCATGGTTCCTAGCAGGCATATCCCTGCAAAGGGCAGGTCTTCTGGTGGGGAAGATTTCAAAGCTCTTTCAAGGAGACTGGAAGCTCTTGCACCTTTGAGGTTTTGTTCCAAAGGAGAAACTTGCCTGCTGGTTTGAACTTTCTGGTCTGGTGCAGGAATCTTCAATGAAACGGCATCTTTTGGCGAGAAATCAGTGAAAATTTTGCACAGGGCCCAATTTGGACTATCATTTGTGGAAGAAATGCTCTGCTTGTGGTTGATCCTTATAAATAGAAGTACTGGTACAAAGGAGAAAGTTCCTGGGACATAACTTTGAATGGCTGAAAGGAGGCAAACCACTGGGAAGGAAACCTGGAGGAGATCTAGAGTATAAGGCTACTGAGTCTCAAATACCCACGTTAAGGGTATGGACACGAAGTCCTCTCTGGATAGAGTGTGACAAGTATTAAAGGGTTGAAAAAAAGATCAAAGGCCAGGGGGAGTTCTGGGCTTTACAAAATGATGCTCAGTATAGTTATGTAGTGCCCACAGCAGACAATATTCCAGTGATGCTCCACATCTCAGTTTTTTTTAAAGAAACTTTTTTTAATTTGTATGGGGGAAGTAATGGAAATACATAGGAAACATGAAAAAGCTGGTGTCAAATTGATTTCCATGAATTTACCTAAGAACGGGTTCTGATTTTTGCAAGTAGCAGTAGCCAGTCATGCAGTCACAGCACGCCTGTGTCTTATAATATCCCAGTACCTTCTCTGTTGATATCCTTCCACTGGATTACGCCTTAATATAAAAGGGTTACAACTATGCTTTTTGTGCCTTAGACGTTTCACCTAGCTTCAGAGGGACTGCCCCACACCAGAAGCAATGCTCCTGTTCCTGGGACAAGGGTTTGCAAAGATTCACCTTGGAACTTCAATTTCCAAACAATACTTCTCTTCCTCACCAGCCCCTTCCAAACTCTTGTGGTCCTGCTTTATCCGAAGCAGAAGCCGTGCTTGTGACTTGATTCCTTACATGCACACCAGCAAGGCTGCAATGGGGGATACCGTGTCTGACAAGGAGCAGGCGTGGGGTGAACAAACCAAGCAGCTCATGCAGAAAGCTCGGAGGGGGTGCAGAGTTCGTTCCTTGTGTGCAAGCAGCAAGTAAGTTTGTTCCACTGATGTTACATTTCTTACCCAGTCACTTTTTATTGAAAGTTAGTGACAATTCAAGACATGAAATAAGGGACATCTGAAGGGCATATGAACACAAACCATGTCTGTTGGGGTGCCGTATAAGTTGCTAACCTGAACTACTTGCACCTAAATCATCTCAGAAATGTGTATGGCAGCTAAATGCAGTTAAAGGTCTCGGGGTGACGGAGTAGTTGAGAAAGGGTTAAGTAGAAACAATGGGATAAACTGGGTGGGGGAAATGTAGGCTGAATACCAGGAAAACATTTCTTCATGCTAAGGTCACTTGGGCTTCCAGAGGGGGAAGTGGCAGCTCACACGGGCTGCCTTCCCCAGGCGTGGGATGGCTGTGGGGTTGGGGATGTGGAGTGAAGAGGGACTGGGTTCAATGAAGAAGCGGGATGCCTGGCTGTCCCGGTGTTTTCTGCCTCTGAGTGCTCATGAGGGGCTGGAAAGGGAAATGTCTTAAAGCTTGTCCCCCCTGAAGGCTTTTACAGCAGCCCAGCAGCAGGGTTGGGGTCTGAAATAAGAAAGAAGGAAAACCAGGGAGGGAGTGAAGAAAAGGAGTGGCCCTAAAGGAATTCATTGGAAACATTTCCCTGAATAGACAACAGTCATTGCCCAGAAATATCTGGAAAGAGAGGTGTGAAAGGGACACCTTTGGGTGTGTATCAGGCTGATTAGGGATCCCTGTGGAGCAGAGCAAGACAGTAGGCTGGGGTTATGCTTAGACTTGGCGCTACAGTGTCTATGGGGGTTTCGGCTGTAACGTTCTCCTGCACCCCCTGCCCTGGAAGAGAGGTCAGGTTGGTGCATCTGGAGAAAATCGTGCCTCTGCAGCCTGATTTTCTGCTGTGGTAGCAGTTGGTCTAAGTCACATCTAAATAACCATAGACTGCAATGTAGATGTGCAAAGGTAAGCTGTTGTGTGCAGCTATGATGGAGCTCCTCTGTCTGAGAGGAGACTGGATCTAGATATGAAGTGTATAGAATCTTGGAATAATTCTTTTCTTCATTTAGTCTTTGGGGCTATTCAGCCCTTTGCTGAAGACAGTTTACAATATGTGAGTGAAAGGAAACGAAGCCCACATGAGACACTGGAATATGCCCTGGCTTTTCTGTATTGTACCTTTCTACCAAAAAATAACTTTGGAAAATGGATTTTCCTCTTGCTCTTAAAGTTTACGCAGAATGGTTTTGAGTCAAGCTTTTCATTGTCCTTGGAAGGGTGTCTGAGTGGAGATGGTCTTTGTGTGCTGAAGTTTGACGCCTCTGCCTTTTGAAAGGTTGCTGTTGCAGCACAGAACAGAGATGGCTGACACAGAAATTTAATTCTGCAATAATTCACCTACAGGTCAGCTCACCCAGTTGTGCCCCTGAGCTAGTGTACGTGGCACCCCAGTTGCTAGAAATCCTCTTTAATTCTTAGTTGCTAATTCAAGTATCAACTGAAGCTGCAGAAGAAAATGCAAAGACCAATGTTCATTACTTGGAGAAGTCACTTGAGAGAATTGCTTAAGGTATACTTATACACCCGTGCAGTGTGAAGGAGGCCACTGAGATATTACCATTATGAGGAGAACCGTAACCAGGAAACCTCACAAAACCATCAAGTTATTTCAGTCCTTCTCTGTAGCTCTCAGAAGAGGAGGCCAGATGGGAAAGGGATTTATCATTGAAGGTGTTGGTGCCTGGGTACAAAATGTCTGAGGACGGTTAGTATTTGAAGGCTACTTTGCTATATTAAATTGTGTGGTGGACACTTGGTCTCATCCCACTCCCTGATCTAACTGGCCTCCTTTAATTGAGCTTTAGTAAAGGCACTGATGCCTGAAACAGTGTTGGGGGGCGCTCAAGCCTCCTCCTTCTCTGCAGAGTCAGAGAGTTGAAGAACTGATTGGTGTGGTTTTACTTTCAGGACTAGTGGTGGCATCAGTTCTACAGGGCGTGAAGGACAGTGTTGTTCAGTCAGTCCTTGGCTTTGGCCTTCCCAGTCTCACGGGTGATGCTGATGGATCTGTGGTCTTAACACCTGGATGCTCCCAGCTGGTGACTGGGCAGGTCCTGAGTGACACTGGCTGCTGGTGATAAGCATTCTTTTTGTTAAAGACCACTCACTGGGACAAAGAAATACAAAGCGGATGTCATTAGAAGTGTCCCATTTTAGCCTGCCATATGGATATGCCATGGTCTCTGTGCTGGCACTACAAGTCCCCTACACAGATGTGAGTTCAGAAGAGCACAATCAGTATTAGAAAGGATTGCATTAGCTGAGAAAGTGTTAAGGCAAGTGTAGGCTTTGCATTTTCTGCCAATGGTGACATGAAGGCAACAATGTAAGTGGTGAGGTGTTGGTTAGAGTCTGCCCAACCTGCCAGACCCTCCTGCCTCCCCAGTACTCCCTCAAGAACTGGCTACAGCTGCAGGCAGTGACTGAAACGACACAGTTAATGAATGGGAGGAAATCAGAGTGGTATACCTCACCCTACAGTCATCTTTGCTAGTGGCAGAGCATGGGTAAATGGTGGTGGGGTAAAACAGCTGGCCCTGGCTGCAGCCACAGAGAGCGTCCTGGCGGCAGTCTAGGAGAGCAGGTGGTGTTGGGCTGGGTGCTGCTCTGTGACCTGCAGTTTGCATCCTTGTTGGAAATCTTCCTCCTGCTTGGAGGAGCTCTCACTCTCCCTTGCTTTCCTTCCTTGGTTTTCCTCTCCATGTTGTAGTAATTTTGCTTGGGTGAGACAGAACTTGTTTTGCTTTTTAGCAAAAAGAGGAAATCCACCAAACACTTAAAACTCAGATGTGATATGCTTGGTCTGTAACGGTGAGTGGGTGGCTGCAAGACGCTCGGGGGCTGCCTGGAGATGCTTGAGGAGAGTAACAGGGATAGGAAGTCCCTACCTAAACAGAAGGAAGAGCAGAGACCTAAACTATGGTTGTAAGATGAGCCAGTACAGAAAAGCCTGTGCGATATTGCACAAAGTTTAAAGCTTTGCCTTTTGTCATCCCCTCGTGGGGTTTGTAGGGAGAGGAAGCCCTAGCAAAGGGGGCTGAACACCTTGAGCCAAAATATCTAACAGGATGGAGAGCGCTCATGTCCCACAGGGGCCAGCTCCTAAACCTGGTAGAAATGATCTCTAGCGCCCTGTCACCTAGGGAAAGCAACCCAGTGCAGCAGAACTACTACAGAGCTTTGGATTTGCAAGGGAATGGCAGCATTTTATTTGGTTTCCCTTTCCTTTTTAAATCAGAGCAAAGTTGTTCCTCCCTCCTCTAACCACTGGACTGAAGTTCCAGTCTAGTTTGCACCCACAAAACCACACTGACTTCAGCACGTGAGCTGAATTTAGCCCTTGACCCTAAAACCCATGGTAGTTGAGACACCTCGGTTCTGGCTTTGCCCAGCCCGTATGAAGGTACACTCACAATCCAGCCCTGGAAAGCGGGGGAGGAGAAGTTGCTGCACCCTTGCTATTTGGTCTTTCAGATTTTGCAGATTTTCATGCAGCTCTGTTTGGCTTAAGTCTGTTCTAGCAAAGGCATCTGCACACCAGCATGGTAAATGGCAGTGTGGGTTTTGGACAGGCTCTGTTACTCAATACAAAACAAGAAACTAGCTGAGAGCAAGAGTTCAGGACTTCGGAGACCCTGCCATAGACTATTTCATCCTGATGAGGATTTTACTGGAAAGCCTGGCAGGTTTTGTTTGATTTCTGGTATCTACCTTCCCACCAAGTTGGTGCATGGAGGGCTTGGTCCCTGCAGAGTGCCCTTGTGCAGAGTGAGGGCAGATGCTCACTTCCAGAGCCAGCTCTGGCTGGAAATGGCTCTGAGTCTCCTGCACGGTGTGGTCCAGCCAGAAGCAGCACCCTGAAAGCCATAGGGGAGAGACGGTGTTAGCTCTGGTGAGGCTGCACTCAGCCACAGCCACCAAGCTCTGCTGGAAGGTGGCCAAGCGTGGGGAGACATGCGGCGCTTTGGCACCAGCCCTCTGTGTACTGTGGGGTACCCTCTTGCCTGGTTGCTCCGAGTCCTCCTCTTCCTCCTGTGCTCCAGAAAATACAGTTAACTCGAGGAGCGAAGTGGCTGTGGCCTCTCTCTGAAAGGTTTTCTACCACCACCTACTTCAAAAGATGGGCTCGTTTTTCCCCTTTGCAGTGTGGCAGGTGGTGTTGAGCAAGGAAAGCTGAATTCAGACAAATGACTATATTCAGGCATCTGGGAAAGAGGTTTTGGGTATCACAGTTTATAACTGATAAAACTGATACTTTGTTGGACTGCGTGTTGGGGTTTTTTTTGTTTGTTTTTTTATTAAGTTTTTCAGAGATGTTGAGCATGCATGGCCCTTGTTTGACTGTACTTGTAGCATAGGCGTTTGCTGCTCTCAAGATCAGGGCCTGAACATGTTGGGCCTCAGCACCACAGCTCTTGGATCTGGGAGCCCACTCTGGAAACTTTGCCATGGTAGTTGGAAGCATAAAATTAGAGTTGGGAGGAAAAGCAGCTGGTTACAAGCCTGTTCGCTGCTATGTTTTCTAGTCCTTTAAAGGACTCTGTGAAACTCTGAGAACAAGGGAGTCGGGACCTCTGGGTGACCGGTGTTCAAAATATCCTTCATGCTGGCATAAGATCAGCATCAGCCATTGATCTTTGGGTAACTGGATGAAGGAAATACAGACTTCTTGCACTGAAAGAAGGATGATCTTACAGGTTTTGATGGAGAACTAGGTTTAATTGGGAGGTTGGGTTGGACTGAAGTCCCCCTCTGCCACAGACTTTCAGTTTGACCACAGTCAAATCACTTATTTTCTGATGCTGCTGAATACAGTGACAAAACTCTGACTTCAACAGGGTTGGGAATTCAGCTAAGTAGTTAAAAATTACTATATATTTGATTATTCTTCACAGGAAGTGACATCTGCTGTTGGACCCAAGGTCTGTACAAGCTTGTGTCTCTTATGCCAGGCAGCAGTGAGAGTCTGGGGATAAGGGCATAAAGAACAAGGCATGTGTAGAACAATCACTTTCTAATTTTTCTTTCAGAATGTGCTTGCTATCGTCTTAGCAAACCCGGCATTTGAGTCATTCTGTTCTCTCTGTGCCTGCCTTGGTTATCTCTTTGCTCCTGGTGAAAATGATTTGACACGCAGCAAGGCCAGCGCAGTGTTTCAAGCCTCCTCGCCTCTGCCTGCCTTCCAGCCTGGTAAGCAGTGTTATCACATGCTCAAGTGAAAAGCCCTCCCTAGGCTTTGAATCAGATGCTTTCAGCACAAGCCCCGAGTTCCTGGGAATATTTAAAGCAGCACACAGGAGGGGTTTTTTTAGCTCTGCATTGACATTCCAGCGTTATCAACCTCCAGAGCTTGTTGCTTGCGTAGGAAGGAGAGCCGTGAATGGCCCAGGCATGTGATGTTCCATTCACTTAACCCTATCTCTTATCAGCACATGATACTGTCTCTTGTGGAGAGCTTTTTCATTGCCATTAACAGCTTGTTTCTGCCCCTTAAGCTGCTTTTCGTTTCATATATATACTGCCTGTTCCTCTCCCCAAGGTACTCATCCATCTGTAACTGCAGGCACCTCATTTTCTTTGAAATCCTTTCTGCCCTGCCTGCTCCGGCAAGCCCAGGGCAGCCTATTCCAGCTTGATGCGGGGGGCGCTGGGGCAGTGTCCTTCCCCACCTAACAGTTTTGGAAAGAGCCTTCTCTGAGGAAGTGACAGCAGTAGGTGTGTGCATCAGAGGATGCAGACGGGCAGGGGGACGGGTGGTGCAGGGAGCAGTTCCCCGCAGCCAGAAATCACCCCCACGTATCCCCTTAGCATGATGGTGAGTGAAATTAAAGCACATGTAATACACAGGTACAAATATACAGGTAGATGGCTGTAGGGAGTTATGTCTTTACAGGACACAGGATCAACCAATGACTCCAAGGGCCAGACTTTGCCTCGTGCATTGGTTGCAGCTTGATTGCCATGATGGGCACTACTGGGACATGCCACGGTGCTTGGAACACCCGACCCCTGAAGGAGTCCTTTGGAGAGACTCATTAAGACAACCAAGCCATAGAAAAAAAAACCCAACAACTTTGCTATTTGCTTAAGAGATTAGATAAGATGACAGAAATATAGAAGACAATTGTTTACACATGCACACAGACACATACACCAGGAAGAAAATTCTTTTCCAAAAATAACCAATTACTTCTTATTTATAGCTCCCCCACCCCCCCCTTTTCTTCTGAGATGAAGCAGAACATTTACATAAGGGGCAAGGAGATCTGATGATGAATAACTATTTCTTGTGCAGACCGAAGTCCTCATTAGACCTGCTGTCAGGGATAGATGTCTGGGCCTAGCGGAGCACCAGAATTAGCAAATATCATTTAACTGTCTGAAGTCTTTAACTAACAGTAGACAATCTTCTAAAAGTTCAGTGGGATTTTTTTTTTTCCCCCAAAGCATCTAAATGATAACAGGCCTGACTTCTTCTGTCTAAAAAACTTCATGAGACAGAAGCAAAGGCTTAGCTTGTGCTTGAGCTATGCTCTATTCATTTTGGCTCCCACTCTCGCCCCTTTGGTCACCTCCCAGCGAACAAGATATGTGTAATGGTGACACTGGTGGAGGTAGGGCCATGCTACCATCTGAATTTTACAGAGGGAAGAACCAAGGCATGTTGTCTTTTGCTCTTTGGCCATCTCCTGAAGGCCTTTCTGTAGACCTCTGTGGATCTGTGCTTAAGGCACTGACCCAAGATCATTCAGACAACTTTGGGCAGAGCAGAAAAGTAATGATTCTGCATTGCCAGGTTATCTCTGTGTGCTGCTTTGAGACCAGGTATGGACCTGTGGGGGACGTGCTTCCTTCTAGCACTGACTTCTGCTAAAATAAAGCAGCTCTAGCCATGAAGCTGCCTTTCCTCTCCCAGTAGCCCACAGCCTCTTGTGCTGCCCTCACCTGCCTGGCAGGACATCCTTTCTTCTCATTTAGGGTCACAATGCCACCACTTTGCAGAAGGGACTTTGCAGCTGGCAGGTAGGGGCTGCCCCAGATGCTGAGCATGGTCTGGTTTCACAGCTGCAGCACTCACCTGTGGCCACCTTAAGGTAATCATATTTTCTGCTCCAGTGTTGCCACCATGTTTCTTTGTAGTGGAAGTGCTTGGGGTGTCCTGAGTGCCAGATGGTGGTGTTGGAGGATGATGAAGGCAGAGGAGCAGGCTAGTTATAAAGCAGAAGCCTTACTCTTCAGAGTGCACAGAAAACCTTTGGCAGTTCCCACCACTGGGAAGAGGATCATGGGAGAGAGGGCACGGCTGTTTAAGGAGTGGAGTTCTAGAAATGTGTTCTTTAGCTTTGTGTGCATGTATTTTTAGTCTCGTAGAATACAAAACTAAACTTTGACCAAAAATAGCTAACTACTTACATAAGATCCTTGCTTACAAAACTCCCAGAGCTTAAGCTCTCCTGAGGCTTCTGGAGCAGAGGGCTGTCAATCAAATCAAAGCCATGACTCAGGCGCGTACGCACATCTCAACAATGCGAAGTCAAGATTTTCAGTGTTTACACAGGGTACTCTGCACAAGGCATGGGATGGCAAATGCAAAGCACTAGCTTCACCGTCCCAAAGACAACGCAGGGTCTTGACCAGAGTGGCAAGATGCAGATGGGGCAATGCTTCCCTTTTCTTCCCACTTGCCCATGACTGGGCAGGGGGAGGAAGGGATGAGGGAAGGATTTTCATTCTATGGGTTCCTGTTTTTTACTTTGTTTAGGCCCTCTGGAACAGTGGGCAGAGTCCAGACACTGAGCCCTTGCTCTCTGATGCCTTGCAGTGGGAGTTGTTGGTCATCTGATACAGCCCAGTTTTAGTGTCCCTGCATCCCTGCTGCTGCTGTGATTAACAGTCCTAGACAACAAGCTCTGGAGCTGAAGAGGTTTGGAGTCACAGCTCTCTCCTTGACCCTCTGCCCAGGACAGAGGCATACTCATGCTATGGGGAAAGTTACCCGGTCACAGCCAGGGCTTCATTTATTCCAGTGATAAACAAAGGAGTATAGGGTCAAGGGTGTTCATTCTTTCCGTTTGCCCTTTGAACACGCATGGTTAGAGATTAGTAATGTGTCATCCTTTCTTCATCCTGTTTTCCTTTGGCAGCCATGCTGTACATGGATGAGCCTGGGCAAGTAGGTGATACTGGTTTGTTTGCCAAAAGTAACATTAGGTTGTGATAGCACACGTTGACTCTAAAGAACTGATTCTGCTGAACATGCTTGTTTTCCTGAGACACCAAGGTGGAATAGGTTTCGGTTAAAAATAACTGACCTCTTCATGCTGAGCCTAAGCATTTCTTCTTAGTAAGAAATTTTTAACCGCAGATTGTCACCAGATGCAGTGGTTATCAAGGAGATCAAAGCTGGAATCCCACCAGCTAAATTCTTTCCTTTTGCTATCAGACCTTCTCAAGTGGAGCACCTTCTTGGTCATCCTGTGATGAGAAGGGAAACATCTGTTTTGGGGGGGCATATGTGGCAACCATCAGGTCAATGAGAGATGTGCGGTGATGGGTGTATGTGTGCATGCTTGGGAACAAATATTCACTGTGATGCTGATGGATTCTGAGAAAGCCAGGGCTGGCCATCATGTCTCAAAATAGCTCATGAAAACAGGCAGCCTTACGCTGCTTCCATACTCTGCAATGGAGATATACAGCCCTGAAATGTAATTTGTTATGCAATTTATTGAAATAGTTAGTTATCCTCCAGGGGCTTTAGAACCCTAGCAAGAAGAGACAAGGAAAAACAAGGGACTAGCTTTCTTCAGTGAGATAAATAGTAAATTGTTTTCTGAATGCCTTGGAGTGATTTTATTGGGAGTCTTATTTGACCTCAGAATATAGTGGTGCATTTATAGAACAGTTATTTTTATCTTAGCTATGTGGAGGGGTGGTGCTTAAACATCCATATTCTTAGTGACCGTGAAGGGACTATCTTCCACTTCCCTGTCTTTTCAACAGAGTCAGCTTTGGATGCTGTTGTAGATCAGGTCTCTCCTGTCTGTCTCACAGAGATACACGCACACATCGTGTAAGGATGCATATCTGTTCTACGGTCATAAACATCAGGGAGAAAGCACAGTACAGCAGATTGGGCACTAGGCAGATTTCCTTTCTACGCTACTTTTCTTCAATACATCAGACCAGGTGTACTGCTTGCCTACAGACTCAGTGCACTGACACCAAAATGTGGGGAGCCCTTCCCTGTGTCCCAGGTGTGCTGTGATGATAGCATTTGTAGCTGCTTTGGAGGTGCCATCAGGCATCCCACATCTCTCATCTAGCAAGGCTGAGCTATGTTGCACACAGGTACCATCACTTGCTTTGGTCTCAGCCACCAGCCTGACACATCTCATGTTGGCAGTTTCTACCTCCAGCTATTGTTTTTTTTGTTTGTTTGGTTTTTTTTTTTTTAACTTAAAGAATTTCAGATGCTTCTGAAAACAAAGGCAGTGAAAATTCAGTGGTTTTCCCCAGTTAATATTCTGGCAAGCTTCTTCTAGAGTGGCTCTAATAGTCATACTGCTGGGAATTATGAAATTTGTTGGGGCCTGCTCTGTTTGCCAGCCTCATACACCTAGGTCTTGCTATGTCAAACCTCTGGGGAGGGAGAAGGGGAAGTAATTTGCATATGCTCATATGGATTTTACGGAGAAATTCCCAGAAGATTTTATATGCTTTAAGCAAGTCCAAGCCCAGGACTGAGTAAGAATTTGGCAGCTGGCAGGTCTGGGTCCAAATACCTGAGTGGGAAGCAAGGAGACTTTCTTCTTCTGCTGTTAGTGTTCACACTGTTGATATAAAGATCAAACAAAAATCCCCAAGACTATTAATAGACCTGTCTTCAGAGCAGAGTCTGAGTATGGCACAACAAAAAGGCAAACAGAGGGGTGTAAAATGAAATTCTGAATTCTCATTCAGTGAGTGATCACGATCCAGAATAGGAAGTGAATGTGGGAGGGGGAAGTAGTCTGCAGTCATGGAGTTGATGATTATGTGGAACCTCCTACACAGGGAGTTAAGGAGTGCACTCCTGAATCTTTCACTTTGTAGCTTAGGCAAAAGTTGTTGTCTTTCAGTGTGGGCTGCTATGAATAACATAGCATGCACATCCCCCAGAGATGTGTAAAATACATCCTTTTTAGGATGGCTCCTGTATTTTAGTGGTTATGGGAATTGGGCTGCACATGGAAACATAGGTATGTGTATTTATAGAAGCTGGTCCTGCCAGTACACGTGTGAGAGGAGGGTGTGTGAAGGCTGGTTTATGTCTCTACAGAGCTCATTACCACATGTCCCTGCACTCCCAAGAAATCTGTACTGGACCTTCATGAAGACTCCAAGTCCCACTGTAGTTGCTTAAATCCATTCTGCAAGCTCCCTTGATACCGCATTGTTGGAGGGCAGAAACTCCAAAGGCCTTTAGAAGTTCTTATTGGGCACTGGCTCCTATAGCTCTTCTCTAACACTAGCTTTTTCTGCACAATTTGCTGTTTCCACAGCCTGGATAGGGTCCAGGGTCCAAGAAGGTTTTGCTATTGATTTTTTTACAGGACTAAGATGTTGCTGTAGGTGTTTGGCATCACTGCTGTAGCTGTGCAACTTACACTTCTGCCTAGGCAGGCTCTAGGAGTAAAGTAAAATTTACCCCAATTGCATCTGAGAGGACTTTCTGTCCCTGCACAATGGTCTTTCCTAGGATGTTCAAAGATGGCAGATTTTCATGCAAAAGCAAGTCATGGACAGATCTGATCTCTAGTACTTCATTACAAACAGGAGAACAGAACTAGCACAGAAATGTAATTTCCTTACCCTCATCAAGTAATACCTTGAGTGCTTGCACAAGCGCAGCCAGTCAAGGGCCAGGTACCATCGAAAGTTGCCAGTGTTGTCTTTATTTAAAACTCCACATAACCAAACGAGCTTTTCTCAGCAGAGCGAAGGCAGATACGTGCTGAGTCTTGTTCGTACCCACAATGCCACGCGCATAGTTCCTAACTTTTTATAGAAACACTCTTGATTCTCTGGGTGTGGGTTCATCTGTGGGGATTTATCCCACCAGTTGGTCTAATCAGCTCCCAAAATTGAGTGATCATGGGAAGCTGTGCAGTGAAAATAACTCATGAGAACCAAAAAAGAAAAATGCTCAGGACATCCAGGCTATTAATAAAAGTGAGCGTTGCAGGGCCCCGTATAAGCTTGCTGCATCAAGGACACAGAAGTAGCTACCCAAGCCAACAGGGCTCTTCCAGCTCATGTTGAACTTGTGACATTTCAGCATCTGTTCTGTGCAAGAGGAGCTGGTGCAAACCTGCCCCAGGGGCACTGCTACAGCACAGCCTCCCTCCTGCTGAAACACCATGGAGCACCCATAGCACCTCTCCTGTGGAGGTGGTGGGCTCGGCAGTGATTTCAGCATGGCTACACCTGCAGTTGGCTTTGGAGAATCTCAGCTTACAATGTGGCTGGGTTTCTTCCAAGCTTACCCATGAACATTCACGCTTCTTTAATCCAGCGCCAAGCTTCCTACTTCTTCACAAAGTACTTGCAGCATCGATTTCCAGTCTTTGCACTATGGGAGCAATAACTAACCAAGCTGTAATGTTTTCCATTGCATATTTAACTTTGCATGCATGAAGTGTCATTGCCAGAGCTTTTATTTTCAGTTCTGCGGCCGGAGGAATGCATGCATGAGGTACATCTTTAGTGAAGGAACCCATTCAAAGTGATGCCTTCTCCACCACAATTTTAAAGATCAGCGCACGAGCAAATTGCTGCCATTCCAACAGGGCGATGCTATAAATACAGAAAAAGCCTGTTTTACTGTGNAGGCCACAGCTGTAAACCAGCGAAGGCATCTTGTGTGTTGGGTTGGTTTGGTGATGTTTTTTTTTTTTTTTTTAGTGTGAAAGACTGGTGTAGTGCAACATTGAAATTACATTGGCTAAGATAATAAATGGATCAGACAAATATATCTAGGCAGATGCTGAGTGTGGGTATGGGTTTTTAATTTCCCTTCTTCAAACCAACATCTATAATAAGATGTTTCCTGGCTTATGTGTGAGTGTTTTTAACAGCTTCTTTTTTTTTTTTTTCTTGCTGGATACTTCTGGATGTGGCTGTACTAGCCAAGCCCTGCACAGTAGCTACAGTGAATATTGTTTTACAGCTTTGAGCTAAGAGTATAGTAGGTGCCATAAACTATCCTGCAAGTCCGCTCTGTCAACGGGTGAGCGCATTAGCAGCCTTTCTTTGCAAACTGAAGCAGCATTGGAGATGGCAGAGGAAAAAGGGTTTGTTTGCAGGAGAAAAGCTCACTTCACAGCTGGATGGTGGCTGTCAGAGCAAGGGAGGGTGTGCTTTTATTTTATCTGCTTCTGCGGTCATAACAGTTAGTGGGGGGCTCCTTGATCTTCTCCCTCGCCAATCCCAAATCCAGTCCAGTCTGGCTCCCAGCTCTTCTCTGCGCACCAGCAGATCCCACGGCTGTGGAGTAAACAGGAGCCGCTGCAGGATTAAGGGGCAGGAGGAGCTGGGTAAGCCGAAAGCTTCACGCAGTGTCATACACACACACCGGCAGCAGTTAGAGCCATGGACTTGCCCAAAACCACTCTTCACATAAGCTTTGCTGAGTCCGTACTATGTCCTTCATCTCTTAAGCTGAGCTAATTCAGATTTATATTCACCATCCCTGTCCCACGTTACAATTGCAGGATGCCCAGAGAGTCATGCTGTGCAGCAGCAGCACAGAGCCCTGGCTGCTGCTGGCCAGGTTTCTCCATTGTTGCCAGAGCTGGTACGTCACCTATGGATAAAGTAGGGCCTTGGGGTTGGAGTGAGTCATGTATAGTGACCACTCCTTGCGCTGGACTTTAAAGTAGCTGCCAGAGGAGGCAGCTTATTAGAAGCCCTATGAAAAGTGTGTACTTGCTTAAAAGCCCATCTTCAGATGTCATTTGAATGATGAAGCTCAGCTTTCACTTAAACAAAATAATCACGTATCCAGCTCCAGAAGCTTTGACCTAAGTGGCTCAGAAACCTGAAGGTGTATCCAAGGTAGGCTGTTATTTTAACCCGCAAGATTTATTTTTAAAGCCAGCGTCATGGCTGGGAGCGGCCTGAATTGCATCTGTCTTCAGACTACAGCCAGTTCCCATGTCTCAGGTAGGACATTTCTAAGCCTCCTGCATAATACTTGAACTTTAATTTGACATGAGTCAGCAGCGTAATGATGTTATGAAGAAGGCAAACGTTGTAATAGGAATGTGGTCTACAAGAAAAGATTAAAGTAGCCAGACCTACTGAGACTGAGAGAAAGCTGAGGGACAGATGTGTCTCCAGGGCACAACAGGCCATCCGAGAGACGGAAGCATATTTCTGCTGTCATACTAAGACACTTGCATCCCACCTCCATGGGATCAAGTACAGGGACATCCCTGATTGAAAAGGTACAATGGAGCAGTGGTGGAGCATTAGCTCCTGCTCTGACAAAGAGTTCAGTGGGGGCTTTGAGCAACCTGGTCTAGTTGGAGGTGTCCCTGCCTATGGCAGGGGGTTTGGAACTAGATGATCTTCAAGGCCCCTTCCAACCTAAACCATTCTATTATTCTGTGAAATACTTTACTTCTGTATCTCTGCTCCTCATCTCAGGAATGGGAACGCCACCATTGTTCTGCCTTATGCATGTTAACAGACCAAGTAATCAGACGTTATAATTTCAGGGCCACGTCAGTCCCTCTGATATGTAAGTTGATAGCTCCAAATGGATGCAGTCGGGAGTCAGAAGTGGCTTTAGGAAAAACTGAGTGTGAGTGTGGGCTCTCCCACGGGTGGAGAAGGACACCAACCTGACCAGCTGCAGCTGTTTTCTTCTGCAGGCAACAACACACATTCCCCCTGGACCTCTGAAGCAATTAACAGGGCCAGGGGAGGAAAACAGGACCCAAACCAAGCATTTCTATAGGGATACAATTCTCTCCTGTGTCTTAAATACCAGCTCCTGTTATGCTTTTGCGGCTTCATCCCCAGGCTGACCCCAGCTCTGAGGAGCTGAGCCCCAGTGGGCCCTCTTTGCAGAGTGCGTGTCTAAGGCAGTATGTCTGGAATCAGCTTTACAAAGGAGGTCTGTCCCCCACCCCCCTTTCTTCCGTATCCAGCCTGGCTGTGCTCAGGGGCTGGGACAAGGAGAGCTGGGAGCAACTGCAGGGGCAGCTGCGCTGCTGAGGAGCACACCCCTTCTGCTCCAGCTAGCCCGCTGCCAGTCCCGTGGCAATGCCACCGTCCCGGAGGCTCTGGGCTCAGGTGCCCATTCATTAGGACTGGCTGCAGGCACAGTAAGCGCCCACGGCTGGGGAAAGCGGTGCTGCTGGAAAGGTGGCTCGGCAGCGGGCGCTGAACAAGTTTTGCCCTTAGAGAAAGGACCTTCTGTGAAAGCTCCCCGGGCTGGCTAAATACAGAGTCACAGCAGAACCTCTGCCATATATGTTCCAATGCGCTGTGCCTGCAGGGAGAGCACATCTCATTGCCTCGGCCGGCACCCTAGAAACAGACTTTTGCTCACAAACATAGTTTTGTGGTGTGGTGTTTCTGTTCCCTTCCTCCAGCAGCTCTTGCTTCCCAGGGGTCACCAACACATCCACACATCCCTTTGCAACAGCAAACCGAGGCCCAGGGGGCCATGCACGTCTCTCAGGTCAGGCAGTGACTCATGGACATCTCTCTGTCCCCACCATTTGCGTTGGGCCCCTGTCTCTTCCTACGGACGTGGTGCAAACCAAGAGTTAGGATTGCATGGTGCTTGCTAAATAATGCAGAGATACCTCCATTTTGGGAGGGTGCTTAGGAAATTCTTCCTGTTCAAATAAACCCGCAGCTGGCTGCTTTCTTCCTCTGCTGGCTTGTGCTGACCGATCGCTTTCCATTTTTCTCGATTCCAGCTTTGCAGATGCGCATGGACACCTCTCACCTGCCTGAGATCGAGCCAATGCAATGAGCCCGTTGCATCTGCGAAAGCTTGCATGTAAAACATCTTATATAAAAAATAATTAGCTTTGTGATTACTTCTGTTGCTGCTGCAGCATCGTTCCCTCTCAGTATATCAATCATCACCTTCCCCCAGGGGACATTTTGGTTTTTGAGGAGGTTGAAAAGCTTTGATCGCATGCCATGGAAGTGGGACTTGGCACATAACCATCCATAAACCCTTCCAATGCTGACACCGAGATGAAAACTTGCTGGCGACGCTATGGCAGGGCACAAGGCAGGGTACACAGCACGGTGCCCCAGCGAGATGAGGGATCACCTTGGTGAGATGTTTTCCCTGTCCTTGGAGCAAGTGGGGTTGATAGCAATATCCTTCCTCTCAAGCCATGATGGGAGAAGGGGTTAATTCACTGCTGACATGAAGTGCTAAAGTGTTTCATCTGGCAGCCAGTGCCAGGTGGTAATACACTTTCGACAGAGAAATATTATGTAAAATGGAGTGGTGACCCAAGGAGGTGTAATTAGCTCTGCTGTCACATAGGAAAGAACATGTTTGTACAGATTATTTCCAATTTCTAGCAACACCTGCTCACTTGCTTTAACCAGATTTCTCAAATAGGGACTAATTAGCACTTCCTTGGAAGTCCAGCTCTCTCCAGGCAATGGCTTTACCTCTCAATCGGTATTCCTTCTGCAGGAAGGCACATTAATTATTATATCAGGAAAAGCTGATGGAAGCAGGAAACCATTTTCCTGCCTAAAACTAATTAAAGGAGAAGAGAGAGGTTGCTGGAGCTGGCCTTGCTTGCTTATGCAGGGGGTGAGGGCTGCGTAGTGAGTTCCCTTGTCTCCATCCTTGAATGAAAGTGGTATTCTGCATCTGTATCGTTTGCAAGGGTTGTGGGTGAGGGCCGTGTGGTGCTGCTCCCCCAGGGTTTGAGCCTGGCAGCTCAGGGCAGCACTCGTGCCACCCCGGCAGTGGCACAGAGCTAACCCTCACCACCACAGCAGCTTGGGACCGAAGGAAGCCCCTGTAGCATCCCTGCTGGAGTCTTCATCNTTCAGGAAATACTTCCCGCTGGATTTAATTACAGATTGCAACTAAACCTCTCGCCCCCCTTTTTTTTTTTTTTTTTTTTTAAGCAAGCGTAACTACATGCAAGGCTCTGACCATAGTTAGTTATTAACTACAATTTGGGAGTTAGTGGTATTAATCGATGCTACTGTTTGTAGAGCACCAGTCTAGACAACCCCTTCCTAAAGCAGAGGATTGTGATGAAGTGAATGAAGCCTCCCACTGTCGTGAGAGGCAGATGAGTGGTGTTATGGTGCTGCTGGTGAGTGTGCCAAGGCACAGGGCATGTGTGACTGGCCAGGGCAGTCCTCCCAGCCCAGCCCTTCATCCCTGCTGCTAACCACCAGCTCTGCTGAAGCTTTATAGCAAAGAAATGCTTTTTGGAAACCTTCTGCTTTTCTCTCTTGCATGAAGGGCTGAGGTGCAGCCATCTAACTTGGCTGTACCCAGCCTTTGCCTGCTTGTAAGAGGTGGGGATTACCCTTTTCGTCCCACAACACATTCCTGGAGGTGTTTCTGTTTCCTTTCAACACCCTTATCCATGAAATCAATCCTTTTTTGATAGCTGCAGTTCGGTGGCTTCTACAGTGCTGCAGTCTTTAGGAAAAGATGCATTTTTGGGAAGTGATTTGTACTGAACCAAATCCCTTACTGTTTGCCATACTCTGTCCACGGAGCCCAAGGTGAGAAGGTATGACCAGCCTCACCTTCCCCATGTTTGGGGCCATGCAACCACACCTCAACCCTCATGCACCAAGTCTGTTAGCTTTTTTTTTTTTTGGCTAAAATGTGTTCCAGGCAGCTATCCAAGCTGGTTTTGACCATCTCAAAAGATGAAGAGACTGCTGTTTCCTTTGGCATCTCTCTCCAACTCTCAAGCTTATGCTTGTTATGCTGTATTTCTGACTTGGTTTGTCCAGCTTGGGTCTGGAGCTGTTTGGTTTTGTTTTTTTGGGGGTTGTTTTGGTTTTTTTTTCTGACAGAGCCTTTCAGTGCCTGAAGTTACGTGCTTGTGCACTGTAATTGAATCCAACATCTCAATATGATAGATGGCTCTCCGGATGCTTCCCTATAGGCATCTTCTCCAGCTCTGAAGCTACATTTGTGGGTCGGTTCTGCCCTCTTCTCAATTGTATTGTGTCTTTTTGCAACCATGGCACTAGGACATGGATGCTGTGCTTTAGCTCCAGGTTAAAAACTCTTCTGAACGTATACATAGGGTTCTTGTTAACACTTTGTGCTACAGCATTGCGTGCTGTTCACCTGCAATTTCCCTGTATCTCTTTCTCTGCTTTCCTCTCCTGCCTGTATCACACTGAACTCTTGAACACTGAAAGGAGTAGAAAAGGCATAATTTCAGAACTAACTTAAGGAAACTGCTTTTTTTTTCCCCTACCCAATCTATGTGGAACTTGCTGCCATAAAATAAAAGTGAGGCCAAGCAGGGCAAAATATCCACAAATAACAAAGACATCTACAGGAATAACTACTTTTATTTAAAAAGAGCTTTCAGAGAGCTGTAAGTCCTTAAATCCTCTGGCAGTCTTAACTTGTAGGGGCTTAGGAGAAGTTCTGCTTCGGGCAGGTTGCTCGGGGCAGGGGGGGTGTGCAGTGAAACATTTGGCAGTGGGATTGCCAGGCCAAGGTAGAGAAGGAAAAGGACGAACAGCCTGAGCCAGCGTGGCGGCTCCTACACATCAGTGCTTGCTGTCATGTCCCTCGGAAAGAGATATGTGACCTTCCAGAGAACAGAATTCCCTGTTCCCCAACTGACCTAGTTTTTTTTCACGCATCATTTAACATGACTTGTAATATTTTATAGACTCATTCCTGTAACTCAACATTGAGCTATTATTTAATGAAATGATCCCCAACAGGGACCTTAGGAGAGCTAATTGTACATAAAAGCTTTGGGGGTGGGGCAGTGGGAAGCATCCACAAGTGCTTTAAATACTGAATCTTGCTTCTCTTATTATTTATTCATTTGTTTATTTATTTTTAGGCCTGATCCTGGTTGCAATTCTGCAGATACATATCAGCAGTAATAATGACAAAATCTGTGGTACCAGTGCAAAGCAGTATCAGAATCAGGCCCATAGAAGTAGTGTTTTCAACTTTCTATGACCATTTTGCCAGCTGGGACCTTATTTTACTGTCATCAGTAGATGTATGAAACTTCTAAGGGGGGAGAAATTTAAGGAACTCCTTTTATCATTGGGTCTGAGAGTTCGGATACATTTCTAGGCAGCTCTGTTTGAGGTCCTCCTTTGGGTCTCTGTCCACCCCCATGGCAGCAAGAGGCTGGGCCACGGGTCAGGCAGCAGTGGAGGGAACCCCCTTGCAAGAAAGGAACACCTTCTTATTTATTATTTTTCCTACTTTTTCTCAAGGCAAAATTTGCAAAATAATTATGATTCATCAGTTTTTGATGGTCACTTCAATGCTCTGCGAAAATGTGATGAAGTGTTATTTTCTTTCCATTGAATACTATCCGGTATCTCAGCAGACCTGCAAGCATCCCAGCAGACCCCAGGTGGAAGTCTGGCAGGACTCACATAGGATCATATGAAGTTGTCCATCATGACTTTGCATTGGGAAGCGGGGAACGAAACAGAGCAAATCTTACCCTCAGATTTGACCTGGGGGACGAAGAAACTTAAGGAGCACCCGAGTGCTACTGATGGCATGAAGTGCAAGAGGACAGAGGAGCTCTGCTTTTCTCCCATGGAGGCTTTTTAACATGCCGATCACCATGAAATCAGGACAACTTCCAGTACAGGCTGATGAGTAGGTTTTTTTCCTGCTGCTGCTGAAGCCACTGGAAAAATCTGATTGATCCAGGATATCACGTCAGAGCCTAATTCCCCTTTCTGCAAACACCCATATACTCATGTTCAGTGCTTAATAAAAGGTAAGCTCCAGTCAATGGGAAAATGTGCTTAAGAGCTTTATTCGCTTTCATAAGTGCTTTGCTGGGTCTGGCCCCATGCGATGTGTCAAGCACCCATTAGTCTCATCTTTTATCACTGTAATATAGATAGCTCCTCGGAAATAACCCTTTCAACGCAAAGGTGGGGTTTTTTTTGGAGGGGAAGCCACCCTCTGCATACGCACGTACTAATAATGACATGTGTTTGGGTGATGTTCTGGCTTTCTGCTCTGAGGAAATAAAGGGAGGGAGACGTGGTCGTCTTGGAGGAGGTACAAAGCTTTCAAACGCCTGGCTTGGATGAAGTTGCCGAAAGCATTTCTCTTTGTGTTGCAGGGCCTGGCAGCCTGGTGAGATAATAAAAGGTAAAGCAAACTGTACGACAATGGAAAATGCTGAGCTCCCTGAGTAATTAAAGGTTGTGTAAGACGGTCGCATGGCTCTCAAGGATTATTAATGCAGTCACGTTTGCATTATATAAAGGGTAATTAAAATGCAGCCTGCTTACCATTGATTACACCCTTTGCCTGGCGTGCGTAGCAGCGGGTGCACAGCCAGGCTGCGAAGGCAGCTCGGGAGGCAGCGACTGCCAGCGAAAGGAGAGGCTGGGGGCACGGGGGGGTGGGTAGGCTGCCTGAGACAGCGGGACCACTGCTGTGCCAGGGCTTTGGACAAACCCCAGACAAATTGCCCTGCGGACTGCGTCTTCTACCTGTCAGCACTGGCAGGAGTGTGCCTTCTCCTCCCACTGTGCCACAGCCACTGCAGGTTGCCTACGAGAGCCTTTTGGGGTCTGGAGAACATGGGGAGTGGTGGGGTTATAAGCAGCTCTCCACAGAAAGCTAAGCTGGCCATGGATTACACATTGGTGCACCTGAAGAAACTTTGCCGTGGTAACCTAAGGAAGGTGGGGGCTGTCTAACACGGAGGGAGGTCACTGGCTACAGGCACTACCGAGTCAGGGGCCACCCTTAGCCCTAAGCAGACTGTGTTGGTTTTGCCAGCCCTGCTCCATGCAGACAGGCACCTGAGCCCCACAGGTACCACATGATGCGCTCAGGAGCACGGGGTGGCACAGGTCAGTGAAGAGCGGCTTCCTGGGGCAGTGCAGAGCAGACCCAGGCTGCAGATGGCAACCGGCCCCATCACAATTCCCAAAGCCCATTTTCATTAACAATGAGGCATGAAAAATGGGAGTGGGCCTGGCCGTGGCTTTCTGGCAGACTCACCTCAAAGATGAAGGGCAGCTTCACTCATATGATGCTGCACGTGAAAGCGCATGCCAAGAAGGGTCTGAAGTGATGTGTTACTTGTGTAGAGGCTGCAGCAAACATTTTCCACTAGTTCTCACAGCAGGGAGAGGTGAGGTGCCCAGACCAAGGAGAAAGGAGTGTATAAATTCCCTGACGTCAGCCCTTAAACCTCTGGTTCACATTTTCTATTGCATAAGGTACCTTTTGGTGCTGAGGAGGAGTTCAAGCAGAGCTGGGGAGGCTTGGTATCCACAGGATGCTCCACTTTTTGGAGCTCTGTGCTGTCTGCTCCTGGCAAGGCTTGCAAAGGAAACACCTCAGACCCACGTACAAGGCTGTTGGGATGCTGTGAGCACACCGTGTCTCTGTTTTCTCGATTATTTCCCTGGGACTCCTGTCTTCAGTGTAAAGGAGCTTCTTGGGCAGCGGCAAAGGCAATGCCTCCAAGGGAGCTGGAGATAAAGAGTACATGTGAGAATGAGCTGGACCTACTGTTTTCTCCATGGAAACACAATTGGCACTCAGCTGTTAGACCCAGTAAATCCAATTACGGCTGTAGACAGAAACATGTTAAAAAAAAAAGTCAAGCTGGTGTAAATGAAAATATAACTGATCCTTTAGAATTGTTGGGGCTATTTCTTTGTTTTTAACAGTCTCAACTACATACCATACTCTATGTGGAGCGTGCATGTTGAGTGACCTTTCCCTGTGGTACTGCTGCCCCATGAAGCCATGGTACACCACCCCTGCCCTGCGGTGCCAAACGCTAGCTGGTCCTAGCACCAATCTTTCCTAGGACAGATGAATTACGCGTCTGGACAGGCAGCCAATGTCAAACATCTAAAGAGTGGAGTATTTCTAGAAAGTCACTTTCCGTGCAATGGCCCTGAATAATCAAAACCTGAGCTCCTGGAGATGACAAGAGGGAGCCTGTAGACTTCCCTCCAGCCACTCCTGCCCCAACAGCACTCCAGTGGCTTGTGAGAAATTGCTTTTAAATACACATTAGCATTCCTTGCAATGCAGGGGATCCTTTTTAAAGACACTTGAACTACGCACAGGAATGCCATAAGATGAGGAAGCCACAACCTGAGATTGAAAACCCTGGTTACAGATGGATCTCTGGCCTGAATAACCACCATGAATTTTCTTCCTGTGTTTTTATAATTCCCCCTCCCCACAGGTGATGTGTTCTCCATTGGGGTGGCAGTGAAAATAATTTCTTGCAGCTAAAAGCTGCAGCTGGAATATGAGCACAGCACTTTTCCAAAACAACCCAGGCAAATTGAGATCGAAAGTTCCCCCAACCTTGATATACAGCATTTTAGCCCACCCAGCCTCCTCTGTGCAGCCCTGGGTGGCATCACCAGCATCTCCTGCTCCCCAGACCACCGCGCCAAGCAGGGGAAAAGCCCTTCATGCCACCTTTTCTTATTTGCAGGTCATGGGGAGGAATCTGCCAGCAAAGCCACAGACTTCAAAACCATTTTTTAATGTCCTCAAAAGGAATTGATTGCTTTAACTGCGGATTGTGGAGGGTACAATTAGTATCTTTTTTAATCGGCATCTCATCTGTGCTTTCTGCATTCCCTTGTGACCAGTTTGAGGTCTATTTTGCTCATTCAGTCCCTGGGTGGCAGACCTGTGGAGAATTCATGTGACGTGGATGGATTTTCCAATGCTGCTACTGACTTTGCTTGACTGGCTTTCAGATGCTTATCCAAAATATGATTTGGTTTCCCCATCTGTAAAATGGAAGTTGTTGCTTAATCCCCTTTAAAAAATGCTCTGAGACTTTGGGGTAGAAACAAGCCAGCGGTTTCGAAGTTGAGTGAGTTTCTATTTTTCAAACCCGTCACAGTTTTCTCTTAATTCTGTGCTTTGAAATATAGAAAAGTAAGGAAATGTTAAACTTTTTGAGTTTTTTTTTTTGGGGGGGCGGGAGATTGGTTTTTAAAAGCTCTGTAATTTTGGTATGGTGGAAAATGTAAAAATAAATTCTTCCCACAACATTATAGCCTTGCACTGGACCAAATCTTGAAGGAAGCGATACTGGTTAACTGTTGGTTATAATTGTCAGGCTTTGGCATTTCTCTGTTGTGGAAACCGAGTATCAGCAGTAGAGGTGGGTTCTCATCCCAGCCATACTGTGCTTTCTCATCTCAGTTATTCCCAACTGAAAGCAATAAAATGGCTCTCATCCAAAAGGATACGTTTCAAGCTCTTTGAGGAGTAAATACCACCTCATGGTGAGAGGCAGGTCTCCCTGCAGAGGAGCACGCCAGTGCAGGCAGCCAGGCATGCTCCTGCACGTCAGAGTCTGAAGAGGAATCACCTGGCTTTTCCAGATGGACTCTGTCCCCAAAATCAAGCCCAAGGACCGCTCTGGAGAAGTCATCCTGCCCATCTTCACAGCTGCGGGCAGGTCCGTGTGTCATTCCACAGATTGAGGCAGAGGTGCATCACCCCCCGAATCTCCAACGCCCTTTGCAGACCCAGGGCAGACAGGGCTCCAGCCCGCTTCTCCAGCCACTGGAGCAACCCACAGCCCAGAGCAGAAGGGCATCTATTCCCGGGACCATTCCTGTCCTGCCCTGGCAGCAGGTCTGGGCTGGAAGGGGACACCCTGGCGCGTGGCCACAGGAGGTTCTCCAGTTACGCAGGTGGCCCTACGCAGGTAGTTTTGCTTAATGGTATTAAACAGAGGGTGATAATGTTACCTCGGGGATCAAGTGGTGAGCTTTGTACAGCGTGACCTGCGGGAGCCTCTCGTGCCATGGAGAGGCCCAGGATGTCACAGGGACTCGGTGGGGGACAGATTTACTGGGGATGCGCTGGAAAGCGAATGGGTGGACCGCTCGCAATAAACCCCACCTACTCCCAGGTGTGCAGCCCCTCTGTTGCAGCCCAAGAGCTTCATCTTGCAATATTTTAACTATTATTTTGGGGCCACCTGTGAACATGCCAAAGCTGTTCATCCCCCTCCATCTCCTCTTGCCCAGATCCACCATCAGCCCAGGGCCACCTCTGAACACGCTAAAGCCACTCATCCCCCTCCACCTCCTCTTGCCACCACTTTCCGCTGCTGCCGGAAACGAGCTCCATAGTTAAAAACAACCGGTTCAACGGCGGCTGTGTGTCTGCATCTGTGTGTGTCTGGGGGGAACCAAATATCAAATAACAAATCAGTGTGAGGCGGTATCGGGATCAGCTTGCTGACACGTGGGCAGAGGGGAGAAGGACAATGTGCCCAGCAGATGCTGGCTCGGCTCTGGTGACACCAGCGCTTGTCCTGTGCCCTCCCCGAAAGGCTGGCCCCCGCCGGAGTGGGAGCCGCAGCCGCCTGCTGTCCCCTTGCTGGGGCACTGGGGCTCTGGGCTGTTCATGGTCCATCCACCTGCAGAAAGAAGATGCTATAACAGGGAAGTCATAGTCTATATATAAGTAATCCACATATAAAAAAGTATAAATAAAAGTGCTGCTCATCTCTATTGTCAGTCAAGCAAATGGCAATTTCAGCCGCATTAAACCATGAAATAAGCTGCTCCCTTAACTTCTGGGAAGGCAGCACGAATTTTGGGCGGGTTTCTGTCGGAAGGGAGGGCTGATGAACTTTTGATGAACTGGGGCTGGAAGCAGACAGTCGCTCCTCTTGAATCAGCATCGTGTAAGGCTGGCCTCATTAACGAATGTCAGAGAGTGCGCCTGAATCAGAGGTTTCAGGCCTCTGCTTTTTCTCTTTTAATTGCATTTTCCAGAGTTCACAGGCCAGAGTAAGCGGGGGAAATTTGTGATGGGTCAGAAATGGCTGTGGTTTGGAAAGAATTTCAGGCATCCTTCATGTGACCTCCTCCTCCTCCTCCTCGCGCACAATTGTTGCTTTTAAAAGAAGCAGCGATAAATGGGGGACCAAGGGATCTGCCTTGCAGAAATCTTGCCCTCAGCCCTGCCATTTGCCAATCCCTTCTTTGATCCGTGGGCAGGGACCGGTCAGTCTTGGGAGGGCAATGCCGGAGAGCAGGGGACCGGCAGCCAGGCCCCCCTCGTCCCGCTTTCCCACTAGAGCAGAGGGGTCAGAGCCTGCAGCAGCGACGAGACGTCAGACGGTAGCAGCTTCAGAATTATTAAGCCATGGCTCCTGTGCCATCGGCGGGGTTTGGAGTTAATCTGGAGCCGAGTCAAGGCTTGCAAGGCCCCGGGAGTGGATGGGACTCGCTCCCTTAGCAGCCTGCTTGAAGACGAGGGGGGGAAACCCCCTGCGCTCCATCGCTGACTCAGCTGGCCTAGTTAATCTTAAATAAGCCAATTAAGGCTGCACGTTAGGAATGCCTCTCAGCTGAAGGCTGCAAGATTTAGCTAGTAGTGCCTCAAATCCTACCAGAGCGTTCTTTACCTAGAGGGTCGGTTGTGCCCCCTCGGCTCTTCCTATGCTGTGGGCAGGACATCATTTAATTGAATCAAACCCACCAGGGAGCAAGTGGCAGCCCCAAGTTGCCTAAGAGCCAGCGGGTCCAGAGCCCGGCAGTGAGGGGAGCAGCTCCGGTCTGTCAGCCACTAGGTAAGTTTGATATAGCTCCTGTGCCTCAGTTTCCCCACCTGCACAACCAGTGATGCTCCTGAAAGGCACAGGACATCCCAGGGTGTCCTTTGATGAACACGCGGTAATTGTAGCACCAGGTTAAATCAAGTGTGTGTTTTCTTGGGGGGAACATGTGACATATTATCACCATGCATGGGGGGCCAAAGAGCTGGGATTTTGAGCATCCTCCTGACAGTCTCATGGCAATCTCTCTGTGAAGTAGTTTTAGGGCGCCTGATGAAAAGGTGAAGCAAGGCATCCTCAGCTCTGGCCCTGGGATTCCTGACACGAGCCGTGGTAGGAAGTTTGACCCAGCATGAACAGGCAACTATTATCCCTGCAAAATGCCAAAACAAATTGCTTCCTTGGGTCCGAGACCCGAACCCAGGGCTGGCTGCAGCTCACCTCTACCTGCAGTTCCCAGGCTGCAAAAACCTCCTCTAATTAGCTCTGAGAGGCAAGTTGATGTGTAGAGGCCTGGATCCCTGCTTAGACATTGTGCTGCAAAATAGGAGGGTGTTTGCAAGAGAGGGAGGGATGGGGATTTTTTTCCCTCTCTCTTTTTTTTTTTTTTTATTATTTTAATTGTAAGAAGAAAAGCTCCCTTCAAAGAATACCTCCTTGTGAATTTATAGTCCTCCAACCCAGTATTTTATGATCTGAACAAGAAGCTCATAAAAACAAATGTTTGGAGAGGAGGAGGTAAAAAAAAAAAGTATAAAAGAGGCACTGGCAAGTCTCAACTGAAAACATGGAGCAAGGTTTCCTAAGGCGAGTGTTCCCATAGATGGAGCTGGGCTGGCTCAGGAAGGGAGGATGCTTTGATGGCGTACCTTGTACTGGGGCTCTTCTCTGCGCTGGTGGGTCAGGAGGCTTGGCAGTGAGGTGCTCTCAGCACAGGGCCATCCTGCAAAGGCAGTGGGGGGAGACGATGGGCTTTGCTTCACCTGCTGGCAAAATCCTGGTCCCAGAAGGGGTCCCAGGGGCTCTGTGAGGGGATCTCCTGGGTAGGAGAGGGAGCAACTCGCTTGGAGGAGGTGTGGGTCTGAGGACTGTGAGCGTTTGCATTGTGGCAGGGAAGGGAGGTGTGTGTGAAAAGCTCAGTGCTCAGCATTTCTGCAGGGATTCAGGAAAACGGATTTGGTTTCTGAACCCTTTCCAGCTCCAGATGGTCAAAGGGAGCATGGTGCCCAGCAGAAGGTCCTCTTCTGGATGGGGACAGGCTCTCTGCTACCAGGGCAGAGGTGTCGCTCCTTAAAGACACTGAAGGCTAGAAATGGCGGGGTAGTACTCACTAAAAAGCATGGAAATACTTAAAACCTGGTATCTGGTCTTCCTCCTGCAGTCTCAATTTCCATTTGAGGGAGGGGGGAATTATTTTTTTAAAATTAAAATTTTTCTTTTTCCTTTTGCCCTCATCCTCCCCAAAGACTGCACTGTATTTAAGGAGGGGTTTTCTCACGTTCTGGTTCAGCAGCCTCCGAGCACCTTCCCCTTCTGTGCTGCTGGAAAGGAGCAGGCTTCGCTCTGCAAAAGACCTCTTGGCAGGTCTGGTGTCCTGAGCATGCCCTGGCCACACAGCCCGGCTGCCGATGCTCTAGGGAAATGTAGCACCAAAGGTGCAGTTTTCTACCATCTGGATAAAATCAGGGCTCCTTTTGGGCAAGTTAAAGCCAGTGAGGGACATGGTCGAATCCTCTTCTCTTTAGCCCAGCGTTGCTGATTTTCCTGTGTTTATTCCGCCACGTTTCTGTGTTGGATTAGAGTCCCATCGGTGTTCCCATGAAAGCAGATAAGCTGCAACCAAACCACCTCCTGGGTTCGCGTGCGCCGTTTGGGGTTCTTCCTCCCTTTACAGCTTCTGGGCTATTCCTACCTTTTTAGTGTCCTTTTCAAATCACAAACCTCTGTACCCAGTGCGATCGGTACATGCTGGATAAAAGCAAGCCCTGCTGTCCATCCTCATCCCCCTCACCAAGACATTAGGGGCTCATTCACCCGTTTGCTAGAGGGTTGTACTGGGAGCTTGGAGTTGCTTATCTGCTCTGACTGGCTAAAGGGAATTCTCATGTGTGCCTAGGACCTCCGAGAACTCGATTCCCACTTGGGGGGTGTGGACAGCTGTCCCCCCCGGAGCCAGCAGTGGGGAGAGGTGGCCTCTAAGCCACGGCAGCAGTGCTCTCCAGAGCTGCTCTTCTAAGGCCATGCAAGGATGTTGTCCCTAAAGGGGTATTAAGGACCTGCTCCTGAAACAACAACAATATGTCTTGCTTTTCCTTTTTTCTTTTTTTCTTTTAAACTCATAATCAGTTTAAAGATGTGTAAGAGCAGCTCTTTCACAATTTGAGCTTTAGAAATGGGGAAAGCGTAATACTTCCCCTACACTTGCTGAAATTCGCTGAGTTTTTCCAAAACAAGAAATTTACCTCCTGGCCAAGATCCAGAATGGAAAATTTAAGAAGCGTAAATATTTCTGAGCAAGTGTGGGGGCTTGGTTTTGGTTTTGTGTGGGTTTTTTTGTTTGTTTGTTTGTTTGGGTTTTTTAAGTTGCAGAGGGTGGCTGCCCTTTCCCCCTGACTCCTTGTGGTGCTGCCATGGGATGTACCCCTTTGAGGAGGCACGAGCTGACGTGATTATTCTCCGTTTTCCCCACTCCCAGCTCTGGGGCTGTGACAGAAACCCCAGGGGAGGATAGCCTGTGTCATACTGGCTGTGCGCACGCTGGGATAGGTGAGCTTGGGAGCAGCGGGGAGGCCAAGCAGGACTATGGCAGATACCATCTGTGCATTTCCATGCATGTATGCGGACGTGCACGCATACAGAGCCACGCGGATGAGTGCTTGTCCCTGCACTGCACCAATATGCATACAGGGAGAAAGAAACATGCTTTTATAGGCTTTAACTGCTCTCTTATCCACATATGTCCTCAGAAATATTAATTGTTGAGTGTAAGCTGTTGGGAAATGACTGCGTGAGTCCATCCATTTGCTGGTAGACTCATTTCCCCCGCATCCTTCCACCCCTGCATTTTAGACAGGAAAGGGATTTATTAAAAGACAGCACTGTGGAAAAAAACTTCCTTAGAGAAACACGCTAGATAATCTGGGAAAGGCTTGAGTAATGGAGCTTTTTGTGGGCTAATAGAATAAAACTGCTCCACAAAAGTATTATTGTTGGGAACATGAGCTGAAAAGGGAATGATTCATGTGAAATATGGGATGTGCCTGTATTTCATATGAATCAGTGCTATGCAAAGTGGAAGAAGGTTAGGGCAAGATGAGCACCTGAGACCTGCCCCTAAGCATGGAAAAGATAAACCACCTTTATTAAAGACCTCAGCAGGAGGTAGTAAGGAGGGTGAGATAGACTTGAGAAAACCACAGGATGGAGAGTCCCCAGGGCTAACGAGAAAGCCATATTAGAAGCCTGGATGATTGCTGATAGAGCTATGATTAAGGATGCGCAGGCAGAATTTCCCGTGATTTTCCATGCAAGCCGAAACAAATCTCTTCACCTCTCTGCACCTACACTACCTCATTTAGGAACATGAGAAAAGAAACTGCTGCTGAAAAGGAGCTTTGTGGGCTAAACCTGAAGTTCACTGGGAGCTACTGCTTCAGAGGAGACTTAGTGGAAGAGATTAGGAAGGAGAGAATCTGTGATCTAGTAATCTTTTTTTTTTATTTTCTTTAAGGAGAAATGATTCCCATCCACTCTACTTAATGTTTCACAGGTAGCACAACTTGTACTCCTGACTCACTAAGGGCTCTTGAAACCCACCCCTAATTTCTTCCCTGATGTTGCTACTGGCTGAGGTGATGGAGGAGAAGTAGGAGGTTTGGCTTTTGTGACCTCTTTGCTTTCTTTCTGCCTTGCTGGAGACCTCATGGTAGTGCTGAGGTTATCCAGTGTGGCAGGCAAGCTGTGGGCCCCAGGGGACTGACAGGGCCAAAAAAATGCTGTGTTTCCTCTTGCCGTACCTTTGAACATGTGTCTGTATATCGTGGCTGAGCTGTTCCTGTCTCTGACAGTCCCCTGAGGTACTGTATTGCTGTATTCGGACTGGGACTTTCTGTCACACACTATATTTAGGCTGTGGATTTGCATTGTTAACTTGTGGGTCTTAATGAGCAGGCGGTTTGCTCGTCGCACCAAGCACTTGCCTCTCATGGGTTGTGTCCCTGCATTGTGTGGTCAAGGGTGCTGCAATAGGGGAGAGCAAATAAACACCTGGGTAAAAACCTGTTTGACCTCTAAAGAGAAGAGAGGCACCCTTTGTTTTTAACAAAAGAAAGAGAAAGGGAAAAAGAAAAGAAAAAGAAAAAAACCTAACCTTCTGTATCACAGGTAGGACATCCACATATCCAAGCCCTTTGGCAGGTTGTGTGTAACTTATAAGGCTAGAACCCACTTGGGGGTCCCTGTGGCATTTTGCTTCTTGGCGGTAGCATAAATATGATGCCACCAGGCAGGGCTGGGGCTGTCGGGTGCCTGGGGAGATCCCTGACTGCCAGGATTACCCCTTTCCTGCACACTCATGGCTTGGAGTGCTTTGCAGGGTCTCTTGCTAAAACAAAATGGTCTGGGTGACAAAATGGAAAAACTGGTCACCAATGATTCACAGATAAATCCTAAAAATATATGGCTATTGTTCCTTTCCTTATGACCCAGCTGGGATGAGTTGTTTTATAGAGGAAGCGGGAAGATAAACAAACAATTCCAGCATGCAATGGTGAAGGCTGCAGTCCAATTTTTTTCAGCTGCTTGAATTCAACTCCTGGATCCTCCTTTGCCATCGGGCTCCCCCTCTCCAGCTCCCTTGCTGAGCAGGAGGGCTGGGAAAGCTGTCTGAGGACACCCCCCTTGAATGCAGGGCTGGGATACTACTTGTAGGGACACGCTGGGGCGCTTGGGCCACGATGCTTCTCCTCTCCAGGTCACTGATGCTGCCGTGGGTCACCAGGGCTGGGGAAATGGTGCACTGTGATGCTGCCTTGCCATGTGGCATGGCTCTGGGAGCGGGAAGCTGCCACGGATGGGAAGTCCCACTGGTGGCTGTCACTGATCTGGATGTGGTCCCGCCACAGCACCTGGCAAGTCCACCAATGCTGCTGGCAATGCCTGATGAGAGGTACATGTGAAATGATCTCGCTGACCCCAGCCTGGCTCTATGGCTCCCATTTTCTGTGCTAATGGGGATATTCCTGCCTGGCCCAAGCTGAGCCCCCCCTTTCTTCCCACCTCCCAGCCTGGCTGTCACCCTCCTTAGCGCTTTAACTCTGTGACCTCTAGCTTGGCCTTTCTGAGCACAAGGAGGATGCACAGCATTCATTAAGCTAAAAAAAAATCCAAACTAAAGTATATTTCAGGTGGCATGAACTTGTGGGCATCAGGATACAAACCACTGCTTGGGAGGAAGCTTCTTTTAGCAGCAGGTTGATCTGTAAAGGCTCATTTCAGGTTTGGTGGTGGGTTTTTTTGGTACCATCTTTGACCTACTGGCTCTGTTCAGAGGACACTGGTCCCTTGTGTAATTGCACACGCCTGCATTTCTACACATTTCCTAAATCACAGTCAGTGATTTAGCTCAGAGCCTCACATGGCCTTGATTTGCCCCTCTGACATTATACAAAATAAGAAAAATATGGAGTGAGGCAGCTCACTGCTTCTCAGTAATCAGCTCTGCAGCTGGTGGAAATCAACTCAGCTCCTTGGGTTTCTGTGGAGTTACGTCCTTACGCACCAGAAATGGTGCGACACCTCACACGTGAGGTGTTTCTCTAAAACCTGTCTCGGTGTCAGACCTTGCTCCAGGACCCAGCCAGCAATATTTAATTTTGCAGGCACTGTGCTCAGCCGCTGCTTTGCTTTTCTTGCAAGTTGGCTGTCCTTAGCAGAGCAGGAACGGGACAAGCAGGGAACAGCACATCTGTCTCGGGGCCGCCCCAGTGCCACTTCATTGTATTTTGGCTGGGTGGTGGGTGGGAGGTACTGGAGGGAATTAGGCTGCCTCAGCATCTCCAGTCTCAGTGTATTCTCTCTGACAGTTGCTTGCCAGCCGGGGAGATTAAAGCCAGTGTGATTGTTTTTTTTCGGGGTGATGGGGAGAGAAGCCTGTGCAATAACCTCAGACCCAAGCACCCCCTCAGCTCTGAGCACATCTGTGATCCGAGTCTGGCACAGGAGTTTGGTCAGTGGTTTCCTGACAGGTTGTACCACACTGGGTTTGCCAGCACAGAGCCCAGCTCTGCTGCTGAAGAAGCTGCTCTTGGGCTTGGTTTAAACCGGTGAATTTAGGATGCAGGCTGCCTGGGGGTGTGCCTGTGCACCCTGTTGTGTTTGGACAGGAGCACCCAGGCTTTGGCAGATTTGCCCTTAGCCCTCAATAAAACTAAAGAACACCAAAGCGTATTCTTTCAAAGTATAGGTGTTTGTGAGTCCATAATGTTGTTTTCATTACGTCACGTGAAAAAGAACCTGCTGTTCTGAATTATTTTTAATAGCAAGGTTTACCGCTTCAGTATGTTGGCAGTCTACATACCAGGTCGGGCTGAGCTGCTGGGCAGGTGTCTGACCCCTCCAGCACAGTCTAAGCCTTCATCACGCAGCGCTCCTGCTGATTTGATAATCTCTAACGCATTTCAGCTCTTCCTAAAGACCGACACGTGACACCTTTCTCATGGCATCTGGAGTGCTATCACCTTCCCCGCAGCTTCGGACACCTGTAGGGGTTTGTGCTGTCACCTGATCACTGGCTAGATCAGCGTGATCTACCGGGTATGCTGCTAACGTCAGGCTAGTGCAGGGAGGGAAAACGGGGGGGGGGCTGGGAACGTCCCTCATGGTCCCTGTGTGAGAACCTCAATCAGCCCTCAGGACATCCTGCCCTGGTCCACCTCTGCCAGGGCTGCGAGTGCAAGGTGGGCTTGGGGAGCAGGTCATGGGATAGGGGAAGGTAGGGGAGAAGCTATCATCCTGACATGGTGCCTGCGTGTCTCAGGCAGTGTGGGCACCTCAGGGAAGGAGGCTGATGGGTCCGTGTCCCTCCAGCTGGCAGGGAACAAAAGCCCCTTTCCATCAAGCTCCATTAGGGTGGATTTGAGATGAGAGCAAGACAGAGTTCTTCACCAAAAGGCGCGGCAAGTGGTGGTCCTTGCTCAGTGTTTGATCCCAGCCTTTCTCCTGTCTCTGGCTCCCTGCTCCTTTCACCGAGCACCTGGAAACGGCTGACTAATGAAGATATGCAGATGTTCATCAACTTCTGCATTATGCAGCACGTGGCTAAAAATAGCCAAGGTTGCAGGTCCAGGCCCTGCTCTGCTGGGAGAGATTTGTCCCCCAGTGTCATGGCAACAGATCTTAAAATGTGAGTGGCACGACGGTGGCAGCGTGGCGATGCTCCACCGGCATGCGGGATGACCTTGGAGAAGTGGGAAGCAGCAAGGCGGACCATAGTTCCCACCGGCCGCTTGCCGGAGTCCCTCCCGCCACCCCCTTCCCCAGCCTGCAGCCATCAGGTCCCGGCCGGCAGAAAAGAAAAGGCTTGTAAAGAAGGGCGGACTAAAATACGGGAAACAAGCATTGTTGCATTTGCATTTAGGTGACACAGATAATGATAATCTGGGAATTACCAGTACAGACGATATAGGAAAAACTACAGCAGGGAGTGATCTGTATTTCTCGTTTGTAGCTGTACCATCTGAAGTGCCTGTGCTTCTCTTTTTCAGAAGTTTTTTCTGTTCTGCTCATTTTTAGGTTAGCAATATGCTGCCTGTTAGTTGTGGTGCTCCAAGTTCTTGTTGGACGACTCTGGTCCATTCAAGTAGGCTGAGGTTTCTCGAGGAGACAGAGCTCACCAAAAGTGTTATAAATGCTGTTCCAACCAAAAAGAGCAAAGGTCCATCTTCAGCTCCTTGGCGATAGTGGTCTTAGCATTTGCAGCTCTGCTGTTTGCACGTTGTCACATGGTCTCTGCGGACTGACAGGTAAAACTTCACTGTTTAAAGGGAGGGAAAAGGAGACAGGAACTGAGCTAAGATAAATAATTCAGGCACTTTTGTAAATGTTTTTTCTGCAAAGGGTCTAGGTGTAGGAGGTTAATATTGTTCTTCACTCCAAGTAACCTTAAAAAATCAACTTTTGCTTGCAAAGACTTGTTGGATACATCTTTGTTTCCCACTCTGTTTTCACCTGAGGAACATGTGTGACATGACCAACCTCAGTTTTCTGAGGACGCTTGAGATTTTTTCAGGAGCTTGAGATTTTTCATAATCTCAGCTCTGAATATGTTAGATGGCCTGCTTTGAAGTGGGCCCAGCATCAGACCATCTCAGGCACCTCTGAAAACTCATCGTGGGTACCCAAAACCAGATAACTCAAATCACCAGCTCTGCAAAAGCGCCTTCACCCTGGCTTCAGGGTGACTTACGCATAAGGGTTTTTACTGAGAAGGCCACGAGTACTCGATGTGTTCATTTGAGTAGGGGAAGTGGTGTAGGAAAATTGAAATGGAAAGGGGTACAGGCCCAAATGTTTGGGTGCGGGAGAGGAACTGAAGCATAGCCACGTTTTGCAGAAGTCTCTCTCTCCACTCATGCTTGCGCTCAGCACTGTGACTCCTCCTGCACAGAAAAGTGCTCTCCTCTGTGGACCTGGGTCCAAGTCGTAGGTTGAAAACTGTGACTTTTGAGGCTGGTGAGCTTGGTTTGGTTGACTGAAAAGACAGACACCATTCAGGAAAAATATAATCCAGATTTGGCGTTAAATTCTATGTGCAAATTCTCAGATTTCTTCAGTTTGGGTATGCTGAATTTTCTTTTAGGCAGCCCCGTTTCTCAGTAAGGCTGAAGAAAAGTCCCCACTTTATTCTGTCAACTTCTTTTACAGGAAAGTAAAACAAATGTGCTGCAGAGAGACAGCCTTGTCTCCGAGGGAGTGACCTTGCTTTCTCAGAGTGCACTCTTGGGCAGGTGTCCCACTTCCCTGTTCGGGACTGTGCAGGAAGGATGGAAGGGGAAATGTAATAAAAGCGATCAGATCAAACACAGTCATGAAGCACAGTCACCAGCATTACTTCTGGGACTGGGCATCCCCAAACTCCTATTCTGATGCCAGAGCAGATTTAACAAGGTGTGTTAAATGATGAGCTGCTTGAAATGAAAAGCCCCTGTCTCTGGTGTAATAAGCACTGCAAGAAAAAACATGCTGCAAGGATCAGACACGTGCAGGATTCAGATGGGTCTCCAGCAGCCCTATCTCTTCAGCTGCTGTGTGAGAGTGTTTCTGCATATGGCCCTTGAAAATCGCTCATGGAGGTGCAGTTCCTCTCGGCTCGAGTAGGTCATACTTGTTTTGTCCTGGGAAATGCTGACATCCCTCAGCCCATGACCAGAGGCAGCAGCTTGGTCCAGCTTTGCATCTTTGCCTGCTTATTTGGGTGACCAGAGCATGGCTCAGAGCTGGTCTTACCCTGGAGCAGCAGCACAGCACCTCCCTGCACTTTTTCACTCGTGTTTTCCACTGCTGGATGGCCTCTAACAAAGCAGAGCTCAATCCCCACAAAATCCAGATTTTTCCCTGTGATACCAGCCTCTTCCCTTTGATAACAGGGGCCTGTTGAGATAGGAACCGGGTGTGAAATCGTGCCCAGGGCCCCGGGCAGGGCAGGCGAGGAGCTGTGTTGCCCTAACAGGCACCCACGGGAAGGGTGACGGAGCAGGCGGAACGCCTGCGGAAGTCTCCAGGCACCAACAGCCCACCCCGCCTTCGCAGGGATCATCCATCACAGCAGCTGCGAAGTGCAACTATTAACTGGGCATGGCTTTGGCTGCTCATTAAGCTGCTCATCGAGCTAGCGGTGGCTGCAAGTTGGGTCATGGCCTTCCGATGCTCCCTCCGCAGAGGTTCTGCGACCACCCAGGTTTCATCCGTGGGTGTTCCTCAACCAAGGCAGAGGACCCTGAGGAAGACCTACATGCTCTCCTCCTTGCCCCAAGCTGGCCCTGCACAGATACCCTCCCCTGTTGGAGAGCCACGGGGCTCCAGCTCCAAGGCCAGCGATGGGGTGGGCCCTGCAGGAGGTGCTGCTCTAAAACCACCATTCTTTGCAAAGCATCACTGTAGACTTTCCTCCACCGCTCCAAAAATACAAGGCTACTGCTAGGGTAAAAATGTCCCCCATCCATTTCCCAGGAGTAGGCACTATTTCCAGCTGGATTTTGAGCTGTGGCTGCCCCGCAGAGGGAGCACGCAGAGCCCCAGCACCAGGGACTGCTCGGTGCCATGCCTGGTGCTGGCAGAAGCAAGGCGGCTGCAGCGGCTATTAGAAGCTATCATCAGTCTTCAGCCAGGGTGGCTGCAAGACAAGGAAGTGATTAGGAAATGGGAACATTAGTGATAAGTCATCTATCAAATGGACTTATTAACCTAAATGTGTCAGAGAAGTTTCCACTGAAAGGAGAAAATTTTTTTGTTTGTTTGTTTGGGCTGATTTAAAAATGGAGAAAGACACTAATCTGGAATTTATTTTTTTTTATGTAAACAACATTGCTTATCAAAGCTTCAGATACCACATGCTTATTTCTTCAGCTGCCTCCAGCTTGAAAACAGCTAGCAGTAAAGAAGGGCAAATTGAGACTGCAGGGAGAAGAGGGTGAAGAGAGTCTAACTTTTCACAGATACTCTTGTTCCAGGGACCATTAGGTGTTTTCTAAGGGATTAACACTGCTGCACCACTCTCCTCCTGCCTCTTGCTTTCTCTGCCTACATGGTCTCTTGCAGGCAGATGCATTTGCACTGCCTGTGCCCTGAGCTGGGAGGACGTGAGCCAGCTCAGCCTGAAAGCCACGTAGCCGCGGTTAGCTTGGTTCCCATCCAGCTGGCTTGGCGTACCGAAAGAGCATGCATGTGTCTGCTGGCAAGGACTGCAGATAAAGCTGTGTTGCCTTTTGGTGGCAGAGAGATATGATATGGGACCTATAGTTCTGCTAGGAAAACGCATCCAGCTCTGGGAGTAGCTCCGATGATAGACAAGCACTGGTTAATCTTGCAGTCTTTCTAAGGTAAGATGTTGCTGCCCACCCTGCTTGAGATGGCCACATCTACAGCAGATGACGTTGCTGAGTGCAGTCTGTGCGTACGATGCTGTTGCAGCAGTGACTCAGTACACTGACGTTAGCTTAAAGCAGGAGGAGGTTGCCTGTATGAGGAGGACATGATGGAGAGCAGTGGCTGACGGGGTGGTACCAGGTCTGTGCACACATATGTTTTTTCCAGCTGTACCTCTGCTTGCTGAAGAAATTACTGCACCTGATTGCCCATCACCAACCTCCCCTAAATATTTGCTTTACATCTGCTCAAGGTGTGGCTATCTGCAAAGGGTCCCAAGCAATTCGAACCACATTCGCGTAAATAGCAAAGTTCTTGGGTTTTTTGCAAGCAGGGTGTCTTTTGAGAGAAGGGGCTTAGGCAGCGTTCCTATGAGTAGCTCAGTGAGCAGATCTGAGATGGTGATAACCTCCAGCAAGGTTGTGAAGAGCAGCCAGAGCTAGACTAGCTGCTCTTTGACTGTGTGTACGCAGCCCACAACTTGGACCATCATCTCAGCGCTGCAGTACAGATGGCACGTCTGGCCCCAGGACCTCAATGAAAGAGTTTGGAGAGCAGTAGGTGACGTTTTCCTCCTGTGCCCATACTTGGTGGCTGCACCTCACCATGGCCTGAGGAGTGTGGGTTGTCCTCGTGTTCCCAGGTAAAAGTGCCTGTGTGATCCCTTATAAATGGGCTGTTAGCCCATTTATCAAGGCCAATTAGTCTCTTCCCTAAAAAAAATGATAGGACCTTTAAAACAACAATACAAAATGAGCAGAAGAGACAGCAGTAAGCCACCTGCCTCCAGGAAGAATGACCAGAAGAGGCTGTTAATAGGAGTAGTGTGCTTTTCATGCACGCAGTGTCTGCTGTACAAAACCAAACAAAATGACAGTTCTGCGTTTGATTTTATTTCTTCTCACTTTAAAACATCCTGGGTGAGAGTCTTTATATTGAGGTGCCTCAGTGCATGTGGTATTGAAGAAAAACAGTGAGTTTTGAGGTCTAGCGTGCCACGTCAGTAATTTCTCACAGCCAAAACCTGTTAAATTAAGATCTGCATCTGGATGTAATGTTCTCAAATTAAATTTTGCTTGTAATCTAGGACTTTAGTTTGGCCATTTTAGAGAGGTTTTTAAGATGGCCCGTCTTGGGAGAGGAGATCTTCTCCTAAACTTCAGGGATATTCATACCTGGGGTTTTGATTTCAACCCAGTCCTTGTTTCAGATCTCTCTGCACAGGACAAGTGCCTAATTTTTTGTCTCTTAAGAGAAGAAAAAGCAGAAGTTTCCACACTTCCCCTCCATCAATCTTTATTCTGTGTAACACACTTAACTGAAGTCAGCTTTCTGCTTTCAGTGGCAACCAGGACCTGCTGCCTTCCTCTCAGGAGCAGGTGGCTGGTGGTCCCCGTCCGTCATGCAGGATGCCTTTGCATGGCCACTGCTCTTGCTCCTGCAGCAGCTGTGTGGCCCACAAGATACATGTGGGAGAGGAGTTGTGTTCCTTCTGTGGAGGTCAGGACTGTGCAGAGGTGGCCACTGCCAAGGCGTGAGGCTATCAGGGCTGAACACTTGCTTCAGATTCACAAGGCTGTGAGAAACTGAGCAGTGCTGGATCGTTCCAGCCCAGTGCAACAATTTACTATGAAACCAAGAATGAGAATGAACCACAAAGTTGGAACGGCTGGAGCCAATTCTTGTTGTATCCCTTGCAAATGCATTCCTTCCCCAAGCAGCAAAAAATAACCCAGCTCCTCCACTCCCACAAAATCCAATCATTTTTTATAAGCAAATACCAAAAGCAAATCAAAATATTTTGGAGGTCCTGAAATGTTGATTCACCTCACGTTCCAGCCATAAAGGAAATAAAGGGCTAGAGATCAAAACTGTTTTCATGGTCTTGTCTAAAATGGGAAAAGAAATCATGGCAACTCAAACGTGTTTAGATAAGCGTTGCCTCTAGTTTTGAGTTTATGCCTGGCTAACATGTTACTTTACGGGTGTTAATTTCTGTCAGCACTAGAGGCATGGTTGCTGTTGGTCTTCTGCTGGCTAAGGCCTTTTTGTCCAACCTCAACAAGACTAAGAGAGACCTAACCTAGGTCTGATGGACCAAGGAACCCTCTCAGGTTTTTCAGAGCTGAGGTCTGCAAGGTGTTGCTGTGGATTTGGGTGCTTGTTGGAGCTGGGTTTGACATTTGAACTCTCTCATTGGCTGTATTTGTTCTTGAAGGCAGCCACCCCTCAGGGTTTCTGCAGACCACAGGGGTGTGTAGTGGCTGGTGTCAATACTGCTGGAGGCTGAGACCCTCTGGAGCAGCCTGGCTGCACCCACGCTGCATAGCTCTTGGCTTAGCTCTTTCCTGGGCCACAAGTTATGGCCTTGACACATCGTTATTATTTTTCTGTGGGTTTCTTTTTTTTTTTCTTTTTTTTTTCTTTTTTTTTTCTTTTCCCCATAAGCTTGAAGAAATTCATGTCTGGGTGTTGTAACCAGACAGGCTGGTGCTTTCATAACAGGATGCTAATGGTATCTGTTGCATGCTCTGGGTTATTGCGTGTGAATATTCAGAAGAGTTTAGTGTGGAGGTTCCCAGAGGAGCCCTGAAGGGCCATCCCAGGAGATGGGACAAAAACTGGGGCCTTCCCCATCTGCATTGCCTACCCCATAGGAAATATGGGGTAACAGTCCTATCAGCTGTGTTCGTTTTTCCTTCTGGAAAGAAGTACTTTGAGCAAATTACAAACAGGTTGTCCAGAGAGGTGGTAGATGCCCCATCCCTCGAAACATTCAAGGTGGGGTTGGACGGGGCTCTGAGAAACCTAATGGAGTTGAAATTGTCCCTGCTCACCACAGGGGGCTTGCCCTTTAAAGGTCCCTTCCAACTCAAACTATTCTATGATTCTATGAACATGTAGTATGGATGATCACAGACTTCGGGCCTGGGAGAGAAGTAGGAAACTAAGCTATCTGTCAGTGTAGACACACTTATTTACATTTTAAGCCAGAATTGTATTGGTGGGTTTCCAAAAAAAGTGGGGGAAATTGGATTAGTCTTCTGGATTCAGTGGCTGCACTGGAAGAATTCAGCAAGAGGAAAGGAGGAGGAAGTGACTTATTCCTCCTGAAAAGGTAGTGCGGTGAAATACAGTGTGAAGTTCAGCAGTGGTAAATATAGCTAAATCAATTGAGTTTAGTTCATATCCTGAGAGCCATAAATGTACACAGGTGAAATTTTATGAGCTTTTAAAAAGAACTTTATGAGCTTAGAGGGAGAAGCAGTATAATTTGAAACTAGCAATGGAAAAATAATGTAATATGGATTGTGGAATACCTACAAAAACCTGCTAACTTAACCTACAGAAGGACCATAAAGCATAAACAAGGAGAAGAGACCTAGGGATCTCTTTTATTCTTCTCCAGAACCTTGATCCAATCCTCTTTCAAAGCTGTAGTACCCACTGAAATGACTCTCTGGGCAGTCCGGGAGTCTAAAGGACTTATGTGCCAGTGTCTCAAAGGAAAAAAGTGAAAAAGAGGGAAACATGCAAGTCTTTGGTAGGCGCTGCTAGTTCTCCATCACTGTTCCCTCTGGTTTTCCTCCTGGGGACCAGAGGTTGGCCCTCTGCACACTTGATAAGAAGCAATGTTCTAAGACATTTAAAGATGCCCGGTCCTGTCTACTTAGTGTAAGAAGGGTAGCCTGTGGCCTGGTGCGAGACACTTGAATACCAAAATATGCTGTCTCCAGAAGCTCTTCTTTTATGAGCAAATTAAGTGCCTTTAAGAGCAGCAGACTGATAGCAGCAGAGGAAGGCTCAGAGTTGTGCAGACTCCCTCATGTAACTCTGGCATTTAAGAGACCGGGAGAGATGTTCCCCCGAGCACTGACCCTTCCTGGGTTCCTGCTGAGCACTGCTAATGCCTGGAGCTGTCAGTGATATCTCCTGCTCTACGCTGTGTTTCAGCAGAGGTTATCTGTTCCTCTGGATCACAAGTCTGTCTCAGGAAGATTTTGGGGAGGGGAGCTCACTTGTGGCTTAGCCCAGTGACAGTCTGGTCAGCTGTGCCATCAGCTTCTGTTCAGCCAGAGGCCATGGTGAGATAGGGCTGAGAGCTATCCCTGCTAATTGCCAAGCTGACTGATCAGTTTTAAGCAGTAGCATTTCCACAAGTTCAAATAACCCAACGTTATGGGTGAGTGGGATGCTATGTGAGTGGGTTGCTTTGATTTGGTGAAGTCCTGCTTGGTCCTGACAGCACTTCCTTAGACCTCTTACTCTTTTGAGTGTGGTAAGACAGGCTGTGCCCTAGAGAGCTGCACATCAAAGGAGAAGTCTTTGTGACTAACCAAGCCAGTCTGGTTCAAAATCAGACGTTTAGGAGTGAATTTTCAGCAGACAGCTAGATCTAGAGCAGTAATCAGGGCAAGAGCCTATTGTTGACCTCTTCTCACAGGCAAGAATTTATACTAGAACTGGAGTAGTCTTCCAGCACTGCATTTGAGACACTGTCTTCTGAAGCAAAGGCTTTATTTGAAATAAAACATTTCCCCCATGTCACTAATCAGATCTGGCTTTGATAGAAAAGTCATCAACAGAATCCTCGTATGGTGCTAATATCTAAACTTTGCCTTCCTTTGTTGTGTTTTGAGATATATGCATATTTAAAGCTCCTCTTGTTAATGCATCAAGTATGTGTAAGCAATTAATAGAAGACTGTGTTTGATTACAGCTTACAAGAAAGTCTCCAGAGAAGTTAGTGGTTGTTACTCAGTGAGCAGCCCTTTCAGCCATGAATGGTGACCTTGGCAGAAGGTCCTGGAGACCATGGAATTAATTGAGAAAGTTTTAATAAAGGCTGGTGCATGGAAAAAAAAAATCCATATGACTAGTGCATTGTTTGCTGGTGACGATACATTTGGCAGATACCTATCCCGTTACAAATTCAGATACTGTGTTCATTGCTGAGCTGTGCTTTCAGGATAGATTTGATGACACGCTAGAGAAAGGCAGCTTTGGAAAATGTTCTTTGATATATTCTGAAAGATGTTTTGCAGTTTGACAAAAGTGTAGAATCACTTAATGGGAGTCTGTTGTATTTAGCCAGATGCTTTCTTGAAATAGTATTTTTCCATGGCATCATAGTTACAGAAGTGGTTGTGAGCACATTCACTAATTTATGTGGCCTGAATGAGTTTTCTTAATGAAAAAAATAGCCTTACGCATTGATTCCATTTGCTGTTGTTCCTTCAGTCATAGTTTGCTGTTCGTGAATGCTCTGATAACACACCACGTCTTTGAATTCTTTGAGCCCAAAGAAGGGGGCAAAGGAGAGATGTTAGTGTGGTTGTAACTTTCTGCACAGGCATGGCTAAGCTCCGGGAAGGGCTTGGAGCTCCTTAGATAACACTATGGAAGTACAAGGGGCTTGCACAAATCATGTACGTCCACAGTGATTGCATCATGTACCAGCAAGTGAAGTCATATGTATTATCAGGTGCTAATTTTCCCCAAAGTGACAGTATACTTACTGAAAATAAAGATCAAAAGGAGCCTTCATGCCATAAGTTCTCTTCCTCTGTATCAGAGTACATTGAAGGGACTGCAGTATTACCTCTCCTTGTGAAGCCATAATTAAGCAGTTACATCAATATCTGTTCAGAGATCCTGGCCTCTGTAATTATAGGTCTGTGTCTTCTTGAAACATGTGGACTGCAGGGAACCCTGAGCAGTCTTAGAGAACTTGAGGTTTTAATCAAGCCCATTGAAGTCTTTGGGATTCTTTGTACTGACTTGGATGGGTTTTAGATTAAACTCCTGAAATCCAGCAAGTTTAGGTGAATAGGCATGAGTAACAAGTTGTTTCTCAAAAGCTGGTTCTGTCATCAACAGAAAAAAACGCACTGCAGATGCTCAAGATGCACAATTCAAGCAAGCTTTTTTTTCTTTTGAACAGAGAAGACCTTTTTCTCAAAAAATACTGAAACTTTGAGGCTTATATCAACTTCAAGCAAAGCTGTCCCCACTTCCCCATCTCTCTTCTGACTGAAAACTACTTTTTTTCTTACTATTTAAGGTAAAAGTAAATATACTGTAAGCACAGTGCAGAAAGATTTACTCCAAAGGGGACAGAAACGTGAAAATGCAGGCTAGACTGGAAGCCAGCAAGCAAGCAGCCTGCTCCTATAGTGTGGGTTCAAAGTTATCCTCTGGTTGGGCTTTTACGCTGATTTTTGTTAATATTCTCCTCAAACAACACCGATGGGCTAGAGAGGAGCCAAAATATCCTGCCTGAACACCTGCGAACTTTGGATCTGGAAGCAAATGGGGGTGTTGGCACCGGATCTCTGTTGGTGTAATGGATGAGACGGCAGTCGGGTCTGCGTGGTTTTTGGGGGCTTGGGTCCGAGCTTGGTGCTGAACTTGGCCTTTTAGGAAAGGCCAGCTCTTTCCTGCCATCCCACCACGCTCCGGGCGGTGGGACGAGCCAGCCGACGGGGACAAAGCGTCACACAGCACAATGAAGAGTGTTAATATGAGTAATTATTGCAGTATGTCACTGCGCTATTTTAAGGCTGCTTGCTGCATGCCAAAGAGTGCTCTGGGCAGGGTTTTCATTACAAAATCCTGCCAAAGCACTTCCTGAGGGGATCATGATAAATATAGATAGCAGAGAGCCAGTCTGAATCCATTGCAGCAAATAGCAGTGGTGCACATGCCTTAGGGTCCTCAAGGCTCGTAAAGCAGGAGATGCTTGAGTTGGCTGGGGTCCCTGAATAATTTGGCTGACTCCAGTGAGGGATTTTCAGGTAGCCTTTTGATACGGTATATAAGACACACTGGGGAATTGGCTCCCAGCTCTCCCAACCAGTGCTGTGGGGTCACTTATTTCTGGCCCTTGATTAATCATGATGGATCCCTGTCAGATGTTTTAGGCCAACCGCTTCTCTCTTTTATTACACAGCTTCATTGTTGACCATCTGTAGAACATTGCTCTTTGCATCATGTCATGGCAGAAAAATAAAGAACAAAGGAAAAATGTCTGGCTGGTTTTAAACTCTCCCTTTATAGCAGGACAATTCCCAATTGCACATGTACACGAGCAGCACTGCCGCTAGTTTTGTAAGCAGCTTGCTCTCCTTGCTGTCCCCAGGGCTACCAGAGGTGCCTAACCCAAGTGCTGTATCTGTAGTGTTGCCTAAGAACTACTGAGTGACTCTGACTGTTCATCTCCCAAGGGTGCCAGACCTTGACTTTCTATTAAAGTAGTGCAAAGTAATGACATGTACATTGTAGTATATGGGGGTCTGAGCAAGGTCACCTTGCTTGGACCAGGCGGTCTGGTAGCCCTGATACTGCCGTAGTGGGGACCACTGTGAGCCATTGACCCCATGTGCGCAGCAAAGGCTGTGATGTCTTTGGCCTCTCAAAGAAGAGTGGCAGCACTTCTGAAGCAAAATGGCACACCTCATGGGATGGGTGTGCATTTCATAAAGGATGATTTCGACACCAGCCCTGCTGGGCAACACTCAAAGGTGTCAGGTGGTGTTTTGTGTCTCAGTAGGGTAACAGAGTTGGGGGGCAGAAGTGTCCTCATGGTGATGTGGGAGTGGAGACATGATGGACTTGACGACTTCTGCTTGGAAACCTGTAGCCCCTCCTTTAGGCTCTGTCTCTGGGGGCTGGTGTAACTTGTTTTCCCATGTTGTTGTTGGTTGTGGGCTGTTGCCAGAGTGTGAGATCAGTGTTCTATGTGCTTGTCCTGGGTTTCTCCTCCTGTTTGGTACCAGCATGCCCTCTCCTGCTCCAGACCCGGTGTCCAAGGCTGTTGTGGAGTCTAACTTCAGGAGATCTTATTCATTTCTTAAGTTGAATATTGATTTACTTTGAAACTTTCTCATCTCTATGTCCGTTGGACTCTCCCATGGAATGTTCCTCCAAGAGAGGCCTTTGAGCCCTCTCCCTATCCTGGCCCCGTAAGTGACTTAATCTCCTCTCCCAGCAGAAACCAAGGAGCTTGCTCAACAGTCATGAGAGGCAGAGAGGAAAGCTAACAAAGGGGACCCATTCCTCCTGCAAGCCAAAAGCCCTGTCCATTTAGGGACAGCAAAATGCCCCTTCTATAATAATTTCCTGCTGTATTTTCCCTTCTCCCCTCACTTCCCCTAATGTCCTGGCTCCAGAAGCTGCCTGAGAGAGCTCCAGCACAGGCCCTGTGGGCTCCTTACTGCCATCTGCTCTCTCCCATTCCCCCATCCCAACCAGGTGGGTGTTACATCTCCTCCACATCACACAGGGCTCTCCCTGGAGCATGCACAGGGAATGGAAACGTAGCAGCAAGTTAAAACTTCCCATAGCTTCTGATGACTGTGTCATGTGTTTCGTATGCTTTTCCAGAAAATACCTGTGTGCTTTGAAAATAATATTGCCATGATGGCTCTAAATGCTTGAGGATAAGTAAAATACCAGCCAGCAAACTGAGAAGGGACATTGTGCATCAGCAGCAAATGAACTTTGGTGTCTGTATCTAATAGATCTCATAGCTCTGTGGGCTGAGGGAAGAAAGACATAAACTTCATAGTTATTTTCAGTTCTTTTTCTTTTAGGGGTAAGGCTATCATAAATTCAAAATTGCCTGTACTAGATAAGGGAGGTGTATGTGGTTACTGATGTTGATTATTTTATTATTAATGACAAGAAACCTGGGTCGAAGTCAAAGCTCATCTCTTATCTCCTGTATAATTGCATGGGCAAAACAAAACCCAAAACTGCCTTGTTGAGATGCTAATTTGCTCATAAGTTGGTTACACAGCAATGCAGACCAGGTATCTAGTAATAAGTCTGAACAAAAGTGCAGGAAAGTGTGTTCTAGTGAGGCGATGCCTCTTTGCAGCACCTGCATTGCTTTGGTTGTAAAGAATGACAAGCGACTTTGCAACAGGGAAAATGTCTACTCCAGCAGTTTTGCTCCTCTGGAGAGCACTCCCTGTACCTGCCAGGAGAGCTGGATCAGTTGACTGCTACCTACTCTATTTAATCATCTGTTTTTGTGAGTGCTGAGAGCTGGAAAACAGGAATAACAACATGTTTAGAGGTCTGATCCTTTCTCATGACCCACAAGGACTGTTTCCACCGCTTATTCCAAAGGGAGAGTTGCAGGTAGCGGAAGTGGAAAAAGTTATGAGGAAAGATAGCTGTGAAGGTTTGGTTTGGACATGTCCATCTGAGCTAAAAACAATGATTATTTCCACTTCCCACCCTCATTGTCCCAAACAGCACACCGACCCGCGGTTGCATGTGAAGACATGCTTTTGACATACTTGTCTGTAATGCACATAAGACAAGTTGGGTGGGAAGGGAAAATTTGAGGTTCCCGCATATTTCCACCCTAAACTTATCCTGTTCTCTTAGCTCCCATCTCCTCTCCAATGCATGCCTTGATTCCTCTGCACTGTGCTTCAAAGGAGCAGTTTAGAAAATGATGAGTTATTTGAAGCCCCAGAAGTTACCACCTCTTAGCCACAACCATAAAAAAACAAGACCAACCGTCACAAAGAATGTGCATCAAATAAAACTCTGCCAGAGTAGATCCTGGGACCTGTGATGCTAGCATCATTCCTATTTCACTTCCATTTTATCCCTTGGTTTCATACAACCAGACTGACATGGAGGTGGACCAGGTCTCAGGCACAGAGAACTGGTTTTGGTGAGAAACCCTGACTGTCGCCACAGGACACTGGTGACCTTCAGACTTGCATAGTTGCTAGGCCTACAGCCGTCTGTGACTAAGAAGAAAAGCTTCTTGAATAGAAAATTCCAATCATTGACCTCATCGGGACAAAATTCATATTTTGTGGGGGAAAAACCCCAACAGTAAAGAGCTGCAATTGGGAAGCACAACCTTGAACTGTGACCAAATGGGAATTGGAAAAACCTGGAAGTTACGAATGAATGTCACATTTTTCCCTTATACAAAATTTAGTATTGCCCCTGGAGACTGCTGATTTGTCTTTATTTCACAAAGCTTACAGCAGCAGACCTCAGAGCTGCATTTTTTAACATTTTGATTTGTAGAGCCTACAAATTTCCCAGCAGCACTGCTCTCGTAGTGAATGCAAGTCTCCTGCCAACACACCCACTTCTCTAAGTTGCCTGTGCTAGACTCCCTGGAGCTCCTCCAAGGTGCTTGGGGACGTGCAAGCAACAGGGAGAACACCTCTGTCCTCCAGCTCTGAAGCAGCATCTCAGTTTGAGGTTTCTTTTGTAACCTGAATAGACCGCATGGAGCTTTGGATTATATTGGAGAAGGTGGTGCTCTGTCTCCATTGTCACCTGCCTAGGAGAGCAATATATTACTTAAGAGCAGCAAGTAGGGAAGCAACAGCTGCTGTCATGGCTCAGCATCCTGAAAACTCCCTGGGGGCAGAGAGCTCCTCCCCAAGCAGAGTACAAACTATGTTTGAAATGTCTTTTTTTTTTTAATTAAAAAATACCGTTCTGATTCGCCTTTGCCACGGCACGGATTCCCTACAGGCTGTGCAGTTTCTATCCAACTGAAACACATGTTTAACAATGAGAACATCCCCCACCAGTTATTTAAGCAAGGCGCCTAGTGAATCCGTCGATGTGGGAGCTGACTTGGTGCAGACGAGCCTGGAGCTTGTCTGGGAGATCAGGGCCCATTTGCCAAGTCAATGTTACTTCAAGGCAGTGACACCAGCTTGGTCACAGCCACTCATTTCTCTCCACCAAACTGACACAGAGCCAAGCACAGCATAGGAGAGTTTCCCCAAAGCCATGTAACTCATGCTGCTGGGGACAACTAGTTTGAAACCCTATGCATGTCCAGTTTAACCAATACCCTTCTCGTCTGAGAGTGCTGGTGACCGAGAACAAGGCTGAGTTCCCATGGAAATCACCCCAGTGACTTGCTGTGGGTCCTTGTCCAAGCAATGTAACTTCTCAGTGCTTTGGTTTCCCCAACTTTCCAAAACTTAAGTAAAAACTTCAAGGTGTTGTCTGACGAAAAGAGTCTGGGGAACTTTCACTCCCTCTGCTCCAACAACACAGAATAACCCACTTCAGTTAACTGTACTGTATTTCAAGGGTTAGTCAATATTTGTATACTTACAGGAACATATTAAACACCATTTACATGCTATACAGTGTTACCTCCATTGTTTTCTCACTTGCAATTCTTTAGATGTTTTTCCCCCCTTGTCTCTTTTCTTTTCTCCTTCTCTCCCCTTTTGGCTAGTAGTATGCATAGAGAAGCTATAGGAAGGGCAGAAGAACAGCAGCAGAGCATGTGAATAATTGTAGCTCTTCATGTACTGGCGTGATCCATGTGAAGTTCACATGCAAGCACTGGTTCCCTAAACCTTGGAGAAACGTAGAGTTCAGGTTGCTGCTCGACTCTTAGGACTGCAGAATCAGCTAATGAGGAGACTGATTCAGGAATTGCTGCTCTTAGAAACATCCTCTTTGCAATTGATTTTCAGACCAAAGTCTGAAAGTGGTGAATAACTTTTCTCTCTGCCTTATGTCACTTCAGAAAACCATTGTCAAACGCCATACCAAACCCCAGATGAACCTGCAGCTCCTGCCCTGTTCTGTTTGAAGGCTTCACTTCTTTTGATCTCTCTGGGGCAACAGCCTGGCTGCAGTCCATGTGTTTTTTTCTACAGCAACAGAAACCGGTGAGTGCTTTGTTCAGCACAGCAGTGGTAGAGGTCCAAGTGGAAGCAAATCTGGCTTTGTCTGTTGGGGAAGCACCAGCCAGGCATGATGCTTCTCACAGGGGTGAGAGGGAACGGCTGCACAAAGCAGCGTTATATCCTGCGTGGCTCTGGCAATCTGGCCAGTGCAGTGTTCAGCTCTGTGGGTACCACTGCTGTGTGGAAACTACAAAGGCCACGCTTCCAGACAGATGGGTATCTTTCCAGTCATTCGGTAACTAACCTTGCTAGCACCCTGTAGAGACGGGGAGAAGGAGATGGCCCCAAACACACATACCCTGACATACACAACATTCACCAGAGGAGAGATTCTGCCAGAAGATTCCTCAGTGACACCAACTTGCATGCCTGAAGCTAAGTGCCTGCACCTGTAACCGGAGAGCGGCTGAAGCTCACTGCCTGCGGATGCAAACGGTGGAGATCTCGCTTCAGCGTGCTCTCACTGCACCCTGGCAGCCTGCTCCAGCTGCAGAAACGCATTGATTGTGGCGGCTAAAGGCTTTGTCTTTTATTAAGGGGTTTTGGTAGAAAAGCCTGTGATGCTTTTTCCAGCCACAATGGGTTTTCCTGGTACAGTCAACCTGCTTCGTGGCTGTCTTGCATACTCACGTGCATTGGGGTGAGCTTGGCTTTAGGTGCGTTTTCAGAATTTTTTTCTACAGCTGTGCTTTTCCCTTCCATTGGTAGGGCATCACAGCCCTTCACCCCTCTGCCATGAGCTCTGCCTTCTGCAGCCTGGTCCTTGCCTAATCAAGGGAGACAGCTTTCCTGTTGTTACTGTTGAAGCTGCAATAAATAGCATATCCATTTCTCCATTTATCTGCTTTTTGAAATCCAGCCTGTAATGCCAGCAATAATTACTCTGTTTCTATATTTAGAGATCATCAGCACCTCATGAATATCAAATTGTACTGTTATTATCTCTGTACAATACGGGCCAGTCTCCTATCAGTGTAAACATTTATAACAGTGATTATCAGTGGGACTGCTAGAGATCCCAAAATAGACAAGGCTGAACAGGAGTCTGCCTTTATTTGTTTATTGGGGAATGCAGGGAGAGACACGGAAGAGGCCCCTGAAGGTCTGATAGCACAGACCCCATTTACCACTGTTGTGGGAAGGCTGGTGTGCAGGGAACCCTACCTGGTGGGACCATTAAGAGCAAGTGTGGAGAGTTGTCTGAGCCCATGCATCGTCTTAAATGCTCGGCACTGGGCTGCCATCTGCGCAGACGTCCTGCCCCGCAAGCAGATTCCTTTGAACACTTCCTTAGGGTTTGTTTTTAGTGCCTTCCCTTGTCCAGGAGAAGGTGATGTTTAAAGCTCCAGTCTGACCAGTTTGGTAAACCCCAGAAACTTAATTTCCAAATTACAGATTCAACTGATTTTACTGTCAGTATTAGCTGGCCGGGGGGAAATGGTTGATGTCTCTTGTTCCATGCCAGGGAATGGCTGTGTCTGAAGGCGTTTGGCCCCCCTGGGGCAGCGCTTGCTGTTGGCTTGAAATGAAACTGTGCTCTGAGCTCAGGCAAATGGCAGGATGCACAGACAGGAGGGTGGTGAGAGACTGCTGGTAAATGTTAAGGACATGGGTGAATGCCAATGGGGTTTTGCACTCACTTACTTGTTTGGGGTTTTTTTATTTTGATGGACGTGCCTCACTGCATTGAGAAGGGCTGATCTAAGCCTCTGTCAAACAGCTGAAGCTCAGTGGATCTGGCTGCCTCCTAAGAGACCTTTTCTCCCTTCTGAATCTCCAGCTAAGGAGGCTCCCAGGGGACAGTCACTCCCCACCATCATCTTTCAGAGCTGTCAGGATGCTTCAGCAGCTCAGCTCTTGGCATGGTTTTCCAACCCTTGCTTGCCCTGATGTGGCCCCAGTCGTGTATACTCTTTTCCATCCAGGTTCATACCTTCCTACCACAAAGGCTTTACTGTCATTAATAACCGCAGCGCTTAATCGAATTACCCTTTTCTTTCCCTCACTTTTCCAGAGAATTATTGCTCTAGGGTGTTTAGTCTGCGGCTGTGTTGCCACCTGGGCATGGCTAGGCAGAGCCACCTCCTGGCAGGACGGTAAGCAGAGCTCCCGATCCCTTGGCCCAGTACCCGCTGCTGCACAGACACTTGCCCACTGTCAATGACCTGTCCCCAGCCTGCAGACTGAGAGAGCAGGGTTACAGCTCAGCACATAACTCTTTCCACCCAAAAAGGGCATATCTATGCCACATGAAACCTGTTTCGTATATAAACTGGGGGTGCTCAAGCACAGGTAAGGGAAAAGGGTGGCTGGTTCGTTACTAGGAGCTCGGCATAAGAGCGACCGTGCAACCCCAGGGTGGGCAGGTCAGCCGCTCAGAGACAGGGCTGGTGGAACTGAGGGGCACCAGGAAAATGGTAAAACCTTCTGAGAACAGTTGATGCCGTGAAATTGCAGGTCCTGTTATCCCATGGTATTTTACCCCAAGACATTAGCATACACGCACCCAAGCACATCCTTTAGTTTCTAGCTCCAAACCTTTAGCAACACCAAACTCAGCCCCTCCAGCATTGTATTTGCTGCTCTGGATAGAAAAAGATTAGTAAATAAAACTGGCTTCTTATCAATTCCTTGTCCCTGAAAGTGCTGTAATACACCCACCCGACAGTTTCTGTCCTGGCTAATTTCTAGAATCACCTCTCTTTTCAGAGAAACCTCTGCCAGAAGAGGACATGACTAAGCAAGGGAGGAAGCTCAACTGCAGCAAAATGTGAGTGAAAGAGAAAATAAACACTGAGTAAACTAGTGCTTTTTTGTTCAGCGAGGGAAACAAATCTAGATCATTCTCTGCAGCTTTGGAGAGATCTTGCTGTCTCCAGCTCAGCTGGCCTGGAGAGGCAAACAACATGCAACGCAGGAGTTAAGGGCTCCAGGGCTGTGCATGGCACCTAGCGCTTTCATCTCTTGCACAAGGGGATGCGTCCTTCCAACAAGAGAACCCTTGTATGCATGTTTATGCCGCGAGAAAGCTGCCTATGTTTGGTTTGGAAAAGCTACGCTTGCTTAACAAAACCTGAATTTATCCCTGTAATCCTTCCCTGCATCTCCATGGCCAGATTGGAGCAGCCTGTGGAAAAAATTCCTGTCTATTTTCAGAAATAGATAAAAGCATTCAGATTACAGAGTGCAAATCTCAGCTCGAAATGGCTGGAAAAATCCATTCAGCGCCACTGTCGCTGACCTCCACGACCTCTCCAAGTAATGAATTTCAGTCGCCTGTGCCTCTCCCCCACGCTGCCTCCTTCTCCTCCTGCCATCGCCGCCGCTGCCGGAACCGCCTGCGCTCCCAGCATCTGCAAAATGTCAGCCTTGCATCCCACTGTTTATCTCATGGGGAACGGGGAGGGAGGCATTACGTGAAAGAGCGGAGTTTGTGGAAATTATTATTGATCTCGCTGCTCGAGACTGCTAGTGGGATCTTTTTAGTCCGGCGTTCATGTGGCTCGCAAATTTTGGCAGAGCGCTGGCGCACCAAGGAAGAAGTGCTCTTTGCTGCAAAAATAAAAATGCCAGGAATCTGCCTCTTTGCCCACACTCATCTCAGGGCTCTTCTCGCTGCTGCACCGGGAGCTGGGTACAGTGTCCTCCCCTCCACCGCTGGGAGCTCCCAAAGCAAATGAGCCTTTAGCATCACTTATTAGTTCATGAGATTGAAGATTCAACGGAGGAGATTACTGCTCATTTAGAGGGATTGTGTGCTTTAGGTAGCCCCTGAGGCCTGATGAATTCCTGCTCCTGGTGGATTAGATGCCCTGTTAGCAAGCAAAATATTAAACGCAACTGCAACAAGCTTACATCTCCCTCATATTTTGCTTATGGATTACAGGGCAAGTCTTCATAATTAATGCCAAAGAAGAAGACATCCAGATGGACTGTGGCTTTTCAAAGATTAACCTTGATGGGTTTTCTTTTTTTAATTTAAAACTTTGTTTTTCTTTCTGTGATGTTGAGAGCAGACCTGGGATGCTGATAGCTTTGTGCCCAGCTCATCAAAGTGTCTAACAGAAATCCTGCGGTCCTCCCTTGGGATTCACCCAGCTGCTGACCAGAGCACTTGTGCCTCCTCTTATAAAACTGGGCTGAATTCTGAGAGGTTCTGAGCAACCCGCTTTGGAGCTGAGGGTGCTTTAGACATCTTTCCTTCTGTTGCAGGATGACGAGTAGGATAGGAAAATCTAAAGGACAACTGTGTGGCAAAATGAGATGTTGGAGAGATCACCTGCTTTGATGATGAGCACACGGCTCAGGCTGATAACACTCCTGTGTGTTGCTCCTAGGCCTGCTAATGAGCAAGGATTTGGGAGAAACAGCACACTTCACTAAGAAACTTATACCCACTTTGCAACAGTGATGAGAGGGTTAATTTTTATCTAGTGTGTATACAGCGAGGCATAGAACTGAACACACTGCTAGTGAAATATGTGAACAGGGGACAAGGTATACTGGTAGCTCATGACTACACCCATGGGATATTTGGTTCTTAAATGATTTTAAAATACTTCATGATCTTTGACTGAAACACTTCAGCAAGGCAGCAAGTGCGATACAAGCACAAATTATGCATCTATTGTATGTGCACGTTCAGAGCTGGATTTATGTCTGTGTACATGCACACGTGTGTGTACTTGCATGCACGTCCTTCGAAGTCTAAACACAGGTCAACTGAACATACAAGTGAAGGAAAGTGGAGACTATATGTGTGCGTATATAGATGCGTTGCTTGTGTATTGAGTACAAGGGCCAAAATACACTGGAAAACACAACACACATATTACGCTCTGCCTACAAGCCTAATGCTAAGATCAGAATTTGTTTTATCCTACTGCTTTATTTTTAAGGCCTAGAGAAATACTCACACTAGCCAAAATAATCTCACTCTTGGGCTCGCTTCAGTATTTTCCACATTCTTCAACCAGCTGTCAGATGAGACTTTCAGCATTTGTAAATGGCTGTTGAAATTTTTAAAAATGCTGGAATTGCGCCATTTTCAAAAATGCAAAATTGTTCTTCTTGGAAGATATTATAGACTTTTTTTAATCACCTCTAACAAAGGTTATATTGTTATCGAAAATAGTGTATCTGAAGCAAAGTGTATAAATTCATTACTCAGATAATGGTAGACAAACAGGGATACCACAGGAAAGGCCATTATTGCCTATAATGGTTAATTAAGTTCATTCCCCTTAAAGTAGTCATGAAGGGATACGTACTGATTCAAGGTTACTGGATCTACATATGTGGAATACAGGTTGAATACATAAGCCTAAACGATATCTATACATAAAAATGAAGGCGTTTGTTAGAAAGTGGAACCAAATTCCAGGTTGTAACAAATTTATTTTACATTTCTTCACAAGATCTGGAGGTGTTTCCATTGTGATTGGGAGTCTGAGAACTGTAACAATGCCTTCTCCAAGTAAAAGCCTAACCTGTTAAGAGAAAACGAATGTGGAAATCCAGAAAAAGATTCAACTCTGACCCATTTGGAAGATAAAATAAGCTTGTGATATCCTGTTCGTTCACCAGGGAGTCATACTTATCATTGAATTGTTACAGCTAGCCAGAATACAGGTATTTATATATTCTGTATGATCCAAGTGCTTAAAATTGCTTTTGACTGTTGACTTCAGTGGAGATGAATGAAACAAATTTATAGGACCGCTGCAATCCAGCCTCTTCCCGTGGTGTGTAATGACCCCAGGAATATCTCCTGCGTACATCCCTCCCATCCGTTCCAGGAGTTCCCAGGGCATTGTGCAAACCCCACAGCAGAGAGGTCACCGCAGCCACCGCCGCCGAGCTCCCCCACCGCCTGCTGCCAGCTGACGGCTGCTCAACAGGAAACGGCTACACAGCACAGGCGGCTCGTAGAGCCATTTGGATGGGCGCCTTCTGGAAAAAAGTGGGGGGCGGGGAGCGGGGAGAAGGGAAAAAAGAGAGAAAAGAACAAAACTAAAAAGAAACACTTCAATAAGAGTAGGAAAGATGCGTCCTGTTCCTCACTGAAACTGTCCAGACAGACCCTCTTACCTCTGTCCATGTCACGCAATGTGTTTGGACAGCCAGGAGAATGGCTGGATGTGTTATCCAAACACTGAACAACACTCTTAACAGCTCTGCTGTGACACTGACCAGTCAACATGGTTTCCCTTGGACATCAGCCGCACATGCTGGAGGGAGAAATGAGCAAATCTGCCTGGATACATGCCCATGGACAATTCGAGTTGCCTCTTTGCTGCTGTTTGGACTATCTCAGTCTTTTCAAAGTAGTCTCCTCCTTCAGCCCTGACTCCTGTCCTGCTGCTTCTTGCTCTGCAGTCAAGGCCATGTATTGTTTTAATGGGCATTTTCAGGAAAGGAGATAGCGCGTCCCTTTTCTTACAGAGAAGGTAGGTTTACAGGGTCTCAGAAGGATTCTCTTAGGTTTTCTGATTATGTTTCTAGGTTTAGGATGGACAGAAAGTATAAATTAGTCAGGCAAAAGGCTGTAATGTGCAAAACCTGGAAAATATCCAAATCCTTCACACTTAGCATTTTGCACATACAGCTTCCCAGTCATTTCTAACTTCACAGCTTCATCTCTAAGAGTAATGCTTAGTTTTGAACTTAGCTAAATGTGGTGAAGAATCCAGCCTAGAGCTAACTGCATTGGTACCCAGCCCTTAGGTATTTCAGTAAACTCCAAATAGACCCCGTGAGACAGAACGGAAGTGGAGATCAACAGATTTTGTAATTACAACGCTGTCAGTCTCCTAAAGTTGACTAAATGAGTTAAAGCATCTAGGCCTTTCAGACTGAAGATCAACATGCGCATCTTCAGCCCCAAATCATTTCTAAGCAGTTGCAAATGATGGCATACATGTAGAAATACCTCTGATGGTAAATACTGCCTTGGGCACAACCTATTCAGCATGAAGCAGCAGCCTCCAAATAGTCTGAAACTATAGTACTAGGCAGAGCAGGTTACAGCAACCTAACAGACAGGAGAGGTAAGGTTCCCACCTCCAAACTGGGATGATGTAATCTCCCAGTCAAGCACAACTGAGAAAATAAAACAGTTTTGGAAACCACAGTTATTCCTTTCCAGCCACCTGAGACCCTGAAACCTCAAGGACCCTTGTGTTCAGGACATACCGATGTGGACACCTGACTTATGATAGTGCCTTAGAGGAAACAGCATCACAGTTGCACAGCAAAGTGGTCTGTCCTATGTGTACCTGGATTGCTTTAACAAGATGCCATAAAGCAGCCTGGAATAATTCTTCTTCTTCCACCTTTGCCTGTAGCCTCTACAAGGAGGTAAGTGTGGTAAGAATAAGCGCGGTGCATGAGGGTAGACCACACTCAAACACCAGTTTGTTGATAACTGGACATGGGTTGATGGCACTCTGCTGCCTAAACTCCTGCCTTGCAGCTCCATGCCACACGGCCTGATTCATCCCAAGGGTGGTGTGGAGCTTCAGCGTGCGTTATCACCAGGTCTTTGGGGGCTTGTGCAGGCAGCTGAGAGCTCTTCTATACTGACAGCAAAGTTGGGGTCCTCCATCGCTGCCTTGGGTAGGACTGCTTACTGATCCTGACCCCAGGTGAGGTGCTGGAGCCATGGGGCTCTCCCTGGGGGAACTTTTCACTAGAGAGAGGGAAGGGAGGGAGGTGGACTCCTGCCAACAGATCTGAAAAAGAGGTGTCTCTTGCTCATTATCTGGATATATATTGCCATTGCTGGTTTTGCCTGGCTTTATGACTGCGCTCCCTCTTGCCTAATAAAGATCTGGGAATGCAAGTGAGAGGTGGAAATCCATCTCTTTAAGAGCTCTCAGGGAGGGTATGTTTAGTTTTCTCAGGTTTCTAAGTGGAGACTGGAATTTAGTCCTTTGTCAAGAGGGGCCATGGGTATATTAAATCCAGACGTTTTCTCTGCTGTTAACCACCTGGCAGAAAGTTTATGCTAATTACATCAGATGTATTTTCTCAATTTTTCCTGCTTTTATTAAGAGCATGAGGCTTATGTCAGAGGAACCAGTCTGACCGCTGGGAAATGCAACCTGTCCTATCCACGTCTCAATTCTCAGATTAACCAGGTGACAGAGTGACCCTCGTGGGAAGCGTGGTGTGGAGACAGAAATGGGCAGGTCGTGAGAGACGAGTGTGGCAGAAACGATCCGATTCTTTTACTGCAGAGCTCCAGGTCTGTATGTATGGGGCAGTGAGTTGACAGGCACTGTGCCAGTAGGCAGCGTGCAAGACTATGTGGCTTGGACCTTGGCTTAATAGGAGCAATGAAAGTAATGTTTATGCTGTGCAAATGGCTCTCTACCTTCCTCCTAATGCTCAACAGACATTTTTGGGGGTTGTCATTGTGAGAATGATGGGAATGGTGAAGCAGTTGTTGGCTTGGTCCGGAGAGGGCAGAAGAGAAAAGAACAAGAGGTGGGAGAGAGGCTGTGTTTATGACACTAAAGGTGAGCCTTCGTATCCTCCAACAAATCTCTGCCCCTCTAGCAAATCCGGCAGTGTGGCTAGCCATCATCTTGAGCCCTGTGGTATCATTCATGCAAACTGGAGTGTTTGGCCTTTTACTACTTTTCCTTGTGTAGTATTTTATATTTTTTTTGCTAAGGGTGCCTCAAAACTCAGACATGTTAAGTTTGGGCTAGGCTTTGGTGGAATCTTACAGCGTGAGAATTTTCCTGGGAAGCAGCAGTGTTAATTTTTATCATCAACCAAAACCAAATGGCCCAGAAGTGACAGTGGCAAAATCATTTTTTGGTAGAAAAGAAAATCATTGTCATGCTCGAAAGAGAGAAGTCCAATAAAAAGTCACAGTTAAAAGGGAGAAAAGTAAAATATGATTTGACCTTGTTCTTTCAAGATGAGACTCAGGCACGAAACTGCATTGTGAGCTAAAACTCTTACATTTAATGACAGATCTTCTGACATGCTCCCACCAGATGCTTCTGTAGATTGGAAATGAGCAACAGGGAAGAAATATGGTATTTTCTTACATGATGCAACAAGATGTTGTACTTCCTGGCCACATATAAAATGAATTTACAGCGGAAACATGCCAGAAATGCCTGAGGGTAACACTAGCCATAGCAGAACACTGAGTCTTTTTTTTTTTTTCTCCAGCACTGAATAATGGGACTGAATGTCATTTTTCTTAAAAAAAAAACAGGATGGGTGGCTGGAGAGTGAGATCAAGGTTCCCCATTTCACAGGGCACATCGGGAAAAAGTTATTGCGTAATCAGATCTCATATGCACATACGTCCACTGTCACACACACTAAGATAACTCTCGGGGTTATTTATTTCAAGAGACCCCTACAGTGATGACATTATGAAATTAATATTGTCACTATGAATAATTGCATCATTTTCTCTGATTCTAGTTATTCTTGTTTCCTGCTAATACATGCATGTCAATGCTATTCGTTGCCGGAGTGACTGGAAACATTTCACATGGTTTCCAGTGGATAGTTTTAACGTCCTCCAAGCAAAGGGGAAAAATACACCTTGACTCTTTTTGGCTTTGAAACTATGCAACAGATTTGCAAAATCTTTCAGCACAGGGCTACCAGGTCTCTGCCAAGGTCACCGTAACCTATAAAAACACTCCCACTGATTTCATTAGGCTTTACATTACACTGAAAAAAACAGAGCAATCAGAGCTGCTTATTAGTACAAAGCATGGAGAAGAGGGATAGCCAATCTCGTAATGCGTGTTCAATAGTAAATTGACCTGCATCGAGACCTGTGTGTCTCAGAGGGCTGAATGGCATTGCTGAGCAGTAGGTGATGAAGAGCCGTGCAAGGAGAGGGACAGATTCAGGTGCTGGTTACAACAGTGCAAATCTCCCTTTCTGCATAAGCAATGCTTTACACTTTACGCAGGGAACAGGAGAAAACACCACTGGGGAGTAAGCTGAGACACCTGGAAGATCTTAATGCCTTAGTTAGGGCTCTTTGCCTTAGCGTCAGCTCTTCCACACTGATGCACATATGCTTTCCTAACCACAATGCTATCCAAAGCCTCCATCTTGGTTAACATTTCATCATTCACACTCCGGGAATTATCATTTCCTCTAGACATGCTGACAAAGCTCATTGTTTATTGCTCACAGCATGTCAGAACTGCTGGTTTTGCTTTGGACTGCAAGATGTTTGGAAAGCCACATGCTTTTTCTGAAGCCGGCTCAGTCCCCTCCGTGCCAGCCTCAGCTGCTGTGTTCGCCTTCACCCAGAACACCGGATCCTGTCCATGATGAGCCAGAGCAGAGGAAAGCATCAGCTTGAGATTGACCAAACAGCACTGGATTTCATGTAATCATGGCCAAATTCTTCCTGGCAGCCACATGTACAGCCTTTCCGGCAGTGATGGCTGGTGCTTTTCTACCTTGCTCCCCTCCAAACCCATGGAAAAGCCTGTCCAAGGAGTGAACCCGGGAGGGTGATCCGGAGATATGTCCGTTGTGCCATTCCCCCCACCCAGGAGCTCTTCCTGGCAGCAGTATTTCCCATGGAGGGATTATAACAGGGGAGGAGGCCGTGTACCACCCCTTCTGGAAAAGGAAGCGATCTTCAGCAACGGTCTTGTGCTCTAGGTCTCCCCATCCAGAAACGGGGGCAACACCTGGCTGCTCACTGACCTGTTAGAACACTGCAGTCACAAATGGTTACTAAAGGTTTCAGTTGGAGAAATGCAGATCGTTATTTATTAGTTACTGCATTTCATATGACAGGACATACATTTTTCCATAAATCCCTGAAATCTAAACTAACACAGAAAACACAGGACTAGTCCTACATATCTGTACAACGTTACCTCTGGCTGCACAGCTGAGCCCTCATTTCAGTCCAAAAGGAGCGAGAGCTGAGTTTTTGATGAAGGCTCAATTTCTGTCTTGCAGGAAAAGTCCTGAACCACACAACCTGATCACCCCAGCTAAAACTTCTCCTGGTTGACCTGTCCTGCTCACAGCAGTATTGCAGGCAGCAGAGAGAAGACACAGCCCAGGAGCTGCCCGGGGCCCCTGCCCATGAGCTGGAGCCACCCAAAGACAGGCAGGGACGTCTTCTGCCTGCCCAGGGACAACAAATGGCCCAGGTGGAAAGAGGGCAGCTGCACGTGATGAGCGGAGGCAGAGCAGCTGGAATGGACCCAAGAGCTGTAAGTCCAGCACAGCAGCAGCCAGGGGCTGTCCTCAGCACACAGCAATTCCACAGGGACGAGCAGGGCGATGGCAGCACTCCATATTACATGGGCCAGACGTGCTCCAAGGCACAGGGCACATCCTCCGCAGTATGGAGGTCCCTCTGCGTCCGGTGATTGCTCCCAAGGTTGGGTTGCTCTCCCGTGGTAACCCTGAAGGAACTAGTCCAGCCTAGAGAGGTAGTGAGGACAGATGACGGGTTTGTTATCACTGGGAAATCAACAAGTGGTTTGAACAGTTTTTTGGGAGGGCAGAAAACTCCTGAGGTTCACCGGTGCTGATGACAAACAGCAGCTTGACCACAAAGACCATAGGCAGGTGTGTGCTACTGGGAGCACTGCCTTTCCTCACTCCCCACCAGCACCTCACTTGGTCTCACTTTGCTGCCTTGGCCTGACAAGCTCCTGGAGATGTGACCTGTCTCTTGGAACTTGTTATCCCACATTTTATTTGCATCACACTGGACCTGTCCAGGTGATTAAACAAAAGCCATCTTTGTATTATTGTTGTTGTTTTTACTGTGCAATTGCTATGTCCTTTATTAGGGCTTTGTTTTTTCTGTGAGGAGTAATCTCTGGAAACTTGGATAGGATCCTTTGGCTCACACTAGGAAAGGTAATAAAATCCTGGGAACCCAAAACGCTTCTCTGTTGTTTTCACCAAACATCTTTTCCCATCTTGAAAAAATGTGCTTCTCTGTTCTGATTTGTTTCCTGATTTAGGGAAAATTTCTTCCTAACCCGCCAGCTTTCCTCCCGTCCAGCAGACCTGGGCAGGGTCACAGAGACCAGAGAGGCTCAGGGCCACAGCCCTTCCTTCTGCTCCCCACCACACTTCTGACTCTCCCTATAGTTACAAGGAAGCCACTTATTTCCTCATTGCTCCGGGTTCTCCATCTGCCACCTTATGATATAATATTTACTTACCTTTTCAAAGCATTTTAAATCTCCATAGGAATGCATTATAAAAGTGCATTACTGTTATTACTATTCTCCATTGTGTAACTTGGAGAAATGGCTTACATAAGGCCGGCTCCTCTGTCCCCTCTCTGACCCCCATCCATTGTCCCAGTGCTGCTGCCTCCTCCCGAGACAGCAATAATTAAGCTCTGGTTTCCCAGTATCCCACTCAGGCTCCTACCCAGAACTTGGGGAATAACCATCCAGTCCCCTCTACGTTGGTCCAGAGATCAGCAGCTTTGGATTCAAAGGTCCTGCTGCTTCTCTCCCCACACCTCCGTCGAACATGCCTGCATCAGAAACCCAGTATGTTTTCAGAGGCTTCAGAATGACTTGTATGATCTCAAAGCCCCTTTTTCTGCCATCTCTGAAGTACCCCATTAATAAAAAACTTACATATTTACTTATAACTATGACATAAGTTTTATCGGGAGGATATTTGTAACTTTTTATGCCCATACTCTCTCAGGCTCAGCTTTCACAAAGCAAGTATTGTAGGACCATAAGAGCAGCCAAGTAGTAACCTAAAGTAGAGCGTATGCAGATGTTACGGTGGGAAGACTGAAGCTCCCAATGAGAACGACATAGCTGAATGTTGGTGTGCTACTGACTGTGACCTGCTTTCTCTGCCATGGCATTTTTCTTTTTAGTAGGTAAGTTAAATTTTTTTGTTCCTTTTATTTACTGTCATGCCAAAACACCTATTTTCAGTGAGATAAAAGGCTGTCAAAACAGCAGGTACTTGAACTAACAACGCCATGTAGGATCTTTCACTAAACAGGCTGGCGACAGGAATCTGAAGGGTGCAAACTAGCGAGACTCCTCCATGCTCTTCCTCCTCTTTCTCTTCCTCCTTTTCTGAAGGGTATCGGTCCACATCCTTACCATTTTATGTGAAACAGCTGCCAGGTTTCATGCCAGAGGTGACTGCATTTCAGAGACAAGCAAATGTACTGCTGTACTGCTGCCAGATACTGATCTCATGTACATTAGCCTTGGCTTTTCAAACAGCTCCATTGGACTTCGGTGGTGCAGCTCCAGCCTGACCCCAGCATAAAAGAGATCTGAGCCCATTCCACTATTTTTGGCATTCAAAAAATGTAAAGGATGTGTCTTATAATGATGTACCCATACATTCTGCCATCCTGTTAACTCCTGTCTCACACAGGCTCTCTCTCTCGTAGCCAATTATTTAGACAACAACTGGTGACTAATAGAAGCAATTTGTAGGAAACATGCTGTTCCCAAGTGACCAACAGCAAATTGCTAATGACTGACATTAGAATGACCGTTCTCCAAAGAGGAATAGTTGAAAGCCCACTGTGCACAGCACCGGTCACATTTAACAACAAAACACCCCCCACTGATACTGACACCTGCCATTTATCCTGGCTACTGCTTGCCTCCTTTCTCTGGTACATCTGTAAGAGCAATTACACCGAAATGCAACAACCGTGTATTTGTTTACACAAACATGAAATGTGATTTAAAACACTTCGGTAATGTGACCTTATAAACTTGATGGACAAAATATTAAAAATACGAATGCACTATAGGGAGCAATTCTGCACTGCTCAGGAGATGGATCATAGGGCTTAATAGATCGTTTCCATCTCTGAAATTTCTGAGTCATGATGAATGGAATTTCTTAGTATTTGAAACAAGAGAGGGGCACGTTTAAAAAGACTGGAGAGGACTGCCGTGTAAAATCTTTGCACTATAAAAAAGGCAGCCTTGGGTTTTATTGCCCCTGCAGGGAGTCTCCTGTGAACAAAACAGCAACTAAATCAAATAAACATTTCTGAATTAAATCCATCTTCTCTTTAGCTTTGGGGAGTTTAAAAACCCCAGTAATTTATTGAATTGCCTTTCATGGTTATACCTGCAGATGCCTTTTGAATTTGATAGCAAAAACATTTAAACTCGTAGTGTTTCCCAAATCAGCTAAATCCATTATATCACCCGTGCCAGTTACTATATTTGTAGGGCAGTAAACAGTGGCCTTTACTGTTTGCTGTTCACGGGGCTGTGCATAAGAACGAGTTTAGTCTGTCTCCAGAGATATACACCTACCTTACTGGCACCAGAAATATTATACCAGCTTAAATCAGTGCAAGCTTTCCATGCTGTCACTGCCTCCCCTGTTTTGATTTGGTGATGGTAATCTCTACTCACTGCTGTGCTGATACCCTTTGAGTCAAGGCCCCTTCTCTACTTCTGCCGTTTCTGAAAAAATTTAACAAGTGCAGCTTAGGCATGTTATGAACAGTTAGCAAATTTCCACACCTAAGAGGGTATGTGGGCTCAGATATCTGGTTTTCTTTGCAAGCAGATGGAAGGGTGAAAATCCTTATGTGGGCTTGTCATATCCTTATCTCAAACCCTCCAGAAAAGTAGGAAAATGAAGGCGAGAAGGGGAATGATCCAGACATCAAGTAACTTAGCTCTTCTCACAGGCAGTGAAATTTGCTTAGAAAACCCAAGAGAGAAGAAAAATCCAGGTGGATATGGAGTACTGCATATTTGGCAAATGAGCCATATGAGGAGTGTTAAGGGCAGAGCACAGGGATTAGGGCAGAGCCATCCTAAAGGGTTTTAGGAGCAAACACAGTAGAGGTCCTGATGATGGTACCTGCACTGGTCTCTGGGGCAGACGTCTTTGGGGAGACCACCTCATGACCTCCCACCTCTTGCATTTATGATCCTTTCTTGCCTTTCCCTTTCTGTCACACAATCCTTTCCTCTTCCTCTTCTTCCCAGTCCTTCAATTTACCATTTTATAACATCTGCAGGGCTAATTCTGTAATTGTTTACATGGCATAGGACCATTAGGAAAGCATTTAACACGTTCTGATGTGATTTAGGAGGTGGAAATAGCCATGTGAACAGCAGGCTCTCGGCAGACCCGTAAGTAGCTTGTGGGTCACAATTCAAAAACCTTTTGATGCAAGCACAGGTCGGGCCACTTAGCAACAAGAGCTCCTAGAGAGTCTCCTCATTCAAGTGACTGAGGCTTTTGCAAGGAGCAGGAGAACACGAGTTTTCTTTCTGCTGTTTTTTGGCAGTTCTAGGGAGGCATGACTGGCTGCTTGAAGATATTTTCCATATTCCTTATCTTTTCTTTCCTTTTGAGTGCCACACAGTCTACCATTTCCCTCAGCTCAGATACAGGCCCCAAGGGGTCTTAGTCTACGAGTAAAACACAGAACTAAGCAATAGTGATTATAACCCAAAACGTTTTAGGCATACTGCTGTTGTTAGTGACACCGGTGTCAAATGCTTTCCCCTCCTCTCTGTCTCCCCTCTCTTAGCGTCTTGTTATGAGCTCCATGATGCCACCTGTCATCCAGGTGAGCTATGCCAACATAGGATGGATGGAAGGGTCCCACTGCAAATCATATCACTAAAAACATTTTGTAAAGCCTACCCCCGCTATAGCCAAAAAAATCCCTCTTCATGTGTTACTATCAACATCTTAAATTCTTCATTCCATACATTTCCAAGTCCTGTCAGTGGAAGGATGGTAGCTTGTCTCGTTTCCTGTTTGCACATTCCATTTCTCAGGTGCTAGCACAACTAGAAAGTCTGAATCATTTTTAATTTCACCCCCTCCAAAAAAGGTTTTCATTGATTTCCCCTCACCCCCACTGTAGTCAACTCTATTTTTTCAGCCTGTTTTTCCACATGAATATTGCTTATGTGGCCATGCTGGCTTTCAATCAGGCTGCAAGTCCCCTTCCAACAGTTCTTGAACCTTTTTGACAAATTTACCTTAAATTTGATGGAAGGACAGTGGTCTCAGAAACAATCATGTTCCTACAAGATCTGTTAATACAGACAGCACGCCAGAGGAGCAAGAACTAAATTTGTGCCCCCACTGAGCAAACATTATTGTTTCTCTTGGCAGCTGGCACTCGATGGCCAGCCTGCACCTACTGCTTCTTGCTCTGCGGCGCTGTCATCCATGGTGTGGGGAGGAGATGAAATTAATGCCGTGGGGACAGAGGTGGGCAGAGGGATAGAGGGAGCAAGTTTGTTGGAAATCAGGCCTCCCTGCTTCCAGCTGTTCCCACAAGTATTGTTTTGTGGCTAAATTAAGTCGATACTGTTTTATTTCAAACATGTTGAAAGCTTGACTTCAGCTTTAAATAGCATTATTTTTGTGGAGGTAAAGCCAGTACCTTGGTATTATTCTAACAAAGCCTTCTGAAATGCACGTACATTTCCAGTCAGCCGGATTCTTCCTTTTTGCTGAATACTGAACATTCTTTTCTTCCCCTCACTGTTGTCTTTGGCTGCAGAAATTGTACTTTCCACTTTCACAAAAACTGTAGGGGCATTATGAATGCCTGTATTTTTCTTGAGCAGACTTTTTGCTTTCTAACAAAATGGTTACACTAACTCACCTCACGCAAGTTCAGTGTTAAGTATATGATTGTAAAGCACAAGGTGCCTATCTACTTTGCCTGTGTAGTTGTAACTGAAAATTAAATTCTCCTTTGTATTTTCTAATAGAGTGCCATGGGGAATGGTTGAAAAGATGTCATGTTCTTCTTCAGTTGGCTGCATGTCAATGTGATAGACAAAATGATTTCTTTACAAACAGTACAAAACTGCTTTGGGGTCCTTACGGAAAACAGGAATACAATTACTTGTTATTATCTGTCTTAGCAAATTGTTTTCTGCACAGTTGTAAGTCAAATATCTTAACTGGAAGTTTGTATATCCAGATGTTGGCATTGTAAGACAGAGAGCTGTATAGTGTTTCACATTTTCTAATCAAATTATGAACTTTGATTACTATCTCCTGACAGCACTCTCAGCAAGAAGAAAGTGTCATTATTCCTACTACACTGATAGGGAGAGCGAAGTGATTTGTCCAGGGTCACCCTGGAAGTGGCAGAGTGGGCTGCAGTAAGATTCTAGCCCACGTTTTGGTGTTCAGAGATACAAGCTAGAGTGCCAAAGCTCCTTACTTAAATACAAAATCTTCTTCAAGATTTTATTAACCCATTTTAGCACAGATTTCTTCCATACAGAGTGCTTCAACCTGAGAGACAACTAACCATGTGCATTTTTGCCCATTATCAGTTTATGAAACTAATGAAAAAAGCCAAGACTTCCCCACATTACAAATGTCAAAAGCCACACGTAGATACCACTGCAGTTTCACCTCCCTCACCTTCCTACAGAACAGCAGTACAGTAATTTGGGGACAGTTTTCCATTTAGCATTCCAGGGCTGTACTAGGAGGCCTGTTGCAAATGCCATCACTGCAGATGCCCTGTTTTTATTCAAACCTTTGAGGCTGCCCAGGAGCCTGGCCATGAGTCAATGGCTGACAGCCCAAGTCACATGTTCCCCTCGGAGACATTCTGCCTATGTTATTTCTTTCATCCTAAGGTCTTGCACTCAGCTACTTGCAAGTCTGTAGTTTGCCTTCCTCTTGTTCTTATTTTTAGGAGGCACGAGCAAGGATTCATTTCACCTAGCCTTAACTATCTGATCAGTAAGAGTGCTACCAAAGTCAGCCATTTCAGCTCCCCATGTGCTGAGCTGCCTTAGACATCCCTTTTAGGATGGAATAGGTCACTTTTTTGAGCTGCCCAGAGGGGAGAACCTTGATGATTAAGGCTGACTAAATGCCTGGTTTATAGTTAGCACAAGTCAGGTGAGCTGAATCACCCGACAAACAGCCTCCTAGCACAAGAGACAGTGGAATCTAATTGGGAGTTGTCTTCATCTCTTCAGCTAAGACATTTTGAAGGATTTGGGATGCTATTAGTACTTTTCCTTAAGACCTTGTCCAGACCAATTTTGAGATTGCACAAGGTGTCTGGGAAGCCCGTTCCAGTGCTTGACCATCCTAATTTTGAAGAATTCCTTCTTAACATCTAATTGGGATATCTCTTGCTGCAACATGGGACCAACGCTTCTCATCTGTTTGCTGTGCACCACTGAAAAGAGTCTGGCTTCACTTTAACTGGAATAACCTTCCACCAGCAGAAGACAACAGCTAAGTCCCCCCTTGGCCCTTACTTCTCCAGGCTGAATGAAAACACGAGATCCCTCAAAAAGGGACGACAATGGAATTGCCAACATTTTTATGACTTTTAGGATGAGATTCTCAGAAGGCTCATTCCCTAATTTTTTTTATTTCAAGTACTGACCAAATTGATGAATGATTCTCAGCTCTGCAAAGGTACTTATTAAGGCAATGAATTCTCACTGAATGATGGTAGGCACTTCAGAAGAGCTGGTGGTGTCCTCAAAACTAACTGCAGTAGAAAAGAGGGATCCTGCCAGGGGAGTGGCTATGGGGCAATATATCCCTAAATGGGTATGAGGTCAGGTTTTGCTTTGGTATTTGGACTTTGCAGGAGTTTTGCATCGGGGCATATTTGCCCATGCACGTGAAATTGTTGTGGGGTCAGAAAGAGAGCCTGGGTCGCTTTGGTCCTAATCTGACAGCTCTAGGTAGCTGGCCATGGGCTTGCTTTGGTTTTACACAAGCATAAAACTTTACTTAAAACCTCCTGGAGTTTTCCTTCTTGGATTGGGGGTTTCACCAGATTTGTTTACGTATAAATTATACATGTGGAAAGAGTATAAAAAGGTTAACCACATCAACAGTGAGCGGCAGTAAAGCATGGTGCAATAAAAGCTGAAAATATTGCCAGTTTCAGAGAAAGTGAAGAGAAACCATCTCCTCACGGCAGTGGAAATCATGCCACATTTTCCGCTTCTCTCACACTCAACAGGCTATTTTATGACAAAATCCACAGCTAAGAGCAGCAGGGTTTTCCCCTTCGCACAGCACTGTTGGGCCAATGAATCATTGTCCTTTTTTAGCTCATAACTAAATTAAGACGACTGCTTTTTCTGCCAGAGCGCCCGAAGCCATCCTCTCCCACCTGCTGCCCCACGGCAGCAGCAGCATGGTTCTGTGCACCCCAAAAGGCCTGGCTGAAACCCACTTTTGAGGCAAGCCGGGGCCCAAGCTGCCGGCCAGGGACCTGCAGGGAGGCCCTGGATTTTGGGGGAGAGGAAGCCGAGGCCAGCGGGGCTGAGCCCCAGGGCGGTGGGGTGCCCCTGTGTGGGACAGGGCCTGCCGCCCCCGGCCCACAACTCCCGCAGCCACCTGGTCGCTCCCCGGGCCTGTGTGTATATGTAAGGAGTGTGTATGTAAAGCGTGTGGGGGTGCGAGGGGCGGGGATGAGGTGGCTCCTGCCCCTTTAAGGGAGGCCGGGGCCGGGAGCGCTGCCATGGCAACGGCTTGAGAGCCGTGACCGGAAGTGATTGAGGGTCAGAGGTCGCCGGTGGCAGCGGGAATATGGCGGCGGCGGGGGCGCAGGCGACGCTTGGTGCTTGTGGCGGCGCGGCCGCGCTCCCCGGGGCGGCGGTGGCGGCTCCCTGAGCGGGACGGGGAGCGGAGCCGAGTTTCCTCCC